>SPJY01030015.1:98946-119923 GCA_005191435.1 Raddia distichophylla | reverse complement strand
GACCTCAATTCCCTTCGACGCCTATAGAAGATTTGGGGAGAGCACAACGCAAGAACACATTTGCCGCCTCACCTTATCCGCACTTGAACATGTCGGGTGGACCTCACAGTATAACAGGTACCTCTCATCCCCTACCTCCTGTACAACATATTTTACAACCCAAGCACATTCCTTTTGTACAGGTGCATACGAAGGCATGCCAACAGAGATGTACATGCCGCAGCCAGTAGCACCCAAGGTGGTGCAGGGGGTTCCTTTTGCTTATCCTCGAGGGTCGCAACCCACGTTCGGTACCCCTATGCCATCTTGGAGTGGTAGTGGATCCACCAACGCTGTTTCTGTCGAACAACAGACGTCCCACGACCAAACAGTGGGTGACATTGATGTCGATGAGGTAGTTGAGTTGGTACCAAACGTTCAGAGGGGAGGGAGAGGAAGGTCTAGGGGTAGAGGCAAGCAGCAATGCATTTCTGGTTCTGCAGTAGAGAGGACTGGTAACTATTCTGTTCAGGAGGATAAAATTATAATGTCTGTATGGTTGAATGTTTCCTATGATCCCGTTGTCGGAAACAACCAAACGGCTGCATGTTTCTGGGAAACTATTTGGAAGGAGTTCGATCAACTTAGCGACCGATTAGAACCACGTGATCAAAAGTCCCTAGAATGCAGGTGGCGTAAGATTAACAAGAATGTGGGTATATTAGTGGGTTGTCATCGTAGAATCGAGAGTCGCAACGAGAGCGAAAAGACGGAAGAAGACAAGGTAACTTGTATATTGTTTTAGTCATATACACCTGTTTCATTAATGTATGTAACTCTTCATATGTCGATGTATTACTAGGTTCGAGATGCAATGTTGCTGTTCAAGCAGGAGACCGGGGAAGCGTTCACAATGAGGCACTGCTGGGAGGTGTTACGCAAAGAGCCAAAGTGGTTAATGCTACACGACCTTCTCCCTCCAAACAAAAAACATAAGTCAGACTCGACCGATGGCCCAGAACAACCAGGTGCTCCTCTAGATGACTCTCCATCCCTTTCAAACAAGGTTCGGCGACCAATAGGTAGGAAGGCTGCAAAATCTGCTGCACACTCCGGAGGCACATCTAGTTCGGACATGTTTGATAAGTGGCACGACACTAGAACAGAGGGCACTGGGGTTAGAAGGGTGTACTATGACCGCATTGCGACGGCACGCGAAAAGGAGGTTGACACAAAGGTGTGGCAGCAGCACAATGCAGAAAAGAGGAAAGACCGTGAGTTCGAGCATAGGCGCGTAATTGAGGAACGTCAATTGGAGCGGAGGCGCGTCGTTGAGGACCGTGAGTGGCGCAAGATGATCATGGATGCGGACTTAAGCAAGATGTCCATGGTGCAGCGTAGGTACTATGAAAAGGAACAAAAAAGGATCCTGGACGAGGAGGCCGACGATAATGACGACGATGGTTACGATGGCCAGGATGGTTATCATGGCCAAGATGAGTACTGATCGAGGAGGACAGCACAATGAACTTATGTTTAATTACTTCACTGAATGTTCAGCTAGCTGTGTCCGTTGATGAGTCATTGTTGACTGTTTATTTAGTTCAAACAATTGTATGTTCATTGTTGACTGTTTATTTAGTTGTGGACTGTGTAATATGTTCATGACACTGCTTGTTCAAGTGTTTTGTACCAGTTTGGTGAATGTTCAGTTTATGTTCTGTGAATCTAGCCGCTGGCACATGCTCTGTGAATTTTGCTGATCTGCTATGATTTCCACCACATGGTGCATGTTTCATACCTTGGCAATGGGCAGCAGCAAAATGATGCAGGGGCCTTTGCTGCGTTTGATTTAATTGATTCCGAGGGCACCTCTCTTTGATGCAAGGGTGAATGTTCAGTTCATTCAGTTTCTGGACTGTGTTTGCTGGTTTGACCATTCCAATACACCATTCAAGGGTGAATGTTCAGACAAGATGTCAATAGATAGAGTATATTATCGGCTGCCTGCATTTTCATGCTATGTGTAAAGGCCGATCGCCTGCCTGCATTTTGATGCTATGTGTAAAGGCCGATTGTTCAGTGAATGTTCAGAGAACATGTAAAATTTTTGTCTGGAGAATCGGGTGCTTTTAAACATGTAAAACAAGGCCGATTGTTGGGTTGAGAACATGTCGTTTTTTTTTTGGAAAAAAGGTTTTTCCCCAATGAAGAATCATACATCGATACCAACTCATAAAAAAAGGTAATGTAATACGCGAACATGTAAAACAAGGCCGATTGTTGGGTTGAGAACATGTCGTTTTTTTTTTGGAAAAAAGGTTTTTCCCCAATGAAGAATCATACATCGATGCCAACTCATAAAAAAAGGTAATGTAATACGCGAACATAACTATTTATTTCAATACACCATTGGATACATGACAGTACACACGAGCATAAACATAGATTAACGGTGAAATACGTACTGACAATAACTAAATACCACCTAATTATTTCCAAGTCTCGCCCACTGATGAGCGATAAGGTCGGCCTTCAATTGCTTGTGGGCTGCACTATCACGTATCATGCGATGTGCCGCCATGAAATCAGATAGGAGCTGGCTCCCGCCCCTCTCGGACTGCATAACCTGGCCCATACCTTCGAACTCAGGAGGATCATCGGACAAGCCTCCCTCGTCCTCAACAATCATGTTATGTAATATAATGCATGCTGTCATTATGTATCTCAGAGTAGGGATGTCCCACATTCGGGCTGGCTCGCACAGAATGTGCCAACGACCCTGTAGCTGACCGAAAGCCCGCTCGATGTCCTTCCTAGCAGCTCCCACAGCATTAGTAAAGTTAATATCTTTGTTCTCGATTGGCAAGGTAACATGCTTCATGATAGTGGCCCACTCCGGATATATACCGTCAGCTAGGTAATACCCCATTTTGTACTCCCTCCCGTTGACAGTGTACCTAACCCGTGGTGCATCGCCCTTCGCAAGCCTATCGAACAGGGGTGATCGATGCAATACATTAATGTCGTTATTGGACCCAGGCACTCCGAAAAAAGAATGCCATATCCAACCATCGTACCCCGCGACAGCCTCTAGAATCAGTGTGGAACCCTCAGCATGACCAGTGAAGGTTCCTGCCCATGCGGCTGGGCAGTTCTTCCACCTCCAATGCATGCAATCAACACTACCTAGCATACCGGGAAACCCACGGCTCTCACCTACTGCAAGAAGGCGAGCAGTGTCAGCCGCGGAAGGTTCTCGGAGGTACTCGGCACCGAATATGTCGACAACGGCCTTGACAAATGCTCGGGTGCTTTTAAGCACAGTGGTCTCCCCGATGCGAAGGTACTCATCGATGCTATCGGCAGACTTGCCATAGGCAATCATGCGTAGAGCTGCAGTCATCTTCACGAGGGGGTGGATCCCAAGCTTTTTAGCATTATTCCTCGTCTGGTGGAAGTACGGCTCATGAGCATGTACCGTACTAGCCACACGGAGGAATAACCTCTTGCTCATTCGGAACCTATGACATTTTTGAAAGTTCAAACTGTTAAATGGAAGCTAATAAGCAGTACACAAAGTGGTAAAATAAATGAACTAAAAATTACCTTCTTCGGAAAAACCCTTCGTGATAAATTGGAGGATCTGCGAAATAATCGCGCATAAGTCGAGCATGGCCTTCATGACAGCGTCGATCGATGTATCGACGTCGAGCCCTAGGACCAGTACTACCTCCGCTCTCTTCCACAATTTTCGTGTGGATCAGTGCTAAAACCAATCCGTCGTCATCCTCGGAGGAGTCCGACACTATATCTTCATACTCCCCCAACTCATCCGATGACTCAGAATTTGAAGTACTCATTTTCCTCCCTTATTCAAGGTGCTAGACAACAAATGGCTTGAGTTCCAAAGGGAACCTGTGGTGCTATTTATAGAGTTGTATCCTTGCTTGCCATGACTCATCCTTGCCATGGAAGCCATTCGTGATCCTTCCCATGGAAGCCATTGCTCATCCTTGCCATGGAAGCCACCGATCAGCTCATGCTCGAAATCCTTCTCTTCGAAACCATGTTCTATGTGCCAGCACGTGGTGCATTTCGGTGCAAGATATCAGCAACAGTGTGCACTCCATTACTCATGAGACAGGATCACAGGAGCAATGAAATTATGTTTTTTCTCTAAATTGTTATATTAATTAGAACTTTTGATGTACAGAAAATAACACAATTATTTGAAAATATTGTATAATTTTATGCCCCTACGAAAATTAATGTTCAACGCAATAAAGCTGTACGGAATTAATGTCCCTACGAACACATCAGTACTAATAAATTAATAATTCGCTTCAGTTTATGATGTAAAGCTACAACACAACGTATATGCAACATAATGCGATAGTTCGATTAATTGATAATTTTAAAAATTACATGGCATGATTTTAATTAATATATCACGTACGAAATTAATTTCCGTACAAACATTAATTTATTAATAAATTAATATATCGCGTAAATTTATCAATAACGTTTATAGGATCCTGCACATAGCGTAATCGTACTTAAAATAATACGTACGTACAAGTATGCATGGCGGTTGAAGTTAGTTGGAAGGAAATAATATATTATGTTGGAGAGAGAAGATAGAGGGTGAGATATGGAGTGGCTGATGTGTGATGAGATGATTAATGTAGGAGAGAGAAGGTGCAAAAGTATTTTTAATTTCCATTTGGAGGGTGAGATATGAAGTGGCTGATGTGGATGCTCTTAAGGCATAGCAAACGATGCACGTGATCTCTCTCTCTCCGCGATCCGCAGAATTCATGATGGCGCTTGCGACGTTGCAATGGAGTGCTACTACTGATATCAATACTACGAGTAAACGTGGCCGACACGATAATAACGGGCTTTAATTACTGTCAGTATCATCCCATTTCCACTCGCAATGACATGATTTAAGAAAAATAATTTCAGCTTATCTTATTTATCTACTTATCTAACTCATTTTCTAACTTCGAGAACTATTCGAGGTAGGCTCGAGAGTCGGATCTATTTTGTTTAACATGTGTAATAAGTCTTCGATATAGGAAGAAATATAAGTTAATAATTAAATTATTTTAATTTATTCCCCCCCCCCAATCTAAGTGCATGCTAGCCAAAAAACCATCGATAATCCACATGGTAAATCCAATTACCTGTGTGTATATTGGAGAACAAATCTTTGAAAGACTGCGTACAAGTATCAGAATGTATGAGGCTTTGGGGTTATCAAGACGTTGAGTACGAGTGGACGGTGCGAATCCGCTTATGATGATGATCAATGGTCATCATTAATTGCTGCTAATTCTAGAGGGCGAACCACTGTTCTGGAGATCCAGATTAATCTATAATAACACTCTCTAAAATAGGTACTTCCAATTCTAGCAGCAATTTCCATGTCTAGCTGCAAGTCTAATAACTAGTTCTTAGCTTGTCGATGGACTATGTGGACTAGTGTCTTCTTGAACTATGGGCCAGACATGGGCCTACAAGCCACTGATCTAATACTACAAGTCTACGTCTACCCCTGTGTGTGCGAGATGAAAGAGAGGAGAATTGTATCCATTATTCCATTTCATTGAAGATACGAAGAAGTACTACGTAGAGCAAAATGAAGAAAACACGACACTTTGCTACTCCTTCTAAAGAAGTTTCTAATATTAGTGCCGATTAACCAAGTTGTAAGGGAAAAAAAAACTTGACAATCGTTGTTGTGATGGTCAAAACTAACTCGAAATGGATGTCAATGTGTCAACAGCCCCAAAAAAGGCATCGATGCCGTGTGAGCTTTTGGTGTTTCGGATCATGTTTGGAGTAATTGAGCTAAAATAAGTTAATCATTAAGTTGAACTTTAAAAGATTCTTCGATCTGTTTCTTGAAAATGTTAGGCTTTTTTTTTTTGAGAAAACCATAGGGAAGTCCTATGGTAAGAGGAATATATTACTTACAAAAAGGTGAGAATGTACACAAAAAAGGTTACAAGATTTGATGTCTCCACAAAGAAAAAACATGTCGTTTCGAATCATCATCCTATACATATGAAGGTTGAGGTTTGAAAGAAAACTAGTCTTCAAAAAAATAATGGAAGGCGCATCATTTCGAGAGATAACATTGTTTCTGATTTTCCAAATATTACAGACACCAACGATGAATATGTCCATAAAGAAAGGTAGTCCAAAAGCAGTGTTAGGCTTCATTTACGTTACAAGGAATTTTTTCTTGCGAGGCGGTTACAACATGTCTCACTATGACATGGGAGTGGACCGCACTTTATTTCCTGAGTTGCCTTAGGCTACGTTTGGTTGGGGGTTATGGGATAGGTTAAGGATTTAATGCACTAAAACCCTGGGTTCAGTGGGTTAATCCGATCAACACTATTCAACCCCGCTAACCTAGCATTGACTAACTAGTTAGTGTGGGATAACTTGTTCCCTCTCTACTAATTGCATGAACTCAGCAAATTAACTAAATTAATTGCCATGTATTAAGTCAAGTAAAGTTAATCTAGCTAGGTTAAGATTAACTAATACATTTAATCTAACCTCGAACAAAACGTAACATCATTCACTAAGTTAATCTTCCCTTCGGCTGGACACTACCAGTGAGGGTCGAGCAAATCTTGGATCCAACCACACTAGGGGCCTCAAAGAGGAGGCCCTCTAAAGCTCTCATGTTGTCTCGCATGGATGATCGGTTTGAGACCTCTTGCTTTGCCTCGGCGATCTTAGCGAAGCAGTACTGAAGATACCTCTTTGCTCTGCCTTGGCACTTACCCCTCACTCCCCCAGCACCCTTGCCTCGCTTGAAACCATCATGGCACAAAGGTGGATGTAGCAACCCTACAAGTGCCAATTTTAGCAAATGAAAAGTTGACTTGTCATATATTTACTACTTTAGTTTGTGGGGTTTGTATCCTTCCTGATTTATTATTTAGGTTTGTTTATCACGCTTCATTGCCCAACCAAGGAACACTTTGCTTCGTTTATTGAGTTGGACTAGCAATTAATTGGTGGACCAAAAGGCTTGTTTCATGAGTTTTGCTAGTCATCTTATTCTAGTCAACATTGTGCTCTCCTCTATCCCAATCTCTACCTTATTCTTAAGCTGTTGGCTAGTGTGATTAAATAAATTGTTATGCTAGGGCAAACTTTGTGGTATGGTAATGGTCCTTCCAAGGCAAGTGTCTACCTCGTTACATAAAAATATATGACTTAAATTTCTAGCTAGAAGATCTGTTCGCTAATCAAATCGCTTGGACTATCCTCAACAACAATGCTCAAAATCAATTACCTATATCTCCATTTAGCTAGATTTCATGTCTATATTTTTAGAGTAAATTGCACTTTTGCCCCCTGAAGTTGGACGAAAATCTCACTTGGCCCCCTAAACTTTGTTTTGTCTCACTTGGCCCCTTGAAGTTGTGTTTGGGTGCCACAAAAGCCCCTAGAAGTTGGATCCCGTTGCAACACAGCCCCTAGAAGTTGGCTCCAGTTTCAAAAAAATTAGCCTGCGTTGCAACTTCAAGGGGCCAAGTGCGACAAAACAAAGTTTAGGGGGCCAAGTGAGATTTTCGTCCAACTTCAGGGGGCAAAAGTGCAATTTACTCATATTTTTATATCACCAATACACCACTTAACTCTAAAACTATATAAATGGAGAAGAGATAATATCCAAATGTATGTATCACTAAAGAAAAACATAAAATGTATATCATTAAGGAAAATCCTAAAATCAATGTTTAAAGAATTGGACAACACGTAGGCACCAAACCTCAGGTAGCCATTTAGGTACCATGAGCCATGTAGCCACCTAGTTATTTCTCTCCATCTAGGTGGCACCTACGTGGTGTCTAGACAAGATTAGGCACTAGCCAACCACATAGCTAGCACCTAGCATACACCACCTAAAATATATATTGTGATATACCATCTATTGGCCATTTTTGGTTCACGGTTGGGATTGGTTTTGTTCAATTGGGTTTAAATTTGTAATTTTTCTAGACACTACTTTGTGTAATATTTTGTAGTAATTTTTTAGACATTGTTCGGTTTTACTCAAAGATCTCTAAAATATTTTAATAATATTTTAATCTTACTATATCTATTTTTGAAATTCAAATTTTTTCCTCAATCAAACAAAATCAAACCTAACCACGAACCAAAGAGGGGATCATCAAGTTCATGGCCTTGTTCTTTTCTGGTTAAATTAAATTAAATAAAATACAAATGTATTATTCTTGTACAGACCAAAAACGTAATACTTTATAATTTTTTATATTATGTTTTAAAAAGTTCTCATTAGAGTTCCTAAAATATTTTTGATACTTTTGTATACTCTTGTAACCTCTTTTGAAGGGTCACAGTTTTTCATATTTGTTGTGAAACGACATATTTGTGGGCAAATTCGTAATTAGCTGTTAATGGTGGTTACCCATTCATTCTCTATATAAAGGGGCTATGCCCATTATAATAACAACTTGATCATTCAATAAAGAATCATTCACTCTCACACTGAGTTAATACTGTTCCTTGACACGTTATCATCACTGTTCTCTACCGGAGTGAAAACAAGAAGGGCTACCAAAAGGGTTCGACATCTTCTCTGTGATCAAAGGCTTGCCGAAATAATTGGTTCCATTTTCCTGTGCAGAAGGCGTACTCGCATGGCCTTGCTTGCATCCTCCACTACAACGGTGGCCTTGGAGGCAAGGCACCGAACACGGTTCAGGCAACGATGGCGTTGTCTCGCAAGACAACATCTGCGTGGCCTCGTCGTGGATGCGTAGGGACGAGGCGGCGCCCTCTACCCCAAACAACCGACGCTGCCGGGGCATCAAGCCGCAAGGGATGGTTCACGGTTGTCGCCGCAACGCGGCCACGGCCGGGCACGGCTTGGCCTTGGCCTCGGGCCCTCGGCGCAGCCACGACGATGACGGCATCAAAGACGACGTTGAAGACATGGCGGAGGAGTCTGGGCATGGCGCGGCCACAGCCCCGGCCGGCCTCGGCACGGCCATGGCACCGCCCGGGCTCGGCGCGGCCACACCACGGCACGGCGGTGAAGATTCCGGCGTGGATCCCTCGACGCGGCTGTTAATGATCCAGGCCGCCCTGGGGCAGTGAGGACGGCGAGGCGGTTCCGGAGGCCGGAGAGACGGCGACGCCGGCGGCGGCTCCCGACCCTGGCCGCCACGGGGCAGCAGTGGCGCCCAGGGTCCTAGCCACCACGGCCTGGCGGCCGCCCCCGTGGGTGGCGGCGCCTTAATCCGGCCGGCAGCGGCGGACTCCAGCGGCGGTGCCCCACAGCGGCAACGGTGGGCGTCCTCCGGCCGGCGGCGGCCCAGCCATGGGCGGCGACGGCACCAGGCCGGCGGCGGCCCGGCCTCCATGAGGAGCGGCGGCCATGGGGACTGGGCGTGGAACCCTAAGCCTCCCCTGGCGGTTGAGAGAAATGGGCCAAGGGCCCAACCGGATAGGGATTCAAAATTCTAAAAATTAAAAAAAGACCCTCTAGGAAAATAAAAACTACAGATCAGCCCGGCTGATAACAAAAGGGGTTAATTTCCAATGATAAATATTTGCATATGAGCCCTCGGGGTTTCTGAAAATTTGCAAATACATTCAATTCAGCATATAAATGCTGTAATTTGATATTTTTACTGCATATATTGCGGTTTTACTCTAAAAATATTGACAATCGCAATGTTAATGTGTTTAAATGCAGTTATTTACATTTTGGGGTTATTATTTATGAATTTAATTTTCTAGCATTTATCTTTTGTACGATGTAGTTGACGATTACCTTAAGTGCTAAGCTTAGCACAAGGCATGGGTCCTATGGCATATCTATGTCCATAGTGAGAGTATCTCGCCCATTGCTACAAGGTCTACGTCACTTTATTATATTCTGTATTGTTTATGATTTAAGTTTCTTATTTCACTTGAATTGCAGAATTTATTGCTAGAAAATTATGTTGACGATTACCTTAAGTGCTAAAAATTAGCACAAGGCATGAGTCCTATGGCATATATATGTCCATGGTGGGAGTATCCCGCTCATTGCTAAAAGGTCTACGTTAGTTTGTTATATTCTGCACTAATTATTATTTTAGTTACGGCCCAGCCATGGGCGGCGACGGCACCCGGCCAACATGAGGGGCGGCGGCCATGGGGGCTGGCGGTGGAACCCTTCCCCCGGCGGTTGCCATAAAAATGGGCCAGAAGCCCAGTTCGGCTGGGGAACAAAGAAAAAATCCGATTTTGCAATTTAGTCCTTAGAAAATTGTAGAAATTGCAATAAACCCGCCCGATAAGAAGAAGGGTTAATTTTGCAATGAAAACATTTGCATATGAGCCCTCGGGGTTTCTGAAAATTTGCAAATATTTCAATTCAGCGTATCAATGCTGTAATTTGATGTTTTACTGCATATATTGTGATTTTACCCTTAAAAATATTGATATTCGTAATGTAGATGTGTCTAAATGCAGTTATTTACATCTTGGGGTTATTATTTCTGAATTTAAATTTCTAGCATTTATTTTTCGTATGATGTAGTTGACGATTACCTTAAGTGCTAAGATTAGCACAAGGCATGGGTCCTATGGCATATCTATGTCCATAGTGAGAGTATCTCGCCCATTGCTACAAGGTCTACGTCACTTTATTATATTCTGCATTATTTATGATTTAAGTTTTTTTTATTTTCATTTGAATTGTAGAATTTATTGCTAGAAAATTATGTTGACGATTACCTTAAGTGCTAAAATTAGCACAAGGCATGAGTCCTATGACATATCTATGTCCATGGTGGGAGTATTCCGCTCATTGCTAAAAGGTCTACGTCAGTTTGTTATATTCCGCACTGATTATTATTTTAGTTATTTTGACTGAACTAAAATTTGCATAATTTTTGCATTTACATATTTTGGTGATTACCTTCTTAGTATGGGTCCTATGGCTGGGCCATAGTGAGAGTAGCTCGTCCATAATGTCAAGATCTACACCATTTAATTTTACATTTGCATATTTTGCTGATTACCTTCTTAGTATGGGTCCTATGGCTGGGCCATAGTGAGAGTAGCTCGCCCATAATGTCAAGGTCTACACCATTTAATTTTGCATTTGCATATTTTGGTGATTACCTTTTTAGTATGGGTCCTATGGCTCGGCCATAGTGAGAGTAGCTCGCCCATAATCAAAGGTCTACACCATTCGTTAATTCTGCATTGCGTTTATGTAATTGGTTTATATTCAATTCGATGATTAAATTCTATGAGTTGGTAAAAACACAAGGTAGTGGAGACTATTGCATTGGCTCGATTGTTGTGTCGCTCATTCCTTTGAGGATGAAGTCCATGTATATAGCAGTGATTCGCTCGCTCACTACTGAGAGGTCTACACTTGTTGCAAGACAACTAGTGACTACCTTCATCGTGTATAAACCAATCGCATTGTTATCAAATTTCCCATTATTCTGTATTATTTGATGGTTTTTAAGTTATTTGGTTTAAATAAAATGCAGAAGATTATGGGAAAATGCTAGAAAATATTGAAACCGTATATTTATGGTTAGTTTTCAGTATTATGGATTTTTGGGATTATTGATGGATTTTCTATTTTCCATCGAAACCAATGACATCGGAACTATCCTAAAGATTGAAGGGAAAATTTCGAGAAATTGATATTATCCTTGGAGGGGAAATTTAGAGTGTGTCCATATTACACTCATTTCATGTAACTAGAAGGTACGGACAGGTAGTATACTTGTAGTACGTTACATGTAAATATCATCTCTCTTTGATGAAATATTTGGCAAATAGCTCCAAATATTTTATTGGGATTATCTTTTTATAATATGATTGCCAATTATTTGATTTTGATTGGTGACTACCATTTTGGTGCGGAGCCCATTAATAATGGCAGTGCTAAAATATTCCCCGCAGCCATATTAAGGTCTACACCTATCATTGGGATCCCCTTTATCATAATTTTGACATTGATGTCATTCACCTATTTATTAGTGGATATCATAATTGCCAAAAAGTTATTTGGCATAGTGGATATTAAGTCACTTTAATTGGTAATTGGTCCATGGCTGAGGAAAATCCTCAAAATTATTATGTATGACAATATTTGATAAAGAGATACCTTTTCGTTATGCAAAATGACTATAATAGTCACTTGTGTTGTCATTAACGACAGCTCAATGTCCAAACTGCATATTTGGAGAGGATAAATCCTATGAGAACGTATTCACTATGCACAATAGTCCTTTGGTTAAAAGACTATGTAACTAAAACGTTACTGATATTTGTCTTAATTGACAAAGTGTGTATTAGAAGATGATAAATATCATATGATATATGGAGAATTTTGCTCCAATTCTCATTGGATAATTTTGAGACATCATTATTGGCATAAATAATCTCTCGGAGATTTTGATTATGTCCACGATGTTGAACAAATATCATCTTGATTTAAATGAAAATCTAACACATTGGATGTTTACTTTTCCATATCTTATTAGATAATGAGATGATCTAAATTGTTCTATTCAATTATTTCTCTTTTGCACAAGAGTCGTTTTTGAAATGATGAATAGAACATTAGTAAGATGATTAATCTTGTATGGAATAAAGTAAATTATATGCAAAAATTTAGATCATTTACTTTGCCTCTCTTTTATAGGAATCAGTGTGTCGAGTACACTTTATTAAACTCGTGTGCACAAATGTCTTGGAGACAAAAAGAAATATATTTTCCATGGTGACACCAGTACGTATAGTCTAAATCATATATCGATCATGCTAGGTCAAACTGGATATAATAGGTTTTACAACATAAAGCCTATGATCCTCTGATATTTAAGATATTTTCACGTCATAAATTTATACTCAAGTGAAAGTATGTCTACAATTTCGAGTTAATTCTTGAACATATGCTTTTGTTCATGCTATTACTTGAAAATTTTATAATTTACGTGAAGAGAGGGAGGATATTACACTAGTTATCAAAGATGTTTATATCGATGATATCCTATTTGAATGGCATTGTAAAAATATGCTTATGATAATAGAAATCTTGGAGATTTCCCTTTGAAAAGGCATATTAAGAAAATAATAGGTCATTTTGGGAAATAATTGAATGATTTGTTTGTATCTAGTCGATACAGATGAATGTCATTTATTATACTGACTATATCCACATAGTGAATGATTGATATTATTTTTGGCAATATATTAGTCACTGTTATGTGACATAAGTGCACATAAATGTTTAACTACATGAAAATAGTTACATGCGCATTATGACTGTACGTCATATTCATTTGTTTGGAACAAATGATTCTCAAAATTATCAAACATGACCTATACATCAAATTAATATGATCATGGGTGATCATGGCACGATTCATTAATCACTGTGCATTTGAGGCATATAAGTAATCATCAAATTGTTCTGGGAACAATATTTCAATGCAGATTAAATTTGGTCATGTTCAATGTGTCAGCATTATTTATGCTTACAATAAGCATTTGAAAGTTTATGCTGATAACTAGTAAGAATACTAGTCATGACCATGTCGCATTAATTGGTGACCCAAAGTAATTGGTAAAATTGTATAAGTGTTTGGGTCAAATAATGGGCAAAGATAATAAGTAACTAGACTAGAAATTTTCTTTCGACTAAATATCCTTTTGTGGGTATCTTGTTGAGTATATTATTCCAAAAGGTTGATGGGATAACTCACTAAACGTGAGATAATGCAGTTTTTATGTGATTATACTATATTATGAAAGTCTAGTTTACTGCATATAAATCAGATCCCCCTGATTTATTTTTGAGTGCGTGGAGGTATACATT
Source organism: Raddia distichophylla (assembly GCA_005191435.1). Taxonomy (NCBI): domain Eukaryota; kingdom Viridiplantae; phylum Streptophyta; class Magnoliopsida; order Poales; family Poaceae; genus Raddia; species Raddia distichophylla. The sequence goes on along the minus strand of SPJY01030015.1, from coordinate 106,044 downwards.
TCCCATGTAACATCACCACTACAACATACAAAATTAGGGGTATTTGAGAATTTTTGGATATGAATTTCATTAATCTTATACCCACTAAAGGGGATTCTAAAAGTATGTTGTTAATAAAGATCGTATCTCGCCATTAGGGGAAGAACTGCCCAAAGATTTAAATGCCTTGATAATTTCTCTAAAGAAAAGGATTAGAGAAATGATCTTTATATTAACCAAAAGTTACGCACTCTAGTAAACTAAACAAAGGTTTATTTTATTATCTTGTTTTGATGCAAACAGAGAACTTGACAGAAACTTGGAATTACCATTTAGTATGGTGTAAATGCATCGCTAAGAGTGGAATACCCCGGGATAATAGTATTTCCATCTTTATAAAAATTGACTTGTTAGTCAATGATCTAAATATGCGGGGACGCCTGCGATTTTAGATTTAATGACTTCGTCAATATAATACTCCTTAAGAGATGATCATCGTGAAGATGATAATTCCAGCTTGGTAATGCGCGCATATTATAATGCTGGAAATATGGAACGACCATGAATCTTCGTTTTGGGAAATGACGAAATTTTGGTTAATTTTGAGATATCCTTATAAATTAGGATATTGAGAAAAATGAGAAGAGATTGTCGACAAATTACCTCTAAAGTTGCTAAAGTACAGATTTGAAATTAAAGGTCCATGGCATATGACACATGAACTGTGTATATCTGGTATTGAGAAAGCAACTAAGGTTGAACCATACGATAGCTATAAGTCTTAGAATTGATTAAGACTTAATGGGTCATTACACAAATAATGTGGTGATAGAGGTTATGGTTCAAATGTCTCTTTAAGAGACTATTATTCTCATATGTAAAATGTTTCATTATAAATTAAATCTGGCACATGATATGAAAGTATACGCAGTAAATGGACTTAGGAAATCCTTAGTGATATTCTTGATTGATTCACAGTTTCTTGTGAAAAGAAACAGAAAATTGCGACATATATATGCATGAGACTCATACAATATAGTTTTCTTTAAAGAAGAATAATGTCTTCCTAAATGTGATAACATCTTTCTTGGAGAAAGAGTGTTTTATGAAAGAATGATACTTTCGAAAGGAAAGTATAGTTTTGAAAAGTGATTTTCCATGAAAAGAAAATATTTACCAGTCAAAATACACAAATTATCCATAGAAGTTGGATGATGACCCACCATGACCCGATGAATAAAATGAGGATTTTTAATTTAGCCACAATAGCACTTGTGATGTAGTGTGCATCTCTTATAAAGAATAAGAGAATGGCTATATCCTCTGATACCTTGGAGGTATTAAATGAATTGGTGCGATAAGTGAAATCCCCTGAAAAGGCTGGTTATACTTTGCTCTATGAGTGATACAACCATGTGTTGTAAGTTCTGAAAATCAGGCTATTTTGGTTGGTATTCAATCACTAAGAAAAAGTTATGAAATACTAAAACCTTATAGTTTTGATATGTTATATCTACAAGCTATGTGAGATTTGTTTTGAAGTGAAATATGAAGATGCCGTTCGGACATAAAGTTCCTACTATTAATGCTGAGAGCATTAATGCATCAGGCCTGATCGTTAAATCGATATAAATTATCGAGTAAATAATGCAGTTTTCATTTTGAGAAAATGGACTAGCACTAAAATAATCTTCATATATCGCCATAGTACTGAAAGATTTTTAGAAGAATCAAGACATAACTATGGTTATGGTTCAAATGTCTCTTTAAGAGACTATTATTCTCATATGTAAAGTGTTCCATTATAAGTTAAGTCTAGCACATAACATGAAAAAATATGCAGTAAATGGATTTGAAAAATCCTTAGTGACATCCTTGATGGATTCATATTTTCTTGTGAAAAGAAACAGAAAGTTGCGATATATATATGCATGACACTTATACAATATAGTTTCTTTATGATAATCTTTCTTGGAGAAAGAGTGTTTTATGGAAGAATGATACTTTTAAAAGAAAAGTATAGTTTTGAAAAGTGATTTTCCTAGAAAGAAAAATATTTACCAGTCAAAATACACCAATTATCCATATAAGTTGGATGATGACCCATCATGACCCGATGGAATAAAATGAGGATTTTGAATTTAGCAATATAAGCATATGTGATGTAGTGTGCATCTCTTTTTAAAAATAAGAGAATGGCTATATCCTCTAATACCTTGGAGGTATTAAATGATTGGTGTGATTAGTGAAATCCCCTGAAAAGACTGGTTATACTTTGCTCTATGAGTGATACAACCATGTGTTGTAAGTTCTGAAAATCAGGCTATTTTGGTTGGTATTCAATCACTAAGAGAAAGTTATGAAATATTAAAACCTTATAGTTTTGATATGTTATATTTACAAGTTATGTGAGATTTGTTTTGGAGTGAAATATGAAGATGTTGTTGGGACATAAAGTTCCTACTATTAATGCTGAGAGAATTAATGCATCAGGCCTGATCGTTAAATCGATATAAATGATATAAATTATCGAGTAAATAATGCAGTTTTCATTTTAAGAAAATGGACTAGCATTAAAATAATCTTTATATATCTCCATAGTACTGAAAGATTTTTAGCAGAATGAAGACGTAACTATGAAAAGGATGCACAGGTTTTGGGAATCTGTGTAATAAAATAATCTTCATATATCTCCATAGTACTGAATGAAAGATATTTAGTAGAATCAAGACATAACTATAGAAAGGATGCACAGGTTTTAAAAATCTGTGTAATCCGCATAATGTCAAATCTCATATTGGATATATGGTGCTATGACATGAAGTCATGTAAATAGACCTAACGGTCATTTCCACCAATTGGTATTGCATTATATAAGACACCACATGAATAAATTTGGCTAGAACAAATGGTTTGCCATATGTGGAGTCATATAAAATTTAATTCTATTGGTACTGTGTTATTATCTACAAAGATAATATATCTTGTATTGTATAAATAAAAAGGGTTATACAAAGGCAATATAATAAGATATATTGATCTGCACACACTCTAGGAGGGTGATAAAGTCATGTGAATTATCTATGAAAGATTTATTCACTTAGTTCTTATTTGGAATAAGATGACTTCATATTGCAGAGTTCAGGGGGAGAAAACTTCTGAACTATAACCCATTGGATGATCTTAGGGATCATATATTGTACTCTTTTTTCTTAATGAGTTTTTCCTTTAAAGGTTTTCTCATGATAAGGTTTTAATGAGGCAATGTCACAATACAAGCATTTCTATGCGGTGCATTCGTTTCTCCATCCATTTTGTTCTAATGGGTTTTTGGAGGAGTTTTTAATGAGGCACGTGCATATAAGTTATTTATTAAAGGAGAGTATATGCAATGTACTCGTTTTCTCCATCCATTTTTTCCATGAGGTTTTTGGAAGGAGTTTTAACGAGACATGTGCATTACGAAGTTAGGCTTCAAAAGAAAGTTTTTAAACTCTTATTTATGATCTTGATGATCATATATTGCCCTCTTTTCCTTCATAAATTTTCTTGAGAAATTTCTTATATGAAGGTTTCAACTAGACAATATAAATACATTGTTTTTACACAATGTAAAGTTTCCTTCATCCATTTTTTCCATTGGGTTTTTGGATGAGTTTTTAATAAGATGGTATACTAACGAAAAATATACATTAAAAGTATAACTGTATATTAGACAATCTTGTTTTCTCTATCTGTTTTTTTCCTACAGGGTTTTCAGAAGAAGATTTTTAAAAGACATAGCTATACAAGAAATTTACCTAAGGGAGAGTGTTGTGAAACGACATATTTGTGGACAAATTCGTAATTAGTTGCTAATAGTGGTTAAGGGGCTATGCCCATTGTAATAACAACTTGATCATTCAATAAAGAATCACTCCCTCTCAATTCTCTCACTCTCACACTGGGTTAATACTGTTCTTTAACAATATTCTTTTATTTTATAATTTTTAGCTGAAAAGAACATGTCTTTTCCAACATATATATGCACACGACACTACATATATACAGTTGCAAAAAACGTTAACTAGTGAAACAAGAACTATCCACAACAGTAAATGATACATTTAACGCCCTCAGATTAGTATATTTCAAAATTTTCCTTGGTTCCAGAGGAGTCAAAGTGTTTATTCACATTTTTATAGGAATTTTCAGAGGTCCAATACCAATTTTTATAATTATATTTTATTTTTGTCATACCTATATAAAGAAAATCCAAGAATAGGCTAGAATAATTTGTTCTGGTAATATTTCCTAATGCAGGTGCATAACTAACATTTTTCTAAAGTACATAAGTCCTTCTTGTATTTCTCTAAATTTTCCTACAGTTTTGTAGCTCAAATACTATTTATAATAATTCAAAATGACTTTCTGGAATTATTTTAAAAAGAAAAGGTAGAATCCAATTTAGCTGCTATGTGGGGCCCACAGAGGTCAAACTAGTTCAAAACTATTTTCAGAAGTTCAAATGATCCTCAAAGTATTTTATAGAATCTTTTATTGATATTAATTCCATTCTTCATAATTTTCCCATTCAAATTTGAAGCTCCAAGCCAGTGATGAACAATTTTTTATATAAAGTAAAAACCAGCTCAGGCTTATAGCAATTCAAAATACAATAGTAGTTTTTGGGCTATTACACCTCACTAGCTCCCAACCCTTGAGTGAAAAGTGTGCCAACTGCTAACTAGATCTTACATACTTCAACTCAAGTATTCCATCATCTATATTCTCCTTCATGAAGAACCAACCAATCTCCATATTGAAGGGAATATGCCCTAGATATTGTAATATGTCTTTGTTCATGTAATTATGATAACATTGTTTATCGTTTCTATAAATAAATATCATGGCTTTGTTCATTGGGTACGACTTGATTGTAAAACACATTGTTAAGTGACATTATTCTAAACGGGCCCCTGATCCATATCATTACGAGGAGCGGTGATTTGATCAACACATGTATTAGTTGATGGTAATGTTTCACATATCATAGATATAAAGATATCGAACCAATAATGTGGACACATGTTAGAAAACATGGGTAGTCGGACAGACCGACTCTGAGACGCTGTGGGTTGTTATTTCTTATAGTGCCATCAACGGATAGTCTTGAGTGGTACGTATATGGTCCTTAGACCCGAGATTGTCTTGGATGCCCAGCACGTTGACTCGTATGTTTTGGTATCATCAAACACTACACTGTAACAGGGTAATTATAAAGGTGACTACTGGGTATACCACGACACATAGCCAGGGGTGTGATGATCGAGATGGAATTTGCGCCTCCTAGATAACGGAAGAGATACATTTGGGCCCCTCATGTGGATGGATAGGGAAAGCGCACGGTCGTGCTAATGTGACTAAGGAGTTAGTCATGGTTTATGTACATCACACTGTCGAGTGAAGTGGTCGAGATATTAATAAGGGTGGCGCACATCTTGCCTTAAGCTTGGCTGGTATCGTGTGGTAAAGGGATCAGTATGTGAGTGTATCACGAACCAGCCACCGGTTATACCTCCTGCATCGTTGCTAAGAACACTTGTAAGAGCATGGTAAGATGCTTGAGAGGGTGCGACTCAACTGTTCAAAACCTAATAGTTGACAGGGATAATACTTTTATGTTATTCTGTGTTTTCTATTAATAATGGCAGGAGCATACAATGGAATGGAGAGATTGCAACCATCAGCCATCAGTTGGAATGCAAGCATCATTGGTGTGGAGGCTAGAGAAAATTTTGATCGGTTCCATCATGAGGAGAAATTGAAAAAGAGTTACACATCATCTTCTACCAACAAGCATGGTAATATCATTGAGAACCTCCCTTTATATGATATAAAATTTGGAAATGATACTTTTATTGATTGGGAAATAGCACTAGATAAATTTTTTGCTCGACATAGAATTTTTGATAAAGAAGAAAAGGTTATGATAGCTGCTAGTGCTTTAATTAATAATGCATCAATTAAATGGAAGGCGCATTGTTTTCGTATTGGGATACCTTCGACTTGGAGAGACATGAAAAAAAGATTAAGGGATTGGTTTCTTCCTGTCTATTATCGTGAAAATTTACTGAACAAACTACAATGTTTACAACAAGGTGACAAACCAGTGACCGTTTACTATGAGGAATTACAAAATTTGTTGTTACGTTGTGGTTTGGAGGAAACAGATAAAGAGAAGGAGAGTAGATTCTTATGTGGACTTAATGAGAAAATATACAATGTTGTTGTTGATAAAGAATATGTTTCTCTGTTGCAAACCTTTGCTCTTGCTTGTTCAGCTGAAAATAAAATAAAATATAAGAAAGTCGTACGAAAAACCAACACATCTATTTGTAAGAATGGTGTGTATCCTTGCACGACTAACGTTTTGCAGGCAAGTACAAATGGTCAAACCGAAAGTGTGGATAATCAAGAGAAGGAGAAGCATGATTTAATTGAGATTGAGAAAGAGGAGAGCGAGGAGATGCTTGTTGCTGCACCCCTCCTTCCAACGCCTACAACTAAAGATGTACCTACATCAGCTGAGGAGGAAAATAAAGGTAATGAAAAAGGTACAATACTTACTGAAAGGAAGAACGATGTTGATGTGCTGAAACTTTCCACAAATCATGCTTTGATAGAGCAACAAATTATGGAACCAATTGCTGATTTACCTTTGTCACAAGATGATTTGCTCGATGTTTCTTGTGATAAAGAAGAGTTGTGCGATAATGCTTCACTTATATCTATGCCACAACTAGTGAATGAACATGTTACTTCAGAACCAAACACTTGTGCTCAAGCTGAAAATAAACATGTTATTCACCTTGCTAATGAAAATGATGAGCTAAAATTGTTTTCTTCTTTGAATATTTTGGGTTACATTGAGTTTGACATTTTGTGTGACCTAAATAATTTAGAGGAGAGACTTGTTAATTTCCCATGTTTATCTAGAAACACATTGCATGTTGTGGGTAAAAATAATGATGAAGAAAACTACATGGTGAATCGAGTGTACATTTGCTCAAATATGAATTTTTCTTATGATGTACAACCATGTGATCAACTAGAGAGCTACATTATCAATAATCAGGA
>SPJY01030015.1:77943-96469 GCA_005191435.1 Raddia distichophylla | reverse complement strand
AAGGAATCATGTTTGAGTCCGTCTCGAACAGGAGTTCTGCATGGCTACGTGAAGACCCGGACGTTGGTTTCCCGGATTGGATTAGGAGTCGTGATCCCCAAGAATTGGAGTTTACCTTATCTGTCGTAGGATGTATTTGGCATGTACTGAGTTCATTACGATCTCGTAGTTAGCCCGGCCCGGTATTCCCTCGGTAGGTCGGTTTGGTCCGCACTATATAAACCAAGCCCCTATGGCGTTTAGGGGCATGATCTGGCATGGCGAAGCACCTTTGTATTCCCATATACTCGCCGAGACTTGTTCATCTCGTCGAGCCACCTCTTGTAATCCTCTTTGGTATATAAGAAAGGCTGGACGTAGGGCTATTATCTCTCCCGAGAGGCCTGAACCAGGATAAAAACCCCTGTCTCCCTGTTCGTTGTTGTTCGTCTTGTTCGGCGTGTCTCCTATCTCCCTCTTGAAGAACCTTAGTTGACTTGGGTCAATATCCCAACCGTCGACACTTCTCCTTCAAGAAGAACCAACCAATCTCCATGTTGAAGGGAATATGCCCCAGATATTGTAATACGTCTCTGTTCATGTAATTATGATAACATTATTTATTGTTTCTATAAATAAATATCATGGCTTTGTTCATTGGGTACGACTTGATTGTAAAACACATTCTTAAGTGATATTATTCTAAACGGGCCCCTGATCCATATCATTACGAGGAGCGATGATTAGACCAACATATGTATTGGTTGATGGTAATGTTTCACATACCATAGATATAAAAATATCGAACCAATAATGTGGATACGTATTAGATAACATGGGTAGTCGGACAGACCCACTCTGAGACGATGTGAGTTGTTATTTCTTATAGTGCCATCAACATATAGTCTTGAGTGGTACGTTTATGGTCTTTAGTCCTGAGATTGTCATGGATGACCAGCATGTTGACTCGTATGCTTTGGTATCATCAAACGCTACACTGTAACAGGGTAGTTATAAAGGTGACTACTGGGTATACCATGACACATAGCCAGGGGTGTGATGATCGAGATGGAATTTTCCCCTCCTAGATAACGAAAGAGATACCTTTGGGCCCCTCATGTGGATGGATAGGGAAAGCGTACGGTCATGCTAATGTGACTAAGGAGTTAGTCATGGTTTGTGTCCATCACACTGTCGAGTGAAGTGGTCGAGCTATCAACATGGGTGGCGCACATCTCGCCTTGAGCTTGGCTGGTATCGCATGGTAAAGAGATCAGTATGTGAGTGTATCATGGTTCAACCGAATAATGATTCTGTGCATTCGGGGGTCAATACGTACTGCTAGGTGCCTCTGTTGATCGTTAGATTAGAAACGGGTTTTCGGATCCATGGCTGACTTGCACTAAAACTAACGGGTCACACACGTAATGGGCTGGAACTGTTTAATGGGTTTGTGCATGGATATGATCCGCGTAGGAGTTGGAACCCTAGCAGGTCTCGGCCAACTAGCGTGTTTATAAAAGGCAAGGCCAGGGGCGGCACACATCACAAGTTGCACCCTCACCATGCCTAGTCATCGCGCGCCCCTCTAGCTCCCGGAAACCCTAGCTGTGCGGCGAGGTGCTAGCACACCTCGCACGGAGTTCCTGCTTGGTACGTGTGGATACTGGTAGAAGCGCTGCCGTACGTGGACGCGCTGTTCGGTTGGATCTCCGGTGACCAGGCGGCGTGGACGACTACTTCCTCTACGCACACGCATCTGCTTCCGCTGCATCGGCGCGTCAAGGGTAGGGGTGGGCATTTGGTATTTACGGTATTTTCGGTTCGGTATTTTCGGTATTTGAGATCTGGGTACCAAAATATACATAAAAAATCTCCTACCGAAACCGAAATACCGAAATAATTTGGTTCGGTGTTTCGGCATTTCGGTATATACCAATTTTCTCAACAAGATACATACAGATCCAAATCTTGGGGGAAAATCTAAAGTAATGGTGCAAGAAAATGAGAATCAATTTAATCAAAGACCTGGGAGACGTCAAGACGGAGAAGCATGGCCGGCGACGTGGCCGCATAGGCGGCGCCGCCGCGCAGGAGAGAGGACACGTCGTCGCCACATCGCCTACCGCAACGCCGTGTGCCGCCCACATCGTCGCCTTCGCGTCGCCGCCCCCGCGTCGTCACCTGCGCCCGCGTCGGCTACCCCCGTGTCGTCGCCTGCACTCGCGGGCCGCGGTGTTGCCCGCGCCGGCGGCTGCGGTCTGTGTGCTTGGTGGGAATGGGATGGGTGGTTGGGGAGAGGGGAGTTAGGGTTTGGAGGTAGATAGTGGATAGTTATTTGGGCCTGCCTGATAGGCCTTTACCCGAGAGGCCGGCCGACGCTTGCGGGATGCACTGGGTATTCGGTTTCTTCGGTTTACTAAGGCCTGTACCGAAACCGAACCGAACTATTTCGGTTTTTCAAGATTAAAACTGAACCGAATACCAAATACCGAAAATACGGAAAATTTCGGTTTTTTTCGGTTCTGTTCGGTTCGGTTTTTCGGTTCCGATATTTTTTTGCCCACCCCTAGTCAAGAGGGACTCGGTCCTAAAGGATTTGGGTGGTTCCCACGTGTGACCCGGGTATCGTGCGTACTGCACCAATCCATACAACCATCCACCCAAATCAAGGTTTTGCAAAAATCATTTCCCTTTACAGTACCAGTTATTGTACCCCAATAGTCCCATTTTATCAAACATGACGGCATCAACCGTCTTTTAATCACGCATTTTAAACATTGCATTTCACATGAAATAACAGTGACGACTACAAGCATCAAACAGAAGTGCTAACATTCAATGATTAATTAATCAATGAAATGACAATAAACAAGTTATATAATCCTAGGGTTGACAAGGATCAGGTTTATACGATAATAATAAATTTCCTGGGCATTTATCTAACAACCTAATTAATTAGCATTTTTAAATTTCAACTATCATGCATATTCACAATTCTTGAAAAGCATTTATAAAATTAGGTGGCAATATGATCAACAATTATTTGGGGAAAAGATCAACAATGACTTGCCGTAAATCCATTATTCCGGGCACCCGGATAGATCTTCGGCTCCGATGACATAGGCGTTCGGATTTTGCGCAAGCACACAAAAACACAAATAAATGCACATACCAAAAATATGGATGAAAATAATGTAAATGACATTTAAAATTAAATTATGAATATTTAGAATTTTTTGGAAATTTATTTCGTTGAATTTGGAGTTATAGTTTTAAAGATATAAAAATAACAAGTTTTATAATCAAATAAACCAGAAAAACTAAATGAGCCGGTTCTTATTGCGCCGGCCCAAAGAGACGTGCGCGCGGGGCAACATCGGCCTGGGTCGACAGGGGCGTGGAAGCTGGGCTGGGCCGGCTCGGTGCTTGGCCCGCAGTGCGCTGTCGTGTGGCGCGGCCCGGCGCCAAAAAGGGGAAGGCTGACAGGTGGGGGCCACTAGGCGGCGACCCAGAGCATGGGAGGTGGCGGGGAAAGGCTCGACAGTGAGGAATCCGGCTACGGCAGCGGTGCTCCGGCGAGGAAGGAGGAGGGGTAATGAAGATGGTGGCGCGGGGGTTTCGAGGAAGGGGTCGATGGCATGGGGAAACACTCCGATGACGGCCGGCGGCGGCACAGGGTGGAAGGAGGCGGAGGGGTCACCGGCGGTGAGGAGAGATGATGGCGGCGCGGGCTTAGGCTGGGGAGGACCGTGGTGGCGCAGCGGCGTGGGGATGGATCGGGACAGGGCGGACACGGTGGCGGCGAGCTCCGGTGGGGGAGGGGCAGTGGAGGAGGTATGGGAGACTCGGCGCTTACCGTCGGGGACTTACCGGCGTCGGCCACGGCACGGTGGCAACGGAACAGAGAGGAGTGGTGATGAGCCCATGGCTCATCAAATTATTTCAACTACAAATGTCGAAAAGTCTAGCAATGGCTCAACGTTTGAATATGGTAATTCTCTCAAAAGTTGTTGCTTGAAGTTTGGCTTTTTCTCAAATGTTATGCAGCAAGAATTAAAAGAGTTAGATGATAGTCTTACTACCGGCTATGTGCACAAGCGAAGGCATAAGCCACGAGCCAACCGAAGCCATGAGACACAAGCCAAGTTGGGCCATGAGCTAAAGCAATCGTGGAGAGGACCATCAAGGGCGTGCAGAGGGCCACAAGGACGTCCAAGTTGTGAAATTCGAGTTGGAGATTCAGCCCACAAGTCCAAGTCCAGATCTAGTTCGAGCCCAGTTCGGAATCCAGGAGCAGTCTGTATTAAAACGGGTGCCCAGGTTGCATACGGACTCCGTTTTGGGTGTTCTACCACTCGTTGGAAAGATAATTCCGAGATCTTTCCAACGCATCCGGGCCCATAATCAGATTCATTATGTGCGAGTCGCAGTCATCAAAACAATGTCGGGTCCGAGTCTGTTTCGAGTCTAGGTCAAGTCGGAGTTGAGTTTTGGCTGGCCTGCGTGCCATATAGCCTAGGGCCGGCGGCCTTGTATGGAGAGTTGGAGTTTTTGCATGTTTCTTTAGGGTTTAGCCCCCAAGAACAGGAAGAGGGAGTTTCCCTCTCATCTATCCTACCGAATCCATCTTGGGTTTGTGAAGAACTGCGTGTTCAGGATCTCTCCTGGGTGCTGGTTTGATCTCTTCGGGATCTCCTCTTCTGATCGTGGTATCTTTGTGCTGCGGGTGGAAGAACTCATCTAGGGTTTGGTTTGCATCTTGTAAGCTGATTCCCTAATTTATCTATCTATTGGATCGATTGTTGTGCTGCTGGTTGGTGAAAGAATCATATTCAGTCTTGCTGTTTTGATCTGCTATCTTTCAATCATATATATTGCGGGGATTGGATTGGATTAGTCTATTATTTGCTTGCTGCAATTGTACCGTGAAAGATTGGGACATATAATTTGGGGGCAGCTTAGGCGTGTGCGTATCAAGTGAGATGGCAGCGGCGGGGTGGCACACCTTAAATAGGCCTCGGCGGCGGAAGGTGACAATGGCGTGGCGGACCCACAACGATCCATTGGCAGCGCAAGTGGATGCGGTGACGCGGTCGGCACGCTGGCGAGGATGGGCGGCGGGGTCCATGGCCGCAACTTGCAGTGCAAGAGGCCAAGGAGCGGGACCCGCGGCAGGCAAGTGGGCGAGGGTGATGCGCTCACGGGTTCCCGATCTTTCGGTGAGAGGATAACTTCGATTTGGTCGGAGGATGACTTTGACGGTCCGGGTACAAACCACGCAAGGATAAGCGTCCGCAATCGCTGAACCACACTACTGATTGTTATCAATCGTGCCAAAGCCCGGATGACCTGACCACGAAGGTCTATCCTTGCAAGCAATCGAACAATTCGCAAGAACAAGGGTAAAGTACACACTCGAACTGAGGTTCTGAAGCTCGGAATCGATTTGTCAACCGACACAAGGGATTTCGAGAGTGTTTTTCCAATCTGGAAGAAAACAACAATTGAATAAAACCTAAGGAGAAAAGGAAGAGGCTTGTCCTATATATAGAGCAGGGAGATGACTCTAGGTGGTGCTCTCACGCAGTAGGAATACATGGGGACTCAGCCGAAATTAATGGTGACGCAGAACCCAAGAAGAGCAGAAGACTGGTTCTGTCCACGAGATGTTTTTGACTGCTGCGGCTAGCTCACTTGGAATTTGAAGGTGAGGCCATACCCGTTGGAAAGATGGCGAAGTTATCTTTCCAATGAGTGCTCGCACGTTCCAATCGGAATTCATTTGCATTCTCTATGCCTTTTTAAATTCAGACTGGTCATTGATGGCTAAGTGGAATCCCTTTGCATTCCCACCATACTTTATTGCCTTGATTGGTGCGTTGGTGCCTTGTAGCTGGTGCTTGTTCAACTATTTATGCATAATATTGTTATTAGGTAGTAGTCTATTCTCCAAAGTATAATTATTTAAGAGTAAATTGCACCACAAGTACATGAAGTTGGCGCCAGTTCTCACTAAGATACATGATCTTTAAAATTAGGCATTGATGCACATGAAGTTGGATTTTTATTTCATGACAGGTCCAATGCAGTTTGTTCATGGCGGTTTTGATGATTTGGCTACCACATCACACATGTGTGGCCACAAAAGGATGGTTTATTGCCATGCAGATAATCTACGTGGAAATTTTTATTTTTTATTATTTTACAAAATGGAGGGAGGGGGGAGAGAGAGGGATGGGTAAGGGGCATCTTCCCTTCAGTGCACTCACAAGTCACAAGGGAGAGAGAGGGATTGGTGAGGGGCATCGATGGCAGGTCCTGAGAGGAGAGATGCAACGCGGTGACCGGCGGCAAGGGCGGTGCTCTAGCAAGGTGGTTGCAGCGGGGTTGGGGAGACGAGGCGCGGGGCGGTAGCTCGACGCCGATCGATGGCTCGAGCTCTGGCAAGATGCGGCAGAGGACGGCAAGCTGGAGGTGGCGGTAGCATGGCAGAAGCAGCTTGGGCTCCAGCGAGGTGTCTGCAATGGGGCTGGGGAGGCTCGGCGGCGCAATGATTCACGGCGACCGATGCTACAGCTGATGTAGGGCGAGAGCGTGGGCAAGGCAGCACGAAGGCAAGGTGCAAAGGCGATGGTGACGATGGTGGCTTTGGTCCCCGGCGACGCAAGGGCAGTGGGGAGGCTGCGTGATGACCGGCGGCAAGGGCGGCGCTCCGGCGGAGTCTCAGGATGGTGAGATTTGGAGGTAAGGTGCAAGGCGGCGGCTAGACGTTGACCAATGGCTCGGGCTCTGGCAAGATGCGGCGGAGGACGACAAGCTGGCGGCGACGGTAGCAGGGCAGAGGTGGCTCGGGCTCCGGCGAGGTCGCTGCAGCTAGGTTTGGGAAGCGCGGTGGCACAGCGATTCCTGACGAGCGGCGGCTAGCTTCGGCATGGCGGCTTCGCTGACAAGATGGACATGATGGCGGCAGCAGAACCAGGCAGAGTTGAGATGGCACTGGGACGGCCTTGCAGGCTCCGACGAATTGATGGTTTTGGGATCAATTTCTTTAGCAGCAGATGGCAATTACATCCTTCAACTCACAACCGCCAGAGAGAGAGATGCATGAGAGGAGAGAGGTGCAGTGAGGAGAGAGGGATGCCATGCGGGCAAGTTTTGTTGTGTGAAATGCTTATTAGGATGCCACGTCACAAAACCATCCCCTAGAAACCACTTTGGACCTGTCATGAAAGGAAAACCAACTTCATGTATAAATATGCCTAGTTTTATACTTGATGTATCTTAGTGAGAACTCGTGCCAACGTCATGTACCTATAGTGCAATTTACTCATTATTTAACTAGAAATAAAGAAACGAGTTTACCTGATAATTGACTTGTCGCGCACGGGCTCGTGTGTTTGGTCTTTGCATGATGATCTAAGGTCGCGGGTCACTTGAAAAGACTTTGGTCATTGATCCCATGGGTGTATCCGACGTAGAGATGTCCTCATCAGAGGGGATGGAGGGACTGGCGGCGTCGGGGAGCTTCCGGAGAAGGCGGACGTGGCCAGCGGCGAGCTAGCTGGAGGGGAGAGGTGAGGCACAGTGAGGTGTGTGGCGCAGGGGGCTTCGGCCTGGGGGGAAGAAGACAAGGCTGACAGGAAACGAAGAAAAAGGAAGGAAGAAAAGAAAAGGAAGAAAAGGTAGAAAAAGAAAAAGGAAAAGAAAAGAAAAGAAAAGTGAAAAGGTGGGGCCCACTGCCAGAATTTTTTAAAATTTGGATTTCAGAATTTTATTTTTGACAATATTTTCTAAATTAGTATGTTTAATTTGGTTTAAACTAATGAGATTTTTATTAAGTCTAAATCAAAATATTAATTGCAAAGTATATTTTCAAATCTTTGCAAATATTTATTTTTAAAATTTCAAATTCAAATTATTCATCCTTACCAAAATATGACTTTGACATTTGCAATAATTATTTTAAAATTTAAAATATTAAATTTAGTCTTTAGATGGTAACATACACAATTTCAAATTAATTTTTCAAAATTAAAACATTTCAAGGAAATTTGTATTTTACATGAAATACGGATGGCATGATTTATATTGTTTTGAAAATGGGGATGTTACAACAAGTTAGAGAACTGCTTCCCCTCCTTGGGGACTTGAAGGCTAGGGCTTACTTGCGTCGGCGTAGTGATAAACTACAGGTTCCGCCGTGTCCAACCCCTCAAAAAGAGAGTGCACCTCAGATTCGAATATTTAGGATCCAAGGATGCCACTCGGGAGAGTTAGGACAAAATCTCTCGAATGTCCGTGACCGACCGGGTAGCCGATCTCTTCGCCCCAGGCACGTTCATAGATAACGAAGATTGCCCGGGTCCATGTCGCTTAGCGAACCCACCTCCAGCGGTGAGCAAAGAACTTTCTTTCCTTCAATTTTAATTGATATCCAGAAATTCCACCATGACTGACCTGGCTTAACTCCTTTACAGGACCGTGCTGCATTCTTCTCCGTCCATCCAATCCCCGAAGCCCCTAGCCACAAGGAGGCACCGCTCAAGCGTCTTGCGGAGAACTCAGCTGATGCTCCTCTAGCCAAAAAGGGCAAGGGAATCGTGATAGGGGCAGGGGTCCCGATCTTTCGATGAGAGGAGGATAACTACGATCTGGTAGGAGTAAATGTTGGCGGCCCGACTACAACCGTCCAAGACGTTGCGCCTTAGCGACCGGTACACCAACTCCAGATGGTTATTGACCTCGCCGGAACGTGATCAACCTGACCACGAAGGTCCTTGATCCTGCAAGCAATCGTAGAACTAGCAAGAACAAGATGAACAAGCAACTCACTTGCATATATGCATTAAGATCAGATCCGAAAGTATATGGTGGGGTTCTGTAACGATAAACAGGCGGTCTAACCGACACGCGCGAATACCGGTATGTAGCAAAGGCTAAAACATAACTTAAACAAAACCCAAGTTACAAGAGGGGTGGCTTATCTATTTATAGGGCATTTAGGTCGGTTGCTACAGTAACCGACCTGCTACAGTGCTACAGTAGATGGGTTTGCTACAGTAGGTCGGTTTTGCTACAGTACATGTGTCCAGATGCAATGTATTCTTGCGTTACAAGTAAACTAGTTATAGATAGTGTAGAAGTGTAGATATGCCATCATGTATGGGAGGCGGAGGCGGCCATGGTGGAGGTTGATGGAGCCATGTAGAAGACGTAGCAACACTGGTCGTATCGATGATGAGAACCTCCCTTTCTTGAACTGGAGTCGTCCTCGACTCCATCATAGTCTCCTGCAAAATGTTACTGACAATAGGGAGCAAAGCAATCTGCACATCTTTTATAATCAAATCATTTGAAGAAGAATCATTAATATTCATATCCTCCCTTTCTTGAAATCTATCATATACCTTTAAAATTGAATTAGAGTGACATGGCAAGGCAGGATTAGTGACATTGAAATTCTCTATTCGGCCACATGGTTGCATAGGAAATGATGGTTTCAAATCAGTACAAATATAAACTCGATTTACTGTGTACTTTCCTTTATCATTATTCTTGCCAATAACTTGAAAATTATTCCTTGATAACCATGGCAAATCGACATGCATAAAAATTTTCTCCTCTAAATTATTTAGATCACAAAGAACATCCAATTCTATGTAACCCAAAGTATTTAAAGAAGAGATCAATTTAATGTCATCTTTTTTACTAGCAATGTGAATGATATATTTATTTTTAGCATAAAATTTTTGATCATTCACTAGTTGTGGCATGGATATAAGTGAAACATTATCACACAACTCTTCTTTATCACAAGAATTAGCAAACACATCATCTTGTAATAAAGGAATTTCAGTAACGAGTTCCACTAAATGTTGCTCTACGGTAGCACGAGTAGTGGACAATCTTAGCATGTCAAAATCGTTCTCACCTTGTGTAAGGATGACACCTTTTGTATTACCTTCTAGATCCGCATCAGTAGTTGTAGGTGTACTTACCTCTTCACTTACACATAAGAGATCACTAGTCAATTCCTTCTCTTTGTTCTCTCCTTGATCATCGTCTTGATGATGTTTATTTTTCTGCATTGTGTTAGCTACAAGAAGAGGTGCAACAGCGGCTGTCTCAAGTGAAGCTAATATTTCATTGAAAGATTTCTTTGTAAGAATAGTTTGAGCTTTACTAGCACAATGAAGCAATTCTGAAAGAGAGTTATATGTTTCATCCACAATAATATCCTGAATATCCTTGTTAAGCCCACAAAAGAACCTATCTTGAGTGTCCTTTTCACATTCTTCTAAACCACAACGCAATAAACAATTTCGCACTTCATGATAATATTCTTTAACAGTTGTACTCCCTTGTTCTAAGCTTTGAAGTTTATTAAATAAATGCTCGGCATAATATTCAGGAACAAATTCCAATCTCAAAAGTTTTTTCATTGCATTCCAATTTTTAGGTTTTCTCTCTTTTCTACAAACATGGCTCCACAAAATTAAAGCATAGTCGGTAAGCACACTAGCGGCAAAACTAATCTTTTCATTTTCTGACAAATCATGCATTCCAAATTGTTTGTCTACCGCTATTTCCCAATCAATATATGCCTTCGGATCAAACATTCCAGCATAAGAAGGCAATGCTATATTTTTACCTTGCTCATTAGTGAGAGATGAAGCACTGGTGTTGTTGATGTCATGATTCTTTTTGGACTGTTGTAAACTCGCATGGAACACATGATCCAAAGGTGTCAAGCGTTTCTTGTCACATTGTGTGAAGAGACCTGTCATTGTTAGTAGCCAACAAGAATAAACACAAACATATGTAGTCCCCTATCAACTACTAGGATGTGGCTAAGCAAGTCGCTCACACTCGACTCGTTCTATCAAGTTCTTACTAATTCTTACCAGGCTGAACAGGAGGTGTCGGCAACCGGCAAGATAACAACTTCCGGAGATATGATGTACCGATGCCAGCCGCTAGTACCTGGTTGGTCGTAGTTTCTGTGGAGCTGTAGGTGGCTGAGAGTAATATCAAGGAACAGCTAGAACGACATTAGTCAAAGCAAGTTGAATAATCGTTCAAAGATGGTAACGTGCTGGTCTAGGCCTAACCATACTAGAGACGCGAGCCGGGACACAAACGTCGTCACGAGAATTCAACTAGCACACTTCAAAACAAGCTCTTTTTTTTTTCACTTTCTTTTCCTTAGTGCGGCTCTTTTATATGTAATTGCCTTTTTCTCTCTTTTTTTTAACAAGCTCCTTTTTTTCTTTTCCTTTTTTTTTTTGCACTTGCCTCTTTCTTTTCTTTTAATCTTTTAGATAGGACAGCACAGAGGCAATCTTTTTGGCGCAATTACAGACCCCAAGCACTCTGAATCTGAGAAACTCTTTTATAACAAAGTTGTAGAGGATCTTCTAATCTTTCCAAAACTTCCAAAATCATGAAAATCCGTGTTTGTATGAGTGAGATATGGGCAAGATACTGAACTGGATACAGTTGGATCCGAAATTATCCTGACGAAGATGGCAACTTTTCTCACTCGTAGAAGCCGAATTTGGGAATCGGATTTTTGACAATGGCAAAGTTGGACCTGATAGGAAATTTCGTGATCTTTCTAATGAGCACAAAAACGTCCAAATCCGACTTCAGACGTAAAAGTTATGACCGTTTTATTGAGGGGGTCACAATTTGCTGGTGAATTCGAAATGGACTTGGTTTTGGAGTTTCCTTCTTTTGTTTTTGACTTGGCCTAGTTTGGGAAGAACAGGAGGTCGGCCAGGGGTATGTGGAGGGTGTTATGGATGGGTTTTTTGCTGCGGAGGAAGGAACGATGAGTATTGCTACGATGGAGATGCAACAGATGAATGTCAATGGAAGAACAGCAAGACACACGAACAAGAAAACAAGAATAAAAATAGGTTCACACCACGAACACCATGACAAATATGTGACTCGAACTCAAAACTCAAAACGAGAAGACACTAAAACCAGCACACGAGACCACGATGCAACTGAAAACTCAACAAACAAAGACCAAGCGGTAAAAGCAAAAAGCTCGACTTGTCCTGGATCAAAGGGATTTTTTTTTGTGGCAATTTTCTGGACTCTAGATAAAATAAACAAAGAACAAGAAATCTTTCACCGATCAACCTGTCGCTCTGATACCAAATGATAGGGGCAGGGGTCCCGATCTTTCGATGAGAGGAGGATAACTACGATCTGGTAGGAGTAAATGTTGGCGGCCCGACTACAACCGTCCAGGACGTTGCTCCTTAGCGACCGGTACACCAACTCCAGATGGTTATTGACCTCGCCGGAACGCGATCAACCTGACCACGAGGGTCCTTGATCCTGCAAGCAATCGTAGAACTAGCAAGAACAAGATGAACAAGCAACTCACTTGCATATATGCATTAAGATCAGATCCGAAAGTATATGGTGGGGTTCTGTAACGATAAACAGGCGGTCTAACCGACACGCGCGAATACCGGTATGTAGCAAAGGCTAAAACATTACTTAAACAAAACCCAAGTTACAAGAGGGGTGGCTTATCTATTTATAGGGCATTTAGGTCGGTTGCTACAGTAACCAACCTGCTACAGTGCTACAGTAGGTCGGTTTTGCTACAGTACATGCGTCCAGATGCAATGTATTCTTGCGTTACAAGTAAACTAGTTGTAGATAGTGTAGAAGTGTAGATATGCCATCATGTATGGGAGGCGGAGGCGGCCATGGTGGAGGTCGATGGAGCCATGTAGAAGACGTAGCAACACTGGTCGTATCGATGATGAGCATGGTCTCATCAAATCGTCTTCAAAGACTTGAACAAAGATGAAGAAGAAGACGACGTCCCATTCCTGCACTGGCGTCGCCAGAATCCCAAGTCTGGACCTACCCCCGCTGAGCACATTTCAAGCTCCTCCATCTCCCTCGATTGCCAGCCCAGAGGCCGCATCAGGGGCAAGAGGGCCCACTGGTTCTACCCCGAGTGGGCAAATCACTCGGAAAGGCGTAGGTGTTAAATTCACAATGTCACAAAGGTTTCCCCACGTAACTTCTTCTTTCAATTATCTTTATGAAAGTTGTTTTCTTGACACCTTCTTTCACTCATAGGAAGCCCACCTCGGGTACCTTCAAAAGCAAATCCAGCGCCAAGGCATCGACTCTCGCTCCCTCTGCTCCTCCGCAACCAGCTCCTCAGGCTGTGCCTACTCCAATCAAGGAGTCAGCCTAGCACGCAGCCCCTCAACCTATTGCTCCGCCGCCCTAGTACGCCCATCAATCCTCGAAGGCTAAAGGCACCATCGCAGCCCCAGCTCCAGAAAGCTCGGAGCCAGAAATCGAGGAAATTCCATGCCCTGCCACCACTACCAATGCTCCTCCTCTCAGTGTAAAATGGAGGAAGGAGATGGAAGGTTACAAGGTAGACGACGAATTGGAGACCGAAGAGTGGGAGGCACTGCAGAATGTAGAGAAGTTCAGTGTCGAAATGCTTGAGGTAGACCATCTTCACACCTCGAATTCCATCTCAATTGAAACATATTTGGTCATTCCTTTTGCCTCCACACAGCGCATGGGCAAACGGTCGGCGCAGAAAACCCGATGTCTCTAAAAGGCCATTGGCCAGCTGAAGTTCAGGTATGAATTTGACAATGCGCTTTATGCGCAGAAATCACAATTCTGTGGCGAGATGGAAGAGCTACGTAGGGAAGTTATCGAACTTTGTCTCCACCACGTGGAAGAAGCCAACAACCGCAGAAGTAAGAAACCATCCGAGTGGTGTAAGACTCATTGCTTGTCTTGAATACTTCTTATGATCAATCCTTTCTTGTTCAGACCGCGATGAAGCCCCTTGTTCAGACCGCGATGAAGCCCTGGCTTCTCTCCAAGAGAAGTATAAAGCTCTGGAGGAGAAACAAAATGTGCTGGAAGTGAGGCAGAAGGCCATGGAAGGGGAAGTTTTCCTGGCCAACACCCAAGCCGAGAAATCGTCTCAGGAGCTGAAGGGTAAACTCTACAACTCAGGCTCTCCCTGGCTCGGTCCCACTCACACCCTGATCGTATCACTTTGACCTACTGATTTGCATCCTATCAATTGAAAACTAAGGCCCAATTCCATGTTTTTTATGAAAAGGTGAACTCCACCTTCGAGCTACGCAACAAAACTCTAAAGGCGGCCGCTCCAATACTTCAATTCAACTATCTCGAAGAAGAGTTGCCGGCCGACATAGACGTTGTGATGACGTGGCTTCAGGATGCCTCTGCACAGCTCAAGGCCTTTGCGAAGGAGGTGGCGACAACCTGTACGAGCAAAGCCCTGGCCATCAGGAAGTCACATTCTCTTGATATAGACTTCAATTCTGTGCGGGAAGGCTTCGCCTGCTATGAAGAACAAGTCTCCACTCTAATGGAAAAAGCCAAGGAAACATCCGTCACATCTATAGAGTGCTTAGATTTGTAGATACTTCGTCTTCGTATGAACAATTCTGTAATATATCCACCTATTGATCCTCGATACTACTAATGCCGTTTATCTGAGTATTTGATTTACCATACTTTTCGTGTAACGCCTTTTGCCGACTGGTCCAGCCCCCGAGTGCTAGGAATTAGCGCTTGGCTCTCTCCTCATACACATGCCGAGTGACTAAATAATGTCCATTGCAGATGTTACTGCCACTACTTAATTTCATGATACTCAAATTCGACAGTCGTATGTAAAGAGACAACAACTTTGTTGATAAGATAGGGTGCGGTGAATCCGCACACTATTTAGTGTAGCCCCCAACTTACTACTTAGTCGTATACGGCTGAGGAGCAAGTAAAACGAGCAATTATTTTACACAAATCTCAAATAAAGGGTTAAAGAATAAAAGCGACGTAGCTGCTCAATGTTTCAGGTATTAGACATATCTGATCCGTCTTCGCGCTTGAGTCGATAAGCCCCTGAGTGAGTCACCTCATCAATCAAATAGGGGCATTCCCAAAGTGGGGAGAGTTTGTGCTCGAGCTTCTGATTCCTTCGGAGGACTAGATCTCCCTTGGAGAACACTCGGCCCCGCACGTTGCGTTGATGGTAGCGACGCAGGCCCTGCTGGTACTTGGCCGACTGGATCATTGCTGCTTCCCTAGCCTTCTCGAGCCGATCAAGGTCTTCTAATCTCCCTTCATCCAACTGGTTGTGTTCGTATCTTTGAATTCGCAGAGACCGAAATTTCAATTCAGTCGGGATAAACGCTTATAAGCCATAAATTAGAAAAAAAAGGATGTTTGCCCGATTGCTCGACTTAGCCGACATGTGAATCTGCCACGTAAAGAATTGACATCCTTCACACCTACGCACTATATCCTCCTCATCTGTCACGGAAGTCCGCCAGAAAAACCCTTGCCAATAGGCTTTGCCTACTAGGGAACTTGCTGCCGCATGATGTCCACACTCCCCCGAGTGGATATCATTTAATAGATCCTTGCCTGCTTACTCAGATATGCAACGTCTCAATACCCCAGAACTGCTTTTGCGGAAAAGCTTGTCCCCAACTACCTTATAGTTTTTTACTTCGATGTGTTATGCACTTAGCTAGGCTATGATCATCTGATAACACATCTTTGAGGAGATAATCTAAATATGGATGCATCCACCCAGGGTTGATTGATAATACCTCTTCTTTCGTATGATTTTCGTGCTGTTCGTTTTGCGGCTGTGGAAGTTTGATAGATGGCCTATGCAATTCTTCGATGAAAACACCAGTCGGCACTTGCGCCCGACTGGATCCCATCCGTGCTAGCTCATCCACTACTTCATTGTCTCTACGGAGCATATGTGTTAGCTCTAAACCGTCGAATTTGTCCTCCAATTTCCTGGCCTCCTAACAATAAGCTGCCATGCTGTCGCCAATACAAGACCACTCCTTTTGCACTTGATTGACCACGAGTTGAGAATCTCCGCGAACCATTAACCGCCGTATGCCGAGCGATATGGCGATGCGAAGCCCGTGGATGAGAGCCTTGTATTCAGCGGCGTTGTTACTGACTGGAAATAGGATCTGAAGGACGTGCCGTAGCTTTTTGCCAGTTGGACATATGAGCAAAATTCCAGCCCCCACGTCACTGAGCATAAGTGAACCATCAAAGTACATTGTCCACTACTCGAGATTCTATTTTGCTGCTGGGGTCGGGTCCTCCGTCCATTTCACAACGAAGTCGGCGAGTGCTTGAGATTTAATGGCCAACCGAGGCTTGAACATTATCTCAAAGGCTCCAAGCTCGAGTACCCACTTCGCAATTCTCCCAGTGGATTTATGATTGTGGAGTATATCTCCAAGTGGAAAGGAAGTGACCACCGAAATCTCATGATCTTGGAAGTAATACTTAAGATTTCGCGATGTGATGAGCACGATGTACAAAAGCTTCTGAATATGAGGGTCCCATATTTTGTAGTCGCCCAATACTTCACTGACGAAGTAGACCGGGCGCTGAATCTTCTGAAGGGAACCTTCCTCGTCTCGTTCGACGATCAATGTGCTGCTGACTACGTGAGTCGTGGCGCCTATGTAAAGCAGGTGAGCCTCTTGGGGCATGGGCGGGACCAACACCAGAGATGTAGTGAGGAGCCTTTTAAAGTCTTTGAAGGCTTCTTGTGCTTCTGTGGTCCACTAAAAACCGTCTTGTTGGCAAAGAAGATTAAAGAAAGGTGTGCCACATTCCCCGAGTCAAGAAATGAATTGGCTGAGTGCCACGATGTATGCAGTGAGTTTCTGCACATCATTCTATCTGGTCGGGGGCTTCATCTTCATGATCGCGCTTATCTTCTATGGGTTGGCCTCAATTCCCCGCTTAGATATGATGAATCCCAGTAATTTACCAGATGGAACCCCGAAAACACACTTCTCGGGATTTAGCTTCAGGCTCTCGAACGTTTCGGCCAAGTCCTGTGATGAGATCGGGTTTGGCGCGAGTCTTTAGGACGATGTCGTCGACATAAGCCTCCACGTTGTTGCCGAGCTGAGTGTGAAAACACGCTGTATGGTGCGTTGATAAGTGGCACTAGCGTTTTTCAGCCCGAACGACATTGTGATATACTCCCTCCATCCCAAAATACAGGGCGCAACTGCTATGGACACAAAGACGAAGGAAACAACCGTGTTTGCTTGGCTTAACTACGTGACACTTCGTTTCGCCCGCCGCTCGTCGCTCGCCGCGCACTCGCGCAGCATGCACATCGCATGCAGCTCCTTGGTCTACGACGCGTGCATGCAGCTCATTTGACCAGCAATTAATGCCAGCGACGGGAGACACTTGCATGTGATTGATGCCAGCAAGGGGAGACGCGTGCATGCATGCTAGCAACGGGAGACGAGGAGATGCGCCTTGTATTACAGGATGCTGAAAAAAAATGGTTGCGCCCTGTATTTAGGGATGGAGGGAGTAGTAGAAATCAACAAAAGGTGTGATAAATGTTGTCTTGATGCAATCTTCCTCCTTCGGACTGATCTGGTGATAACTTGAGTAGGTGCCTAGAAAACTTAGGAGCTCGCACCCAACAGTGGAATCCACCGCTTGATCGATACTAGGTAGCCCAAAAGGATCCTTGGGACAGGCCTTGTTGAGGTCGGTGTAGTCGACGCACATGCGCCATGTTTTATTTTTCTTTTGCACGAGGACCAGATTCGCTAACCACTCTGAATGGTATTCCTTCTTGATGAACTGTGCTGCCAACAATTTGGTAATTTCCTCTCTGATGGCCTCCTTCCGATTTGGTGCGAATCTTCGCAAGCATTGTTTAATCAGCTTCGCCTTATCGTCAACGTGCGAAGAGTGCTCAATCACTTCCCTCGGAATAGAAGGCCTGTCCAAAGGCTTCCAAGCAAACACATCCTGGTTTTCCCGGTGGAAACTGATGAGCGCGTCTTCCTATTTGCAGTCGAGCCCTGTCCCGATCATGGCCGTTTTGGCCGCATCAGATGGGTCCAATAGTATTTTCTTGGTCTCCTCAGCCGACTGGATGGAGGTTTCGACTTGCTTCTTGGCGGGAATGTCTCCTTCCTCTTGAAGAGAGGCTACTGCCTGTCGGATCTTCTCTATCTTTGCCGAGTGTCGACGGTTGAGATATCGATCTCAAGTCGCTAAGGTTCTTGAAGATTGAGATAGGAGACACGCCAAACAATGCGAACAGCAACGAACAGGAGAGAGGGGTTTTATCCTGGTTCAGGCCTCTCGGGAGAGATAATAGCCCTACGTCCAGCCTTTCTTTATATCAAAGAGGATTACAGGTGGAACTCGGCGAGATCAGCAGGTCTCGGCGAGTAGTATGCGAGATCTAATGGCCAGGGTCCTCTAAACATCATAGGGGCCCTGTTTATATAGTACGGAGCAAAACGACCTACCGAGGAATATCGGGCCGGGCTAACTACGAGATCGTAACGAACTCATACATGCCAAATACAACCTACGGTAGATAAAGTAAACTCTAATTCTTGGGGATCACGACTCCTATTCCAATCCGGGAAACCAACGTCCGGGTCTTCACGTAGCCGTGCAGAACTCT
>SPJY01030015.1:53635-72475 GCA_005191435.1 Raddia distichophylla | reverse complement strand
GCTAGTAAGGTAGCAAATAGCAGAAATGCTAAAGATAAAGCAAAAATAAGTAGAATTTCGTATTTCACATTCTCCATATTGATAGCAATAGGTACTTGGACAACACAAGTGGCCGACAAAAGGAACTAAAACATCACACGGATCCAAGGCTATTTAAAATGTTTTGAAAAACTAACTAAATGTAGATTATGCATATTTGACCAAATTTACCCACATTTCACAATAGTAATACTCAGTCGATTGTGCATACAACCATGTGAAGTGTCAAGCAAGCATATTTGTAACCATGCCCCTCACCACACACACCAACATTCAAAATCAACATGCAATGCACAAAGCATAACGAATATACGAAGATACCAAATATTCGATGAACCGTTCGACTGCATACTAGGCCTTAACAAAAATGGTAATTCTACCACACAAGCAGCTCATCTTGGAGCACAAGAGCAATATGGCATGCATATCAACCCAAACCAAAATGAAAGCAATCGAGGACAAGCAAACAAAACCTAATTAACCATATGCAGGATAAATTTCTAACTGTCTGTTTTGACAGATAACATTCACTACTCAAATCGTGTACCTCACCATAACGACTCTTCACCTCGCCCAAAAAGACAAGCAATCAAGAAGGAAAAATCATGGAGATACATAGTCATGTAGGAAAAATTATGAAGGCGAATAGCAGTCAAGCAATAAAATCATCAAGACAAGAAGTTAAATCAATCAGTCAAGCCAAATGGACTAAAGTTGACAAAATAAAGAAATAACGAAATTGCACTCATGGCCATATACACAACCGCCAAGCACCAATTACCTCTCAAACCAAAACAAATAAAATTAAAACAAACCGCTCTACTGGTATTCCTCCATGTAAATGCAACAATGCAAAATTGTATTGTAAAATATCGAGCAAACTAGGTGTGTGGCGTTGGTTCGTCTTAGCCACAAGCAAACAAATAGAACAAGAGTACATGCCATTGATCAATTGTTATAAAAAGATTCAACAAGACGGCTAATGAATCAGAGCCAAAAAGACAGCCTTCTTCGCCACATGCAAAGCCAATTACACAAAAGAAAAAGATTCTAAAATTAGTCCTCAATGTGCTATGACGGTCACTCATTGTGATCACTCTTTGCAAACCATATATATAAAGAAACTTATAGTAGTGAGCAAATCAAGGAAAGGGTGAGTGGCATTACAGTAGATTGAAACAAGAATCTACTTTGTCCAGTAGATAGATTGTCGGCACACAAGGTAGCCTTTCTGCCCTCATGAAAACACAATTTGTTTATGTATGATAGTCTTCGAACAGTGAGATCAGATTCCGTAATTTAGGTGGCGAAATTCTAGCCACCTCAGAGGTCTAGTTGGATTCTTTGATGCAGTAGGAAACACTATCATCGAACCAAATTTACAGAGATAATTGCCTCATCAATTATAGAAAGAGTGGCAGCTTTCTTAAGCATGGTATTGATGTAAGCAGCCACACTTGTTCTTCTTTCTAGCATTTTGCATTCACCAGCAACTTATGATTTACTATTCCAAAATATATGGCGTCCATCACTATTGTATAGAGACAATGAGATATCAAGAACAAACAGATATTATTGTTATTTGGGATTGCATCATTTTATTTCCACTACCGAAATAGTTAGATGGCATTTGAAAGACAGAGCATGAAGTAGTATATGCGAAGTTAAATTGGCCTACCATAACTACCTCGGTAACAATGTGAATGACAACACGTGAATAAGATACTGTTTTTACAGCGGACCGGTAGTAGTGAAACAAAGAATGTTTTGATCTAAAAAAAGAGTATTTCACACAGGCCGATAGCAATGCACATTATCTTGCAAGGCAAATGTATGGTTACCATAACTACCTCGGTTACAATGTGAATGACAACACATGAATAAGATATTGTTTTTACAGCGGACCGGTAGTAGTGAAACAAAGAATGTTTTGATCTAAAAAAAGAGTATTTCACACAGGCCGATAGCAATGCACATTATCTTGCAAGGCAAATGTATGGTTCATGGTAAAGAAATGCTATCGAATAAGCTGGAAAGATTTATAAAAGCAAACCAAACTTACATACTATAATGAGTTAAAGATAAACTCATGGCAACATTGTTCAGCCATCAGATGGAAGTAAATCCCCATGATCACAAAGCCAGGACAGTCACACTACATGCAACCAAAAGAAGAGCATCTTAGTAGCACCTGAATGCATTAGTGGTTGACAATGTACAACTCCAACATTTAGATAACTAAGCATAATCAGATAACAATGACATATATTCTAGAAGTCATGTGATGAAGCTCTCGGCAATGATGAAATACACAGTGACTATACCAATAATATATAAGGAGAGGGAAGAGAAGATTAGGCTAGAGAAGATATAAGAACAAAAGTCGAGCATAATTTTAATGGGGAGGAAAATCAGGTAGGAATATTTTGCTTGTCTTTGGCTTTAAATGTTTTAGAACAAATTCTATTGGGTCACCCATCACGAAATGGAAATGCACACAAGCAGCTCAATTTAAAGAATAATACGAATCAATAGAAATTCAAGAAATAAAAGACAAACTCATGGAAAAATTGTTCAACCATCAGATGGAAATAGTTAACTTTAAGTATGATAGGTCCCCTTGGATCTTAAAGCCAGGAAAGTAACACTGCGTGTAACCAAAAGAACATCTTAGGAGCACCTGAAGATTAGCTATGCATTAGTTGTTAACAATGTAGGGTTCCAACATTTAGTGAATCATGACTAAGAAAATTCAGAAGACAATGGCATCCATTCTGGAAGCCATGTTATGAAACTCTCGAATCTCATTATTTCAGTTCATTTGTTCAGCATGCAAACACGGTCGGTCAAAAGTGGCAACTTCTTATTCACAGTCCACTAAGATAAGCTTGGAGGAACTTACGACGTCATCGAGTGGTTGCCCAGTGCTATCGAGTTAAACACTAATTTTGAATTAATTTTCCTTGTACCAGGATGTTTGTCCTACTCACTCGAACTCATTATTCTTTCCTTGCAAAACTTACACCGATAGTGTATCCTGAAAGCAATGACAATAACTCGGATGCCAATAATGCCACTAAAGGCTTCTGGACTATGCACAACAAAGTTGTGGATTAGTTTTCTAGAAAACAAAAGAAGAAAATGCATATAATAAATACATGCATCGAAAATGCATAAATGCATAGAATAAATACACAATTGGCTTGGCTAAAGGTTTAGCTTTCTATAAATAAATCGAATGCATATCTTTTCTGGACTTCTTTCGTAACCCTGAACCGACCGAATTGATCGGAGAGTGATTTGGATTGTATTGGCTATGTAATGTTATTATTGATTTGTCATATGTCTATTGTCTACAAACTATTACTAATACATTATTCATATGTACAGATGTGTACATGGAGATTGGAGAGTGGACAGTGTCACAGTGCAATGATCAACCCCGTATGCGTTTATTAGTAACAAACTAACAATATGTTCCCACTGGAACTGGTTTTTTAATTTTCTACATTTTGTATATTTACAAATATAGAAAATTATTTATATAGACGTATCCCCGTATCATAGTTTTTGAGAAATTGTCGTATCGCGGTATCGCATATCCGTATCCCCGTATCAAGGCAACAGAGGTGGTCACCCAAGGGAGGAATTATATTTTGACACCATGGAATGTGCCTACTAGGTTATACTTATTCTTATTTATGTGTCTTTATCTTAATGATTTATTTTGGAATTATCATGATGAATTGTTTAGTATTATGCTTATATTTTGGTAATGCAGCCTACTTGGTATGAATCTCTCGTCTATATGTTAAAACAACTGAAGCGACAAATTGTCATTGATTATCTGGTTGATGATATAGCATATGAATGGAAATAAATCAATACAATAACAAAGATAGGAGTTTCAAAGCCTCTAGTAGCCTATTATGAACTAGGGGCCTAAAAGAAAAATTGTTAATGGCGAAAGTCGACCTATATTAGCAGGAAGGCTAGAGATGAATGGCAAATATCAAGAATAAACACAACTCCATATTCTACACAAGACCACAATAAAATACTAAGATTTTGCATCAATAATGAATATGCAGGATATGTATTATAGGTATGATCAAGAATAAACATTCTACCTCGCGTATATGACATAAATAACCTCATAATGCACATTACGGAAATTCGATCACAATTTTAAAATAAACAAGTACAAAGATGGAATCAAAAGAGTAAACAAAAAGGCACTATTTAAAATAACCTGATCCACCGGTGCATTCACAAAGTATTTTGCACCAAGATTTTTTCATAGAAGATCTTACCATTAAAGAATTAGACAAATCTTCCGCCCTTTTAATCAAAAAAAAAATGCCAAAAGGGCAACTCCACCTGTGTTACCTTATTAAGCATGCTAGTAAGGTAGCAACTAGCATAAATGCCAAAGATGAAGCAATAATAGGTAGAATAAATCGTATTTCACATTTGGCAAACTCAAGTGGCACAAAGCAACTAAAACATCACATGGATGCAAGGCTATTCAAAATGTTTAAAAAACTAAGTAACCATAGATTATGCATATTTGACCAAATGTACCAACCTCTCACAATAGTATATAACCATATATAACCATGCAAATATAACCATGCCCCCTACCACGCACACCAACATTCAGTATCACCATGCAAAGCACAAAATAACAAAAAATGTGTAGATATCAAATATTCGATGAACCGTTCAGCTGCATACTATGCCTTTACCACAATGGTAATTCTACCACAAAAGCAATTTATCTTGGAGCACAACAGCAATATGGCATGAATGTCAACCCAAAATGAAACAGAAGCAACCGAGGACAGGCAAACATAACCTAATTAACCATATGCAAGATAAATTGCTCTCCATCTATTTGATAGAAAAGATTCATTACTCAAACCGCATACCACCATAACGACTCTTCACCTCACTCAAGAAGATAAGCAACCAAGAAAGAAAATTCATGGAGATGCACAATCATGCAGGAAAAATCATGAAGACAAGTAGTATTCAAGCAACCAATTAGACTAAATTTAATGGGAACTGAAGCTTCAATGATGAGGATAATGATTGCAGCTATCCTACCTCTCTGCTCTTCTCTACTCTTTTCCTTCTCCCAATCCCTGAATGCCATCTTAAATTCCCTGACATGCATCATACCACCCCAGAGTCCAAAAAAGAAATTACAACGTAAATCAAACACAGTTCATTCAGAAAATTTGGATAGCGAAGTGCATCAACCTAGACCTCAGTCAACTAACTGCAAGGTTGAAATTATATGTCAGAACGCGTAAGTCAAGACATGAGAAAGAAATGGATGATTTTAGACCAAACACTGAATGTCATAACACAACCAGGCATGTTAATTTTAAATACAGGCGTTTTAAACTAAGCAAATAGAGTTATGCTTCTATTTAAAACCTTTGCTGGTTTTCGAGTTCATTGTCTGACCTGATCGAGCATGAGAAGTTTCAAGCATTTATTAGAAACAACTGAACAAATTGAGAACAAACAAAGGTCAACTAAGAAAAAACCATGTAGAAGCTTGTAAAAATTACAGAGGGCTTCAGAAAAAACATAGTACTCTCAAAAAAATGCACTATTTAAAATAACCTGATCCACTGGTGCATTCACAAAGTATTTTGCACCAAGATTTTTTCATAGAAGATCTTACCATTAAAGAATTAGACAAATCTTTCGCCCTTTTAATAAAAAAAATGCCAAAAGGGCAACTCCACCTGTGTTACCTTATTAAGCATGCTAGTAAGGTAGCAACTAGCATAAATGCCAAATATGAAGCAATAATAGGTAGAATAAATCGTATTTCACATTCGAAATAACTGTTCAACAATCGACATAATGATAACAATAGGTACTTGGCAAACTCAAGTGGCACAAAGCAACTAAAACATCACATGGATGCAATGCTATTCAAAATGTTTTAAAAACTAAGTAACCATTGCCAGACAGAGAAAGGTGTACCTTTGTTTTTGAAATCTGGGGATGTTGTTTCAAAATTGAGAGGAATTTGAACTTTTATCGTCTAGTTCAGTGGCCTCTTTGTCAAATGCCTAGGAGTAATACAGTTATTGAATTGTCATCAAGATTACAAAAATAAATTTATGACGCAACATTACATAGAAAGCTAAATTAAAATGCATATATTTCATAAAACACAACTATACTTTTATGAAAAACTGAACTTCAAACAAAAGGTAGCAGCTAGCTGTACACCTTTAATAAATTTCGGAAGCTATTGTTACCATTTTTTTTAAATCTGAGCCAAATACTCAAATTTATGAATTATTCTTTGCTTCATTCACGTAAAAAATGGCTGAAAGGTGTGATCTCTCAATTTTTAACATTCTGGTAGTTATAAAACCAACCGTCAACTTGGAATATATAACTTTTATCTACAGCTTTTGTAAAAAACACATGACCAATTTATTGAATTGCAGCCGCAGCTTCAGCTATGACCTACAAAATCCAATATATGAGTTAGTCATGTATATTAATTTGTGGCCAACAAGTTAAGCAACAATGATTTTTTTACCTGTAAGCATTAGAAAAAGGCCACATACGGAATCTCTAATATGGATTATCTTGTCAACAGATGGATCCATAAATATTAGTATTAGTAATATAATTTATTCAAACATTTTTTTTCATTTTCCTTTCTCTGATCATGCACTAATCTTCCGTAAGTGATACATCACTGAGCATCCCCAATAGACCCCCTATCCCACCACCTAAAACACTATTCATGTGTGTATGAATAGTGATTTAGGGGGTGGGATAGGGGGCAAGTTGGGATGCTTAATATTCAACTATTGATAAAAAAACTGATCACTGTGACAAAAAATGATAATCATTTATTGCTATGGGACATGTGAGTAACAACATACGCAAGGTAGACCTAAACCATATACCTCTCAATTTCTTATTTTGCTTAAAGGAATCAAAGTGCGAGGTCGGATTTAAGCACCAGCAACCTACAAAAGTTCAGAATAAGTTGATGGTCAAAATAGTAGCGTGTTGAATGTAATGAACTAAATGTCCTCAATGCATTAGTTTTGTTATGATCTAGGACTCGAATTTTTTAAGACCAAAACAAAGATCGCGGGACCTCTTCAATTATAATACCGAATCCAATTAACCTCATATGACTTTTTAGGTAATTCATCACAAGAAAGTGTCATGGCGGGCAAGCAGAGTGTCCATTAAACACAAGGCAATCAAATAGAATATATGTTAGGCAGTTCTACAACCAGCATTATTGTTCAACCAAGCATGGACACACAAAATTGATAAAATAATAGTCCTACATGATGTATCAGGATGATGCAGGATACACCATATATGTAGGGAATTGAAAGAAAAAACATGCAAATGATTTACATGAAAGGGCCGAGCAATTTGCTTGAGCTAGTAGATGAAACCTATTAATTGAACACTAATTAGTCAGCTTGATTGATGTATAGATTTTGTTCAATGTTAAAAATGGATAGAGACCCCAAAGAACTTGATTGCCATTGTATGGGAAATAATATACCAGCATGCATTCAGGTTTAGACAGATTGTACTTTGGACGGCAACAGCAGTAGTTCCTAAAAAAAGAAATTGTTTCAGTCATAGAAATTCTTACCTCACAAATATTTAGCCATGACTAAACATCAATGTAAAGTTACAACCAGTTCAGATATGCCAAAATTAAATCCAATGTTTACAAGCACCAAGCAGCCCTCCTGGAGGGCCCGCATGTCATCGACTCTCCATTCACAGCCTGCACGAATCTTAGCACAAAATCGATGGCTAATGGTCATCGTCTTCCTTTGGAAGAGGTGATGTGGCCGACGATGGCAACTCGTGCCGTGGTGGCGCCACAGCCCTGTAACGTTTAAGAGCATGCAAGGGCCAGCTTGTACGGCTCCTGGGGAGCAGCACGACAGCTCTTGGTCGTTGGTTCAGAGCAAAGCAGAGCAGAGCGGAAGCACGGGGCAGAGCCGAGCGGCGGTAGGGCCACAAGACAGAGAGAGAAAGAGAGGGTGAGAAAGAGAGAGAAGAGAGGGAATGGGACCCATGTGTCAGCGCAAATTCAAGCGAAATTTGAATTCAAACAAGTTTTGAATTTGACCAAAAATTGGGCTGTTACAGGTGTACACCTTTGTTTATGAAACCTAGGGATGTTGTTTCAGACTTGAGAGGAAGTCTAAACTTTTATCATCTAGTTCAACACAAGTACATATATAGAATCAAAAGAGTTATGGTGGTGTGTTGTTAATCCAAGGATAGTAAGTGGAAAAAACTTAGCAGCACAAAAACATCCAGGTTTTCCACAAGGAACACAATATATAAAATGTCAAAAAAGAAACATGTTAAACTTTAAAACACAATAGATTCTGTGCACACACCTTCGTCATCTATATGAGAATATTTCTAAGGAATATGCGTACTCTAGTTCTACAGTAACCCATCATTTACTAACCTGACTACAGCTGAGCTGCTTTCATCTTATTGAAAAATTTACTAATGAGGCAATGCATCATTTGAAGGTGAGAGGTGAAAAAATTTTGGCACACAATTAGGTTTTTCAGCAATAAAAAATATTTGAACAGAAGTATATTCTGAAATCTAGGGATGTTGTTTCAGACTTGAAAGGAAGTCTAAACTTTTATCATCTAGTTCAGTGGCCTCTTTTTTTCGGTTTACAAGTTATACCTTTTATTTACCCTCAAAATAATAATAAATAAAAGCTAATAACTTAGAGTGAATAAAACATAAGGCACATATGATTCTTTCCTAATGCGGCTTACATAAATTTAATTGAGCTTTTTATACACAATTACAGGGAAAGAAGCACAAGAGTAAAAGAAAATGCACTTTGAAAAAACCGGATCAAAGTTCAACAATATAGCATTGTAATTTCGCTCCCAAGGGCTCCATTTCATCCCACCTCTGCTATGAATAAGGTGCTCAAAAGAAAAATTGTTAACAGCGAATGCCGACCAATGTTAGCAGGAAGGCTATAGATGAATGGCACATCAGAATAATAAATCCAACTTAACATTCTACACAAGACCACAATAGGGTACTAAGTTTTGGCATCAGTAATGAATGTGCAGTATATGTATTATAGGCATGATCAAGAACAAACACTCTAGCACGGGTATCTAACGAGAGTGCAGCGCTGGGGACAGGAGCATTGGTGGCAGGGAAAAGAGGTGCGCTATCAGCAGGAGGATCTGCCATGGCGGAGGCGCACAGAGGAAGAAGAAAGCCTAGGCTTCTGATACCATGATAGAAGTAGGAATAGAGAGAATTAGATGATTCTCATTGAGGGGTAAAACACCCAATATATAGAACAGGAGCGTACAGCTATACAGCTTGTATACAACTATACAGGCTGAGCTATATACAGGCTGGAACAGGGCTGTACAGCTATATAGGCTGAGCTGTACACAGGCTGGAGTCTAAACCAGCGGGAATATGCTAATATATTCTAATAAAATGACTTCGACAAACCATCCGACCTTTGGATCAAAAAAATGCCAAAAGGTCAACTCCACCTGTGTCACCTTATTAAGCATGCTACTAAGGTAGCAAATAGCGGAAATGCCAAAGATGAAGCAAAAATAAGTAGAATTTCATATTTCACATTCTGCATATTGATAACAATAGGTACTTGGCAAACCCAAGTGGCCAACAAAGGAACTAAAACATCACACGGATCCAAGGCTATTTAATATGTTTGGAAAAATAACTAAATGTAGATTATGCATATTTGACCATATGAACCAACATTTCACAATAGTAATACTCAGTCGATTATGCATAAAACCATGTGAAATGTCAAGCAAGCATATATACAACCATGCCCCCTACCACACACACCAACATATTAAATCACCATGCAAAGCACAAAATATCATGAATATTTGAATATATCAAATAGTCATTGAGCCGTTCGGCTGCATACTACGCCTTAACAAAAATGGTAATTCCACCACACAAGCAGCTCATCTTGGAGCACAACAGTAATGTGGCATGCATGTCAACCCTTAAGATTCACCACTTAAACCTCATACCTCGCAATAAGGACTCTTCACCTCGCTCAAGAAGACAGGCAATCAGAGCATCCCCAGCTCATCCTGTAAACTACTGTGCTGCCGATTCAATTTCTTCCCGCCTAGGCCACAGTGCACTGTTATCTGCCTGGAATTTGAATTTTTCGCGTGAACAGTAATTTGCCGGCCACTCTGATCGGAGCTCTGCTGCTCATGCTCTCAAGAAGGAAAATTTTGGGAGATCCATAGTCATGCAGGAAAATTTATGAAGGCAAGTAGTAGTTAAGCAACAAAATCGTCAAGACAAGCGGTCAAACCAATCAGTCAAGCAGCAAATTAGACTAATGTTAAAAGAATAAAGCAATAATGGAATTACACTCATACACAACCACCAAACACCAAAGACCAATTAAGCTCTCGGACGAAAACAAATATAATCAAAACAAGGCGCTCAACCGGGATTCCTCCCAGTAAACACAACAATGCCAAATTGTAATGTAATTATCGAGCTAAGTAGGTGTGCGACATCTGCAAACAAATAGAACAAAAGTACATGCCATCAATCAATTATTATAAAAAGATTCAATAACACAGCTAGTGAATCAGATCCAAAAAGATTGCCCACAAGCAAAGCCACTTACACAAAAGAAAAAGTGTTTTAAAATTGATGCACCATGTCATCAGTCAAACCGTTCAGTCAAGCAGCCAATTAGACCAAAGTTAACAAAATAAAGCAATAACGGAATTGCACTCTTGGCCATATACACAACCACCAAACACTAATTAAGCACTCACACCAAAACAAATAAAATTAAAACAAGGCGCTCAACTGGGATTCCTCCTAGTAAACGCAACAATGCCAAATGAGTGTATTGTAATTATCGAGCTAAGTAGGTGTGCGACATCTGCAAACAAATAGAACAAGAGTACATGCCATCGATCAATCATTATAAAAGATTCAATAAGACAGCTAGTGAATTAGAGCCAAAAAAATTGCCTTCTTTGCCAAAAGCAAAGCCACTTACACAAAAGAAAAAGTATTCTAAAATTGATGCTCCATGTCATCAATCAAACCGTTCAGTCAAGCAGCCAATTAGAATAATATTAACAAAATAAAGCAATAACGGAATTGCATTCTTGGCCATATACACAACCACCAAACACCAATTAAGCACTCATACCAAAACAAATAAAATTAAAACAAGCCACTCAACCAAGATTCCTCCTAGTAAATGCAACAATGTCAAATTGTATAGTAAATTAGTGAGTAAGGTAGGTGTCCAGCATTTGCAACAAAAGAAAACAAAAGTGCATGCCATCGATGAATTATTATAAAAAGATTCAACAAGACAGCAAGTGAACGAGAGCTAAAAAAACTGCCTTCTTTGCCACACGCAAAGCAACTTACACAAAAGAAAAAATATTCTAAAATTGATGCTCCATTTCCATGTGGTATGACTGTCACTCATTGCAATCCATACATTGAAATGACAAGCCAAGAATTGATATCATACGCAGAATAAGCAAAAGAAGACATCATATTATGTACGCTATGCACAAGAACAATGTAAAGTGCACGTGCAAACTTCATCTGTACTGCTAAGTAAATTTAATGGTTTTATCAAGTTAAATAAATTGCACGAAGCCATCAGAGAAAGCAATCTTTGAGCATTTGCAGGATATTTATTATAGGTATGATCAACAACAAACATTCTACCACAGAAATATAACAAAAATAAGCTCATAATGCAGATTATAGATGTAATTTGGTCTCCAAGGGCTCTTCTTTTCAAAGATCTTACCATTAAATGAATTAGACAAACCTTTCGCCCTTTGGATCAAAAAATGCCAAAAGGGTCAACTCCACTTGTGCTACCTTATTAAGCATGCTAGTAAGGTAGCAAATAGCAGAAATGCTAGAGATGAAGAAAAAGTAAGTAGAATTTCGTATTTCACATTCTCCATATTGATAGAAAAAGGTACTAGGCAAACTCAAGTGGCCGACAAAGGAACTAAAACATCACACGGATACAAGGCTATTTAAAATGTTTGGAAAACTAACTAAATGAAGATTGTGCATATTTGACCAAATTTACCCACATTTCACAATAGTAATACTCAGTCGATTGTGCATACAACCATGTGAAGTGTCAAGCAAGCATATTTGTAACCATGCCCCTCACCACACACACCAACATTCAAAATCACCATGCAAAGCACAAAGTATAACGAATATATGAAGATATCAAATATTCGATGAACCGTTTGGCTGCATACTAGGCCTTAACAAAAATGGTAATTCTACCACACAAGCAGCTCATCTTGGAGCACAAGAGCAATATGGCATGCATATCAACCCAAACCAAAATGAAAGCAATCGAGGACAAGCAAACAAAACCTAATTAACCATATGCAGAATAAATTTCTAACTGTCTGTTTCGACAGATAACACTCACTACTCAAATCGTGTACCTCGCCATAACTATTCTTCACCTCGCCCAAAAAGACAAGTAATCAAGAAGGAAAATTCACAAAAATTATGAAGGCGAGTAGCAGTCAAGCAATAAAATCATCAAGACAAGAAGTTAAATCAATCAGTCAAGCCAAATGGACTAAAGTTGACAAAATAAAGAAATAACGAAATTGCACTCATGGCCATATACATAACCGCCAAGCACCAATTACCTCTCAGACCAAAACAAATAAAATTAAAACAAACTGCTCTACTAGTATTCCTCCATGTAAATGCAACAATGCAAAATTGTATTGTAAAATATCGAGCAAACTAGGTGTGTGGCGTTGGTTCGTCTTAGCCACAAGCAAACAAATAGAACAAGAGTACATGCCATCGATCAATTGTTATAAAAAGATTCAACAAGACGGCTAATGAATCAGAGCCAAAAAGACTGCCTTCTTCGCCACATGCAAAGCCAATTACACAAAAAGAAAAAGATTCTAAAATTAGTCCTCAATGTGCTATGACCGTCACTCATTGTGATCACTCTTTGCAAACCATATATATAAATTACAAGCCAATAATTAATACCATACACAGAATAAGTAAAAGAAGACAACATACTACATATGCTAAGCACAACAGCAATGTAAAGCATATGTGCAAACTTCATTTATACTG
The DNA here is from genome assembly GCA_005191435.1 of Raddia distichophylla. Lineage (NCBI taxonomy): Eukaryota > Viridiplantae > Streptophyta > Magnoliopsida > Poales > Poaceae > Raddia > Raddia distichophylla. The sequence continues at coordinate 59,212 of SPJY01030015.1, read as the reverse complement.
CTAAGTAAATTAAATGGTTTTGCCAAGCAAATATCATAAAATATTGAATTTCCCTAAACTGAGCATAAATATTTATTTAAGAAACCAAAGAACCAGCTGAACATACAAATATTTTATGGAGAAAACGTGACAACCAGCTAAATAGGTGTGGAAGGATGTTACCATATGGCTTCCTGTAGTGGCTCTCCGAAGATGAGGTGATATCAATTAGTTCAACATGTTGAGGGATATCTGACGGTCTCTCCTTCCTTTGGCGATGTGATTGTTGTGCCTATAGAAGTGACTTGAGCAAAACTTTTAGCAGGCTTCTTGCTGGAAGATTATACCTGCCCATTGACTTTAAATGCCCCAGGGTAGATCATGGGGATATAAAGTGATGTACTTGCAAGAAACTTATAGTAGTGAGCAAATCAAGAAAAGGATGAGTAGCATTACAGTAGATTGAAACAACAAGAATCTACTTCGTCCAGTAGATAGATTATATAGTAGTGAGTGCCAACCAAAGGAATGTGAAGCATAAAAGATTGTCAGCACACAACGTAGCCTTTCTGCCCTCATCAAAACACCATTTGTTTATGTATGATAGTCTTCGGACAGTGAGATCAGATTCCGTAATTTAGGTGGCGAAATTCTAGCCACCTCAAATGTCTAGTTGGATTCTTTGATGCAGTAGGAAACACTATCATCGAGCCAAATTTACAGAGATAATTCCCTCATCAATTATAGAAAGAGTGGCAGCTTTCTTAAGCATGCTGTTCATGTAAGCAGCCACACTTGTTCTTCTTTCTAACATTTTGCATTAACCAGCAACTTATGAGTTACTATTCCGTGTCCATCACTATTGTATAGAGACAACGAGATAACAAGAATATACATATATTATTGTTATTTGGGATTGCATCATTTTATTTCCACTACCGAAATAGTTAGATAGCATTTGAAAGACAGCATGAAGTAGCATATGCGAACTTAAATTGGCCTACCATAACTACCTCGGTAACAATGTGGATGACAACATATGAATAAGATATTGTTTTTACAACGGACCAGTAGTGGTGAAACAAAGAATGTTTTGATCTAAAAAAGAGTATTTCACACAGGCCGATAGCAATGCACATTATCTTGCAAGGCAAATGTATGGTTCATGGTAAAGAAATGCTATCGAACAAGCTGGAAAGATTTATAAAAGCAAAGCAAACTTACATGCTTTAATGAGTTAAAGATAAACTCATGGCAAAATTGTTCAGCCATCAGATGGAAGTAAATCCCCATGATCACAAAGCCAGGGCAGTAACACTACAAGCAACCAAAAGAAGAGCATCTTAGTTGCACCTGAATGCATTAGTGGTTGACAATGTACAATTCCAACATTTTGATAACTAGCAAAATCAGATAACAATGACATCTATTCTAGAAGTCATGGTATGAAGCTCTCGGCAATGATGAAATACACAGTGACTATACCAATAATATGTAAGGAGAGGGAAGAGAAGATTAGGCTAGAGAAGATATAAGAACAAAAGCCGAGCATCATTTTAATGGGGAGGAAAATCAAGTAGGAATATTTTGCTTGTCTTTGGCTTTAAATGTTTTAGAACAAATTTTATTGGGTCACCCATCATGAAATGGAAATGCACACAAGCAGCTCAATTTAAAGAATAATACGAATCAATAGAGATTCGAGAGATAAAAGACAAACTCATGGAAAAATTGTTCAACCATCAGATGAAAATAGTTGACTTTAAGTATGATAGGTCCCCTTGGATCTTGAAGCCAAGAAAGTGACACTGCGTGTAACCAAAAGAACATCTTAGGAGCACCTGAAGATTAGCTATGCATTAGTTGTTAACAATGTATGGTTCCAACATTTAGTGAATCATGACTAAGCAAATTCAGAAGACAATGGCATCCATTCTGCAAGCCATGTTAGGAAGCTCTCGAATCTCATTATTTCAGCTCATCTGTTCAGCATGAAAACACGGTCGGTCAAAAGTGGCAACTTCTTATTCACAGTCCACTGAGATAAGCTTGGACGAACTTACAACGTCAACGAGTGGTTGCCCAGTGCTATTGAGTTAAACACTAATTTTGAATTAATTTTCCTTGTACCAGTATGTTTGTCCTGCTCACTCGAACTCATTATTCTTTCCTTGCAAAACTTACACCGATAGTGTATCCTGAAAGCAATGACAATAACTCGGATGCCAATAATGCCACTAAAGGCTTCAGGACTATACGCAACAATGTTGTGGATTAGCTGAAGAAGAAAATGCATATAATAAATACATGCATCGAAAATGCATAAAATAAATACATGCATTTAAAAGTACTAGTCGCATAGAATAAATACACATTTGGCTTGGCTAAAGGTTTAGCTTTCATAAATAAATCGAATGCATATCTTTTCTGGACTTCTTTCAGGGAACAGCACAAAGCATATCAGAATTCTATTTTAGTCGTGGATTCATCAACCTAGGTGGCTTATTTCAATCATGTATTTCAGTCCTGGAGTGTGAAAATAATTGTACAAAGTGTGTAGTAGTACAGAGACGAGTGGACATTTTTTTGTAAGTGTGTTATATGTGATCTACTCTATAACATTTGGAAACATATTCATTGGGAAAAATAATGGAACTACAGACTACTACATAACAAAATGAGAAGGTAGCACACTGTTAAAATCGTGAACAGTGTAAAAAAACTCTACCATATGCACTGGTGCCCAACACTCGCTTGCAAGCTCATAGCCAATTGAATAGTCATTAAATGGATGATGAATAGACACGTACATCCCCAACATCAGGTAGCAACCAAGCATAAAGATTAAAATGATGAACCATGGGAGTAGATTATGTTTGTGAAAAGCTGACCGTTGGGAAACCGCTTTCAGAAGTAACACACAAGAGTATCGTTTACATAATTTTGTGGGAGGCCCGTTACCGTCTTGAACTAACCTTCGTCATTGCAAAATAATTTTGCAGAATTTGAATATAAATGAAGAACAATCAACACTTGTACATATAGATCCAAGAACATTTGAATTATAATGATGATCTAATACTGTAAGGTTTACATAGCAGGTTCAGTAATGTGTGCATAAGCTCCACACCTGACATGGCAATAATTAAAAATTTGGCTTATATTCATTGAGCATTAGTTATCAAAAAGTAAACCGATCTAGATTTATAAAATAAACAAGCTATAGCATATTTAATAAAAAATATATATCATCAACCAGAGAATCAATGACAATTTGTCGTTTCAGTTGTTTTAACATATAGACGAGAGATTCATACCAAATAGGCTGCATTACCAAAATATAAGTATAATCCTAAACAATTCATCATGATAATTCCAAAAAAAATCATTAAGATAAAGACACAAAAATAAGAAGGATAACCTAGTAGGCACATTCCATGGTGTCAAAATATAATTCCTCCCTTGGGTGACCACCTCTGTTGCCTTGATACGGGGATACGGATACGCGATACCGCGATACGACAATTTCTCAAAAACTATGCTATCGGGATACGTCTATATATATAATTTTTCTATAGTTGTAAATATACATAATGCAGAAAATAAAAAACTAGTTCCAATGGGAACATACTGTTAGTTTGTTACCTGGTTAACGCATACGGGGTTGATCATTGCACTATAACACTGTCCACTCTCTAATCTCCATGTACACATATGTACATATGAACAATGTATTAGCAATAATTTGTAGACAATAGACATATGAGAAATCAATATCAATAATAACATTACATAGCCAATACAATCCAAATCACTATCTGATCAATTCGGTCAGTTCAGTCAGTCGGATAATATCCGTACCATTTCCGCCCCTACTTATCACACACAACCATCACTCACTGACCATTGAATAGCATATGAATGGAAATAAATCAATACAATAACAAAGATAGGAGTTTCAAAGCCTCTAGCAGCCTATTAGAACTAACAGATGCACAATACGGTCAAAAAATTGGAGAATCATAACTAACCAATGAAATGTTCATTACATTACATAAAAGACTAGATGAGGCCAAAAGAAATGTACCTGATGGCTCATGATAACCCAACGGTTTGATGAAACAAGCATAGCATTGAATTACATTACATTTAGTCAAATGACCGACTTCCTAAAAATATCCATCGGTGATGCTCCTATGGACATACCATACAATAAAAATAGCGAATTTTGATAACTCAAATAATGTATAATTGGGGCTAGAATTTAAATTTCTTCATAAAAAAAAAACAAGGTCATAGATTAAACATGTTATCTTCCCATTGAATAGAGATTCACCAAAATTATCTCTTGCAAATATTTACCAAAACAGGTTGCCTGCCTCAAGCTACAATAATAGTAGGAACAACATGCAAATGAGTGACACACATATAGCAGCATGAAACAATGTGTGCGTGACACACAAGAATCGAATATGATCACAGTTTAAGTAGGGGACAACTGCTCTAAGCAGCTGAAATCCGGAATAAAAATTATTAAATGATAAAATTTACTTTGTTAGCAGATTTTGCTGTAGCAAATTATGAAATACACAAATGTCATGTTCCCCCTAAAAATATGAATAAATCAAAGCTGATAACTACCACGAATAAAAACCTAAGGCATGGATGATTTTTTCCTAATGCAGCACAAGAGTAAAAGAAAATACACTTTGAAATAACCTGATCAAAGATCAACAATATAACATTGTAACTTGGCTCCCAAAGGCTCCATTTTCTCCAACCCCGGCTACCTTTAAATGAACTAGGCGCCTAAAAGAAAAACTGTTAATGGTGAAAGTCAACCTATGTTAGCAGGAAGGCTAGAGATGAATGGCAAATCAAAAGAATAAACACTACTCCACATTCTACACAAAACCACAATAAAATACTAAGATTTTGCATCAATAATGAATGTGCAGGATATGTATTATAGGTATGATCAAGAATAAACATTCTACCTCATGTATATCACATAAATAACCTCATAATGCACATTACGGAAATTCGATCACAATTTTAAAATAAACAAGTACAAAGATGGAATCAAAAGAGTAAACAAAAAGGCACTATTTAAAATAACCTGATCCACCGGTGCATTCACAAAGAATTTTGCACCAAGATTTTTTCATAGAAGATCTTACCATTAAATGAATTAGACAGATCTTCCGCCCTTTTAATCAAAAAAATGCCAAAAGGGCAACTCCACCTGTGTTACCTTATTAAGCATGCTAGTAAGGTAGCAACTAGCATAAATGCCAAAGATGAAGCAATAATAGGTAGAATAAATCATATCTCACATTCGAACTAAGTAGAATAAATCGTGTTTCACATTCAACATAATGATAGCAATAGGTACTTGGCAAACTCAATTGGCACAAAGCAACTAAAACATCACATGGATGCAAGGCTATTCAAAATGTTTTAAAAACTAAGTAACCATAGATTATGCATATTTGACCAAATGTACCAACCTCTCACAATAGTATATAACCATATATAACCATGCATATATAACCATGCCCCCTACCACGCACACCAACATTCAGGCCTTGTACATTT
>SPJY01030015.1:19786-48968 GCA_005191435.1 Raddia distichophylla | reverse complement strand
ACTTCTACCTGATTAGTGTTTTGCTCAGTGAGTGAATGGATGCATGCAGCTTGTGACTGTCCATATTTATAGATGCTGATGCTGAGTTCTGACACTAGTTTCGTTAAGAGAGAATAAAAAAGAATTAATTACCCAATCAATCACAACCTTGAGAAACACTTGCTGCAGAATAATCCGGATTGTAATCATCGCCTTGACTGGATCAGATTAATCTAAAATAAGCAGCCACTAGCAAGCTAGGACGATGTGGAACAATCAGCAGGAGCTTAATCAGACATGCATGCACGTTGTTCATTCGATGAGGCCTATAAGGTTACACAAACTATGCCAGTTTGGCATCACGAGTTACCATTCTGAGCTTGTTGTTTAGCTTCCAAATGATATGTATTTGCATCGCTGCTGTGACCTGTGACACTGTGATGGGTATATGTTATATGTGCCTAATCATTTCCTTTAGCCTTTTGTATGTCATTGTTCATTCCAATTAGAACACGGTAACCGAAAGATTATATGTTTTTGCTATTGGAAAAAAGTTGTGTTAATTCACTAATGACATTAGGAGTTTTTTTAGCACGCACGCCCCAACTATTTTTTGACCATTGATCTAATATGATCCGACGGTGTTTATGAGATCTCAACCCCCGGCCCGGTGGTTGATACCTCACTTCCTTTAACTTTCAGATGACTTATTTCGATTTTTGTGGCCTAGCTAGTCCCGATAGTACAAGGGCGTGAACATAAAAATCAGCGTTGTAGTTGCCGGTGCCCAGCGCCACCGCAAGCCACAAGCACCGCAATCGTACGAGGGTGTCTCAATAACCTCGTACACCAGCTGCCACAGTGATGAGTAACAGCTGTAACTGCAACAATCTCTTGTAGGACCACCTCGTCAAACAAAGGAGGAGGGCAACCAAGGAGTGCGACGCGATGGTGCTCGGTGTGTCGAGGAGCACAAGACGGCATCAGCCAGGAAGCACAAGGTGACAGGCTCGGTGTGCGTGTTGGACCAACTCGCCGACCGGAGGAGGCAAATGGACAAGGAGCGTGCCGCGGCGATAGTCGGGTGGCCGTAAAGCGCAGCAGCGTGCGCAGAAGAGCATGCGACCGTGGCTACCTAGGTAGTGCAGCATGCTAGCGTGCGTCGTGGGGCCACACAGCAGCGGCGGTGGTCGCTGGGGCACGCGGCGTGGCAGCTGTCATTGAGGCGCAGGTGGCCACGGCCGCCGGGGGGCCACGCAGCGCGCTGACATGCTCCGTGGGGCCGCGCAATGGCGGCGGCGGCGGCGGCGGCCGCTGGGGAAGCGTGGTAGCGGCAGCGGCGGGATTCTATTTCCAAACATATCATGGGATTCCATTTTCAAAGTATCATCATATAGAGTCACAAAAAAAAAAAATACTATGGACGATGAATGCACGCAATAACACTCTCACCCTCATGAAAGTTGAGAGGGAGTACACACTAGAATGCCATGTAACACTCTCACCCTCATGGAAGTTGAGAGGGAGTATAATAGAACGCCATGTAACAGTAACCTTTATGAGACCTTTTATTCCCCAACTGCTCATGAGCATTTTCTCACACTTTCTCAAATCTACCGGTTCTTATTAACCACAAGGCGCCCAACCTGAATTCTTCATCCCTCTTACATTCTTATTAACACATCGATCAGCCCAATCCATCTTACAGATGTTTTTATATCAAACTAATTAGAAGCACCAAATTAACTGACGAATATTAAGACGTGATCTTGCAAAAATGAGATCGTAATGCTGTTGTCTAATGTGTGGAGCTTCCGGTCATGGCATCGAGATGTCGCGGCATCTAAGAGCTGAGCTGTCAGGCTGTGTCAGCTACGCAGCACACATTGACGCTTCGCCATACATGAGCCATATGGGAAAATAAATTAAGCAACTTCATAGCAGTCTCAAACAAAAGGATGTAAAAAGTTGGCAGTCACTCGCCGGCGCCTGATCGAGACAGGCTGGCAAGGTACTAGGGCTGGCACTTTGGCTCGGAGCTCGCGAGCTGCTCGTGAGCAGCTCGGTTTTTGGCTCGGCTCGGGCTCGGCTCGTAGGCCAACGAGCCGAGCTTGAGCTTTTTTTCTAGCTCGAGCTTTTTTTCCAGCTCGTGAGCGGCTCGTGGCTCGTGGATTCATGGGCTTCTAGATATTAGTTCATCTCATACCACTTGTAATTGACCCATCCACTTGTCTATGACTGGACATACCCCTAATATACGTCCAAAAAAGCTCTCAAAATCTCATCCTAAAGGCGATCCTCCATCGAAACTGTTGAAATACCCTTTCTTCAAACCTCAAAGAGCACATATTAGGCTGTTCATCAGGCTCGCGAGCGCTCACGAGCCGGACCGAGCTTTCAACGAGCCCGAGCCGAGCTTTTTTTCTAGCTCGTTCGGTGACCGAGCTCGGCTCGGCTCGGCTCGTCAGTGAACGAGCTTGAGCGAGCCAGGGCCTGGCTCTCTCAAGCTCGGCTCATTGCCAGCCCTACAAGGTACAACATCTCATGGTCGTCTTTCAATCGCGATTTGTTTCGATTTTGGTTGGTTGAGCTAAAAACAAAGGGCATTTCAAAAGAGACACATAAAGGTTATTTTTTAAAAAAATGTTTAAAATCTTTGAAAAAATCACACAAATCTTTAAAAAATATTTCAAAATGTTGCACTTAATAGTCTATACAAAATTATCAAATTTTAGCTCAACCAACTAAAACCAAATCAAACCACGAAATTAAGACCTACACCTTCGGATTAAATGGATACAACGATTTGTCATGGGATTAAATGGATACAACGATTTGTCATTGATTGTAGTGATTTGAGGGATTTCAGAATTGTATATTTGCTCATGATGTGGGGGAGGAGCAGTGCAGGTGGTGCCGGTACGGAGCAGCGGAGGCGGCCACAACAGGGGAGGGAGGCGGCCCCAGCAAGGGGAAGGGAGACACGACGGTGGGGTGCGGCGCCGGCCATAGAGCGAGGCAGCTGCGCTGGTATAAGGGGCTTTCTGCAAAATTGTCTAGGACAACCTCAACATGTATAGAATGATACAAGATAAATATGTTATACATGTGAGATGGTCTAATTAGTAAGGTGTTTGATTGATTAGATAGGATAATACTCACTCCATCTAAATTTATAAGACATATTTCTATTTAATTTACACATAGACCATTGAGATATTGAAAACGACCATGTTACCCGTAGACTATTTCTAACAAGCATTTTTTTTAACACATGCATATAGAGAATAGGTACTAAAACAAAATATTTATTAGGGGTACCATGGACCAACATATTTATTTTATATTGGAATTATTAATCGTAGTTTTCATTATGCACTCTATTCATGGAATATATACTAAAACAACAAATTTATTAGGGCTATCGAGGGATCAACACATTTACTTTGTATCGAAACATGTAAACCCATATTAATAGACAAGTACATTAAAAAAATATGTCTTACATTCTTGACAGAGGGAAGCACGATATTTTCTTTAATGAGCTTCCGGTCATGGCATCGAGATGTCGCAGCATCTAAGAGCTGAGCTGTCGGTCAGGCTATGTCAGCTACGTAGCACACATTGCCGCTTCGACATACATGAGCCACATGGGGAAATAAATTAAGCAATTTCATAACAATCTCAAACAAAAGGATGTAAAAATTGACAATCACTCGCCGGCGCCTGATCAAGACAGGCTGGCAAGGTACAACATCATGGTCGTCTTTCATTCGCGATTTGTTAAACAAAGAGCCTTTCAAAAGAGACGCAGAAAGGTTTTTTTAAAAAAAATATGTTAAAAATCTTTGAAAAAAATCCCACAAATCCTTAAAAATTTATTCCAAAATGTTGCACTTAATAGTTTATACAAAAATATCAAATTTTAGCTCAACCAACCAAAACCAAATCAAACCACGAAATTAAGACCTACACCTTTGGATTAAATGGATAGGACGATTTATCAACGGATTAAATGGATACAACAATTTGTCATCGATTGTAGTGATAGAGGAATTTCAGAATTGTATATAGTGGAGGCGGCCACAACAGGGGAGGGAGGCGGCCCCAGCAAGGGAAAGGGAGAAAAGACGGCGGGGAGCGGTGGCGCCCATAGGGCAAGGCAGTTGCTCCGGTTGAAGGAGGGGACAACGGGGGACAGATGGGTGGTGGGAGGGCCTAAACATAAAATAGAAAGTATGAGGGGCTTTCTACAAAATTGTCTAGGACAACCTCCACATGTATAGAATGATACAAGATAAATATGTTATATGTGTGAGATGGTCTAATTAGTAAGGTGTTTGATTGATTAGATAGGATAATACTCACTCCATCTAAATTTATAAGACATATTTCTATTTAATTTACACATAGACCCATGAGACATTGAGAAAGACCATGTTACCCGTAGACTATTTCTAATAAGCTTTTTTTTAACACATGCATATAGGGAATAGGTACTAAAACAAAATATTTATTAGGGGTATCATGGACCAACATATTTATTTTATATTGGAATTATTAATCGTAGTTTTCACTATGCACTCTATTCATGGAATATATACTAAAACAACATATTTATTAGGGCTATCGAGGGATCAACACATTTATTTAGTATCAAAATATGTATACCCATATTAATAGACATGTACATTAAAAAATATGTCTTACATTCTTGACAGAGGGAAGCACGATATTTTCTTTAATTCCTGATTCAAGCCTACCTTGTGCAATATCAAGCACCTTTACTGCATCACCAACGGCCTCTATATCAATGTTAAGATACAATGCAATAGAGTCACTGTTCCTTTTTAGTTTCTAGGTGACATTTTTTTTGATAAAGAAAGATTAAATTGCTTTCAAAAACAAAACATCGAGTTCCTTTTTAGTTTCTAGGTGACATGGCACCTATAAAAATAATGTTTATAAACCTTGCATTGGAACTGCTCTAAAGAAACTGCTGAAGATACACTCACAAACACAAACACTATGCTTTTAACCGATCAAATCAACACGCTATCAAAAACTCTTGCAATTGAATACACGGTGTACATGCGTGGAATGCAAATCAAGAAGAGCATGCCCATTACCCCACAGCATAAATGACTGCAAGTTCGATTGGTGAACAATAAAGTCCGATGTGCTTGGCTATATAAATGACCCATCTATATATATGTGTGCCAGTGCCAACACACAAAAAACCAACACCCGGTTAGAAACCGTAGCTCTCTCTCTGCAGCCTGCTTCAAGTTTTTTTTCCCCCCATTTGTATGTAGTTTCCATGGGATGTAGTCTGCACGAGAGCATTGAGATGCGGCGCGAGGGGATGAGTAATGCTATAGATAGGAATGGGATGCAGCAGAAACCTGAGCTGATGGAAGAGACGCTTATGGCTGATTTTAGCTTGATCAACCGTGTCGTCAAAATTCCTTGAACCTTGCGCCTGTCAGCTTTAATGCTGATCTGGCCACGCTGCCGCGGTGTGCGGAGGTAGGAGGGGGAATAAGCCGGAGTCAGCCCAGCAAATGTGTGTGTTGAGTGAGTCCATAACGTGCAGTCAGTACGATCTGTTTGTTACCAAGTAAATCGGATCATGGGATGGCATGATCCTTCTTATTCGCTTCTTTTATATAGCTGTGTATTCTCTGTAAGAGTCAAGTTAATGAGAATTGAAGAAAATTCGCCCCATTCCTCTGTTCTCTACATACCGAAGCCTTTCTTCCTCTGTTTTCTCTGCACTCACTGAATTGTGCAAATTTTGCTACAGTGCCGATTCGGTGTTGATCGCTTACATTCTGGTATCAGAGCCACTTGGTTTATGCCCAAGATCCTGCGGTATGAACCAACGTCGATCGTCCCGCAGGCAGCAGCGGCAAGAGATGGCGGCGGGGTGTCGTTCACTTACCCGCTGCTGACGGCGACGAACTACACGTCGTGGGCGATCAAAGTCGAGGCGCTGATGGATGCCCAGGGGATCTGGGAGGCGGTGCAGCCAGTGGAAAATGCAGTTGTAGACACGAAGAAAGACAAGACGGCGAGGGCTCAATTACTCCAGGCGCTGCCGGAGGATATACTCCTCCAAGTGGCGCAGAAGAAGACGGCGAAGGAACTCTGGGAATGCCTCAAGACGAGGTTCGTTGGAGCCGATCGCGTGAAGGCAGCGTGTCTGTCAACCCTGAAAGGGGAGTTTGACGCGTTGCGGATGAAGGATGGCGAGTCGCTGGATGAGTACTTAGGGAAACTCAGCGGCATGTCGGCGAGATATGCTAACCTGGGGGGGACTCTTGGCGACTCCATGATGGTGAAGAAGCTTCTCAACTCCGTCCCTGATCGGTACTACCCCGTCGTCGCCGGCATCAAGCAATTCTGTGATCTCGACACCATGGCGTTCGAGGAGGCCGTGGGGCGTTTGAAGACCTTTGAGGAGCGTGCACACCTGCGAGCCTCGAGCGGTTATGGCGAGGGCCAGCTGCTGCTCATAGAGGCTCAATGGCAGGCACAAAATTAAGACCTACACCTTCGGATTAAATGGATACAATGATTTGTCATGGGATTAAATGGATACGACGATTTGTCATCGGATTAAATGGATACAACGATTTATCATCAATTGTAGTGATTGAGGGATTTTCATAATTGTATATTTGCTCGTGATGCGGGGGAGGAGCAGTGCCGGTGGTGCCCGTACGGAACAGCGGAGGCGGCCACAACAGGGGAGGGAGGCAGCCCCAGCAAGGGGAAGGGAGACACGACGGCAGGGTGCGGCGGCCATAGAGCGAGGCAGCTGCGCCGGTATAAGGGGCTTTCTGCAAAATTGTATGGGACAACCTCAACATGTATGGAATGATACAAGATAAATATGTTATATGTGTGAGATGGTCTAATTAGTAAGGTGTTTGATTGATTAGATAGGATAATACTCACTCCATCTAAATTTATAAGACATATTTCTATTTAATTTACACATAGACCAATGAGACATTGAGAAAGACCATGTTACCCGTAGACTATTTCTAATAAGCATTTTTTTAACACATGCATATAGGGAATAGGTACTAAACCCTGCTACTGTTATTTCCAAAATAGATAAGATTAGAAGAGATTTCTTTTGGGGAAGCTCCAGATTAAAAAGAAAGTATCATTTAGTCAGTTGGAAAAAGATTTGTTCCAAGAAAAAATTTGGTGGCCTTGGTGTTAAAAACTTGAGGGACTTTAATATTAGTCTTTTGTGTAAATGGCTTTGGAAACTGGAGACCAAAAATAGCCTTTGGGTCTCTCTTATCAATTCAAAATATTTGAAAAATAGTCCCCTCTCCCTTATCAAGTCTAAAACATCTGATTCCCCCTGCTGGACTCAGCTCCTTAAGGTTAGAAAATATTATCTGCGATATAGAGTTTTCAAGCTGGGGAATGGGGAGAAAATTGATTTTTGGTGTGATACTTGGTGGAAGCATAAGACAATTCGTTCTTTGTTCCCTGAAGTGTATGATGTCTGTTTTGATCAAGAAATTTCAGTGCTTCAGGCAGTAGGTAAAGGCTTAAATTTTTCTTTTAGGAGAAATCTTACTAACAATGCTAGAATGGATTGGATTAGCTTTAAAGAAGCTCTGCTAGAGGTTTATGATGGTACCAATCAAGATGAAGTAGTCTGGAAATACAAACTAGGTACCAAGTTTACTGTAAAATCTGCTTATCAATTGATTTCTGATGTTGGCAATGTGGTGGAGTTTCATTTTATTTGGAAGACAGCTATTCCTCTTAAAATTAAGATTTTCCTCTGGTTGGTTTGTAATGGTGCAATTTTAACAAAAGATGTTCTTAGGAAAAAGGGTTGGCCGGGTAGCCCCCTCTGTTTCTTCTGTGGGGAATCTAAAAATATTCAACATTTGTTTTTCAATTGCTCCATTGCCTCCTCTATCTGGTGCATTATTGCTTGCACTTTTGGTGTTTCTACAAAACCTTCCAGTTTTTCTGGTTTTTTTCATTGGATAAGATTGGTTTGGCCACAGGGGGAGAAATTTTTCTGTGTATGTATTGCGGGTGTGTTGTGGTGTATATGGACCGCCAGAAACAAATGGTGTTTCGAGAAGAAAACTTTTACTTCCCATGTGCAAATAATACATTCCTTATGTGTGATATTGAGATACTGGGCAGATCTATTTGCAGGTGATTCGAAAGAGGTTTTGGTTTAGGGTGCTTCGATGCTTGCAAAGATGGCTTCTGATGTTCAAGAAATCTGCCCCAAACGTCAGCGCCCCCTTTCATATGGTTCTTAAAAAAGAGATAGAAGAGAAGCACTGTTTTCACTGTTTTGTAATGATTAGGTTAACTATCAGTTTTTGGCTAGTATTTTGGTATCTCACTTTTTAGCAGACTCTTTCTGGCTTTGCTTTGGTTCAGCTGTAATGCGCCATTTTGCCTGTAAACTCTCAGACATGGTTTTCGTTGTATCTGTTCTGATGCAATGGAAAATGGGGGATGGAGCCATCTTTTCAAAAAAAAAAAGAAGGTTATTTTCAAAATTTTAATTGTTTGCATCTTTAATTAAGCACGAAAGTATTTTCTATCATTTATTTTAAATCTTGGAAGCCTGAGTGTAATAATTTTTCCACGTGTGCAAACAACGTGTAGATGCAGGTGTTAAATACTCCACTGATTTTGTAGCTAGTCTGGAGATATAGAATGGACTACTTATCAATAGTTGAGGCATAGTAATATAGACTTGTTCTCACTTTCAACAGATCGAGGAACACAATTCTTCATCGTTATATATGCCATGTTCAAAGCAAGAAATTTGTAGAGTACAGAAAATGTAGGCGTGCCCATGGCGCCGTTCAATTGCTCACATCGACGATGAATTGGCCTAAAGAAATAACAAATGTTTTTTATTTTTATGAGGTTCAAACTGGTAGCACATTAAAGTGTGGAGGCTAAAATTTTAAAGTTTTTCCAGCAAAAGATCAATGAGTAGAGTAATGTAATAAAACATTTGTTAACTCATTTTTTACAATCTTAAAAATTTTAGAAATGGATACTCATTTTTTGTGTATTTGAAAAAATTTAGAGACGACTAAATATTTTTATAAACTCTTGGAACAAAATTTCTTTCATTCGCATTATTCTTAAGTCATTTTTTAAAAACTTATTTATCTTTAATATGCATGCTTAATTTTTTTTAATGTGCCCTTATCATAAAACTATAGTTAAGAATCCATATTTTGAAGCTTTCTTTTTAGTTCTTTGTTCTAATATCTAAATATTTTTATGACCCTTAGCATAAAATCGTGTCTCTATTTTATAAAAGTTTGGCCTTAATTTTTTTTTGGCCTCAAGAAAGTGGGAACGAAAGGAAAGAATGTGTTTTTTTTATTCATTTGTAAAGGTTTGGTTTTTAAAAAAACTTTTAGTTGGCAAAAAAATGTAGAACAAAAGAAAAGAACGTGTCATTTCAATCCTTTTTATAGACTCTTATCGTGATATTAGGACTTTTTTTAGTTTTACTGCTCTTTTGGGGAATTTTGCATCCCAAAAAATCTGAATTGGAGGGGAAAAATGATGGGTCTATTCTCTTTTTTTTGCACATCATAAAAAAAACTTAACACAGTGGTGGCCTTTTTCTGTTTTTTGGCATCCTAGGAAAACAAGGAAAAAATCCTAGGATTTGAACCGTGGGCTGCGGAGCGAAAGTTGGCGTCGGTGACCAAGTGAGCAACCGCCCCGCGTCGTTCTTGTTTTGGCGAACGAAACCACTTTATATATAAATTGTGAACGGACGGTGTAACGCCTTTTCTGCCGACGTGGATAGGTTAGACACGCCTGTCTGTAGCACTAGTCCGACGCTTTGTATTATAGATAGATAGATATCCCACAAAAATTGAAAACTGTATCACGAAATTTTTAATTTAAACGAACGAGCCGGCCTCCGCAGATATCTTTGCTTCGGAACAAAACCCTCCAATCAAATAGTCCCATTTAAACGATGAGACCCTCTCTATACACTGGAGCCCTTTCTTTCTTTTCATACCATCTAAAATAATAAAGTCAATAATAAAAAAATTGCTGGCGTATTTATAGACATCCTTTGCTAAAAACGAGAAATGGCCAAAACAAAACTCTCTCACACACAGAATAAGGGCATATACAATGGTTGAGATAGCAGTTGTCTCTCTAACTCAAACCCTGGCCGGGATCCCTGCCTAAACCCTATTATAATTCCCACGTTGCTTCCTCCACCAGGGAAATTTGCAGGAGTGTTTGGGAGGCCCGTGGGTTGGGGAAATGAAATCCCGCCCCATCCCTACGAAATCCCGGGGATGGAAATCAATGCCACCTCGCTAAAAAAAACGTCTCAAGCCTCTGCGTCTTTGCCTCCGCCTCTGCATCGACGACGCGCCGCCGCTGCTCCGGGCGTCTCTCGTCGGCGCACGCGCGCTGGACCTGCATCAGCTGTGGCTAAGCGTCCCCTCCGTCCCCGACGTCTTCCACCCCTTCAGACTACCTCCTCTACGGCCTATGCATGGCGGGGCCGGAGGGGGCGGCGCTCCTCCTCTCCCTCTGCCGCAACACACACAAACGTCGCGCGCAGGAACCCCGCATGCGCCATCGTGGCAGCAGACCCCAGGCCCGACGACCCCGCCGCCACCGTCGTACCGCACGGGGCCCGCTTCTCCTGCGACGAGGACGTCTAGTGCATCAAGAAGCTCGCCCCCTTCGCCTTCGCCTCCGGCCTCCCTAGTCCCTATCGCCGCCGTCTCCGCCTCCTTGACACCGCCACCTCCCCTGCCCCCTCCGCCCACTTTTGGGCCCCTCCGCTCCCCCCATGGCCCTAGGATGGCAGCGGTAAGCTCCAGGACAAGGTTCTAGGGGAGTGAGGCTGGTGAAAGGGGAGACGGGAACGGGGACTCTTCTTGGGGGAGTGAGGCCGGGGGAACGGGAGATGGGACCGAGGAGAGGAAGTGAGGTGACAGCCTTGTTTGTTTCAAATTAAATTAAATTAAATGAAAATTTGTTATTTTTGTATAGGCCAAATGTTGTAATATTTTGTAGTTATTTTGTGGCGTTTTAAATAGTTCTTCTTAAAGTTCGCAAAATAATTTTTTCATAATTTTTTGAATTTTTGAAAACGTCTTTCGAGTAGGTCACAAATTTGCTACGGTAAAACGCAACTCAACGTTAATCTGAAAGAAACAAGGCAAAATATCCCCCATGGGATTTTAATCACCGACTTTTATCTCCATTTCCTCCAAACGAGCCTAATTGATTGTTTTTTTGAAATACCGGTCCAAGTGTCTTATACATCTAGACTTTGCATGTTTTATTTGGAATAGTTGCAGCCTTATATATGGCTGTGACAGAACGGTTTAGGTTCAAAAGTTTCGAAAAGGGTTAACTAGAACGTACAAAAAGCGTTTTAACAGCTTCAGCAGGCCATGAACGTTTGATTCAATTTATAATCACAGATCACGGTACTCGATCCCGGCAATCAACTGAGCTGGGCTCAAAACCTTGAACAATCAATTTGCCATCGCATTATATATCCTCTTACAAATCAAAGCAACGTTCCATTCTGCTGGATCGTTTATTTAATTCCCACATATTTATTCAGTACACTGATCCACCATGCGTACGTACATGTGCTTGTCCATGCATGCATGACACAGTATGTACAAGGCCAGTAGTGCAACCAATCAATTAGCAGGCGACGAACTGGTAGTCGACGACGAGGTGGCCGTCGGCCATGCCGGCGCCGTCGGTGTCGATCTGCCGGAACACGGCGAGGTCGAGGTCGAGCCCGCCGTTGTCGCACTGGTCCACCACCCTCGCCACCGTCCACGCCCCCGTCGCCCTGTTCGTCACCTGCACTGCACACCATATCCATGACGATCTCATCCAGGGTTTAGGGTTTTGCGCGCATGACGATTCTAAAAAAAGGAAATTATTAGGGTAGCGAACACCATCGATTTTTATCGAAAATCAGAAGAAAAAAAGGCTGAATTTTGGTCCAAATTTTTTTAAATCAGATCAGGGTTTTTTTAAGAAAACAAAATTTATGAAGGATGATGTGTGTAAACCGATGATTTCTTTTGCCACCGAGCTATATCCATAAACCATTTTATATGAAAAATCAAACTCAATCACAATTTTGCAAAATCAGAAATTTTTTCGCCGGGCTTGCATGCACGCCGGAGACAATCCTGCCGAATGCATGCAGTGGTGTGTTCGTCGTCGACGTACATAGCAATCTCTTGCAGGACCACCTCGCCAAGCAAAGGAGGAGGGCAACCAAGGAGTGCGACGCGATGGTGCTCAACGTGTCGAGGAGCACGAGACGGCATCGGCCAAGAAGCACAAGGTGACGGGCTCCGTGTGTGTGCTGGACCAACTCGCTGACCGGAGGAGGCAAACGGACAAGAAGCGTGCCGCAACGATAGTCACTACAGGAATGTCAATCTATGTCGGGGGCCAAAACCGCCGATATAGACACCAACAACCGCCGATATTACAAAATGTCGGCGGCTTGCCGCCGACACAGACTTGCCGACCCAGAGCGGCCGACACAGAGACTCAATATCGGCGCCCCCCCCGACATTGATGCAACTAGCGCATAGCTACCGTGCGGCAGGTCTATTTCGGCGGCTTATATAGCCGCCGACATAGAACATGTAAAACGTGGCCAAGCCCGTCACGGCGACCTGACTTGTGGGGTCCATCTCACCGTGAGAATCCGACACGTGTCCAACGAGCAGGCTGTCGAGCAGGACTAATATCGGCGGCCCAAGATAAAACCGCCGATATTCGTAAAACTATATCGGCGGCCGACAAACTAACCGCCGACACTAACCCGGTGATTTATGGTCATGGCACTGTTGGTCCAAGTCTATGTCGGCGGTTAATACTAAGACCGCCGACACTAAACAGGTGATTTATGGTCATGGCACTGTTGGGCCAAGGATATGTCGGCGGCTAAATGTAAAACCGCCGACTTAAACTACATCTATGTCGGCGGCGTCAACAAAATACCGCCGACATTGATATATGGCAGCAGCAATATTTTGCTGCCAATTTTTAAACCATTCACTTCAACCTGCAAAATAACAAAATTCCCCACATATAATCCCTTTGCCATTCACACAATAACATCCTCATATATCACAAAGCTCGCCACAACGATTTCAAGGCCAAATATAAACAAATCATTGCTAAACACAAAATATTCGATAAATAGACCCAAATAGTTCACATAATTTTTACAAACCACATAGTTCACTAAATTGTTCACTACATTAGGTGCGGGCCGCCGCCGCCACTCAAGTCATAGTTGGGGTTGGTGTTGAACAAACCCTCGACAAACTCCTCGGGCGTGGACTTAGTTCCACTATCCACATCCCCCTGCGAAGCAATCACCGCCGACACACCCGTACCCGAGCCGGACACCTTGCAAACAAGATAAAATCCCATATTTCATAATTAGAGGCAAAGCATTGTTAGATGAAATGAAAACCGCCGACGATATACAAGTACCTATATCGGCGGCATAGTTCTAGGCCGCCGACATAGTTCAATCTGTATCGGCGGTATTTATGAAAACCGCCGACAATATCCAGCCCCCAAGCCCGCCCTCTCGCCTTACCTCCCCCGGGCCCACGAGGACTTCGCTAGGTCCCCGGAGAGTTCCTAGGACCATGCCATGGCCATTAGGGCAGATTGGATCAGGGAGCGACGTCTCGGCTGGAACCCTAAGGCAACTTCCCTTACAACCCTAACGTCGTATCGAGTTTTGGGCTAGTTCGAGGGTACCGTTCAAGAGGAAGTTCCCTTACGGTTCTAGCCGAGACGTCGCTCTCCGGTCCAATGTGGCCTAATGGCCATGGCATGGTCCTAGGAACTCCACAGGGACCTAGCGAAAAGCCTCGTGGGCCAGGGGGAGCTAAGGTGAATGGGCGGGCTTGGGGCAGGTTATTGTCGGTGATTAAGGCCGACGACATACATGTATCAATGTCGGCGGTATCACTCTTAGCCGCCGACATAGGTAAATTTTTATCGGCGGTATTAATGTAAGCCGCCGACAATATCCAGCGCCAAGCCCGCCCTCTAGCCTTAGCTCCCTCGGGCCCATGAGGACTTCGCTAGGTCCCCGGAGAGTTCCTAGGACCATGCCATGGCCAATAGGGCAGATTTGATCGGGGAACGACGTCTCGGCTGGAACCCTAAGGCAACTTCCCTTACAACCCTAACGTCGTATCGGGTTTCGGGCTAGTTCGAGGGTACCGTTCAAGAAACAGTTGCCGTAGGGTTCCAGCCGAGACGTCGCTAACCGGTCCAATGTGGCCTAATGGCCATGGCATGGTGCTAGGAACTCCTCGGGGACCTAGCGAAGGCCTCGTGGGCCCAGGGGAGCTCAGGTGAGAGGGCGGGCTTGGGGGCAGGGAATTGTCAGCGGTATAGATAAAAACCGTCGACTTATATTGTCCTATCTCGGCGGTCGAAAATTAAGCCGCCGATATTGATGCCTTCCCAAAATATACAAAAATTTCTACAATCTGTAAGTGTTGAATAAATGTTTCTTCTCACTTGGTCATCAGCGCGCGGCACGGCGCGTGCTCCCTGCAGGTCATGGGTTCGAGCACCGACGCGCCCCCTGATTTTTTTATTTTATCTGTGTCGGCGGCCAGGTTCGGGCCGCCGACAAAGATGCCTCCCCAGGCTACGTTTTGGGCCTGCTTGTTAGCGACCTCGCCTGACTGACACGTGGGTCTACATAAACGTCTACCAGTGTTCCGTCCGTCTCTAGAGGGAACAATATCGGCGGCTAAGATTGTACCACCGATACTATGGAATTGGTGGGAGCAAAATTTTGAAATTCATTCGGTGGGCGAGAGGTGTCTAATAAGTGTCGGCGGTGTACATATGGCCGCCGACGTTGATTCGGTATGTGTCGGCAGCTTTGTTTGGGCCCCCGACATTGCTCTGTCGGCGGCATTTGGCCGCCGACACTGAATTTTCTGGCCGCCCACACTTAAATCGTTTCCTGTAGTGAGTCGAGTGGCCGCAAAGCGCGGCAGCGTGAGCAGAAGAGCATGCGACCGTGGCTACCTAGGTCGTGCAGCATGCCGGCGTGCGTCGTGGGGCCACACAGCAGCGGCGGTGGTAGCTGTCATTGAGGAGCGGGCGGCCCGGCCGATGGGGAAGCGTGGCAGCGGCGGCGGCGGGATTCTATATATTTCGAAACATATCATGGGATTCCATTTTCAACGTATCATCATACGGAGTCACACGACAAAAATATGATGGAGGATAAATGCGTGCAATAACACTCACCCTCATGGAAGTTGAGAGGGAGTAGACTAGAACGCCATGTAACAGTAACCTTTATGACACCTTTTATTCCCCAACTGCTCATGAGCATTTTCTCACTCTCCCTCAAATCTACCGGTTCTTATTAACCACAAGGCGCCCAACCTGAATTATTCATCCCTCTTACATTCTTATTAACATCAATCGGCCCAACCCATCTTACAGATGTTTTTATCGCAAACTAATTAGAAGCACCAAATTAACTGACGAATATTAAGACGTGATCTTGCAAAAAAGAGATCGTAATGCTGTTGTCTAATGTGTGGAGCTTCCGGTCATTGGCATCGAGATGTCGCGGCATCTAAGAGCTGAGCTGTCAGGCTGTGTCAGCTACGTAGCACACATTGACGCTTCGACATACATGAGCCACATGGGGAAATAAATTAAGCAATTTCATAACAGTCTCAAACAAAATGATGTAAAAAGTTGGCAGTCACTCGCCGGCGCCTGATCAAGACAGGCTGGCAAGGTACAACATCATGGTCGTCTTTCAATCGCGATTTGTTTCGATTTCGGTTGGTTGAGCTAAGAACAAAGGGCCTTTCAAAAGAGACACAGAAAGGTTATTTTTTAAAAAATATGTTTAAAATCTTTGAAAATATCACACAAATCTTTAAAAATTATTTCAAAATGTTGCACTTAATAGTCTATACAAAAATATCCAACTTTAACTCAACAACTAAAACCAAATCAAAACACGAAATTAAAACCTACACCTTCGGATTAAATGGATACAATGATTTGTCATGGGATTAAATGGATACAACGATTTGTCATCGATTGTAGTGATTGAGGGATTTTAGAATTGTATATTTTCTCATGATGCGGGGGAGGAGCAGTGCAGGTGGTGCCGGTACGGAGCAGCGGAGGCGGCCACAACAGGGGAGGGAGGCGGCCCCAGCAAGGGGAAGGGAGACACGACGGCGGGGTGCGGCGGCGGCCATAGAACGAGGCAGCTGCGCTGGTATAAGGGGCTTTCTGCAAATTTGTCTGGGACAACCTCAACATGTATAGAATGATACAAGATAAATATGTTATATGTCTGAGATGGTCTAATTAGTAAGATGTTTGATTGATTAGATAGGATAATACTCACTACATCTAAATTCATCTAAATTTATAAGACATATTTCTTTAATTTACACATAGACCAATGAGATATTGAAAAAGACCATGTTACCCTAGACTATTTCTAATAAGCATTTTTTTTAACACATGCATATAGGCAATAGGTACTAAAACAAAATATGTATTAGGTGTATCATGGACCAACATATTTATTTTATATTGGAATTATTAATCGTAGTTTTCACTAAGCACTCTATTCATGGAATATATACTAAAACAACATATTTATTAGGTCTATCGCGGGATCAACACATTTATTTTGTATCGAAATATGTATACCCATATTAATAGACATGTCCATTGAAAAATATGTCTTACATTCTTGACAGAGGGAAGCAGGATATTTTCTTTAATTCCTGGTTCAAGCCTACATTGTGCAATATCAAGCACCTTTAGTGCATCACCAACGGCCTCTATATCAATGTTAAGATACAATGCAATAGAGTCACCGTTTCTTCTTAGTTTTTAGGTGACATGGCACCTATAGAAATAATGTTTGGAAACCTTGCATTGGAACTGCTCTAAAGAAACCGCTGAAGATACACTCACAAACACAAACACTATGCTTTTAACCGATCAAATCAACACGCTATCAAAAACTCTTGCAATTGAATACAAGGTGTGCGTGGAATGCAAATCAAGAAGAGCATGCCCATTACCCACAGCATAAATGACTGCAAGTACGATTGGTGAACAATAAAGTCCGATGTGCTTGGCTATATAAATGACCCATCTATATATATGTGCCAGTGCCAACACACAAAAAACCAACACCCGGTTAGAAACCCTAGCTCTCTCTCTGCAGCCTGCTTCAAGTTTTTTTCCCCCATTTGTATGTAGTTTCCATGGGATGTAGTCTGCACGAGAGCATTGAGATGCGGCGCGAGGGGACGAGTAATGCTATGCTAGGAATGGGATGCAGCAGAAACCTGAGCTGATGGAAGAGACGCTTATGGCTGATTTTAGCTTGATCAACCGTGTCCTCAAAATTCCTTGACAGTTGCGACTGACAGCTTTAATGCTGATCTGGCCACGCTGACGTGGTGTGCGGAGGTAGGAGGGGGAATAAGCCGGAGTCAGCTCGGAAAATGTGTGCGTTGAGTGAGTCCATAACGTGCAGTCAGCACGATCTATTTGTTACCGAGTAAATCGGATCATGGGATGGCGTGATCCTTCTTATTCGCTTCTTTTATATAGTTGTGTATTCTCTGTAAGAGTCGAGTTAATGAGAATTGAAGAAAATTTGCCCCATTCCTCTATTCTCTAAATACCGAAGCCTTTCTTCCTCTGTTTTCTCTGCACTCACTGAATTGTGCAGGTTTTGCTACAGTGCCGATTCAATGTTGATCGCTTACATTCTGGTATCATAGCCACTTGGTTTATGCCCAAGATCCTGCGGTACGAACCAATGTCAATCGTCCCATAGGCAGCGGCAGCAAGAGATGGCAGCGGTGTGTCGTTCACTTACCCGCTGCTGACGGCGACGAACTACACGTCGTGGGCGATCAAGGTCGAGGTGTTGATGGACGCCCAGGGGATCTGGGAGGCGGTGCAGCCAGCGGAAATGCAGTTGTAGACATGAAGAAAGACAAGATGGCAAGGGCTCAATTACTCCAAGCGCTGCCGGAGGGATATACTCCTCCAAGTGGCGCAGAAGAAGACGGCGAAGGAACTCTAGGAATGCCTCAAAACGAGGTTCGTCGGAGCCGATCGCGTGAAGGCAGCGCGTTTGTCAACCCTGAAAGGGGAGTTTGATGCGTTGAGGATGAAGAATGGCGAGTCGCTGGATGAGTACGCCGGGAAACTCAGCGGTATGTCGGCGAGATATTCTAACCTGGGGGGGGGACCTCTTGGCGACTCCATGATGGTGAAGAAGCTTCTCAACTCCGCCCCTGATTGGTACTACCCCGGCATCGAGCAATTCTGTGATCTCGACACCATGGCGTTCGAGGAGGCCGTGGGGCGTTTGAAGACGTTTGAGGAGCGTGCACGCCTGCGAGCCTCGAGCGATAGGGCCCGCTTCTCCTACGACGAGGACGTCTAGTGCATCAAGATGCTCGCCCCCTTCGCCTTCGCCTCCGGCCTACCTGTCGCCACCGCCTCCTCCTCCTTGACACTGCCACCTCCCTTGCCGTCCCCTCCGCCTCTGGCCGCCGCCCGCCTTTGGGCCCCTCCGCTCCCCCCCATGGCCCTAGGACGGTAGTGGTGAGCTCAAGGACAGGGTTCTAGGGGAGTGAGGCTGGTGAAAGGGGAGATAGGAACGGGGACTTGTCTTGGGGGAGTGAGGCTGGGGAAAGGGGAGACGGGACCAAGGAAGTGAGGTGACAACCTTGCTTGTTTCAGATTAAATTAAATTAAATTAAATGAAAATTTGTTATTTTTGTATAGGCCAAATGTTGTAATATTTTGTAGTTATTTTGTGGGGTTTTAAATAGTTCTTCTTGAAGTTCGCAAAATAATTTTTTCATAATTTTTTGAATTTTTGAAAACGTCTTTCGAGTAGGTCACAAATTTGCTACAGTAAAACACAACTCAACGTTAATCTGAAACAAACAAGGCAAATTATCCCCCCATGGGATTATAATCACCGGCTTTTTTCTCCATTTCCTCGAAACGAGCCTTGATTGTTTTTTATTTAAACACCAGTCCAATTGTGTTATACATCTAGACTTTGCATGTTCTATTTGGAATAGTTGCGGCCTTATGGCTGTGACTGAACGGTTTAGGTTCAAAAGTTTCGAAAATGGTTAACTAGAACGTACAAAAAGCGTCTTAACAGCTTCAGCAGGCCATGAACGTTTGATTCAATTTATAATCACAGATCACGGTACTCGATCCCGGCAACTGAGCTGGGCTCAAAACCTTGAACAATCAATTTGCCATCGCGTTGTATATCCTCTTACAAATCAAAGCAAATCTTGATACCAAATTCCTTTTTTTTTTGTGGAAATCTTAACACCAATTAGCTACAATATTCCATTCTGCTGGATCGTTTATTTTCCCACATATTTATTCAGTACACCGATCCACCATGCGTACGTACGTACGTGTGCTTGTCCATGCATGCATGACACAGTACGTACAAGGCCAGTAGTGCAACCAATCAATTTAGTGGCGGAGCCAGGACTTTTGAAGAGCCTGGGCACGACCTAAACTGACGCGTAGACTACTAAAGAATGCTATCATATCATATATATAACACAAGCAAATTTGAGGCACATAATAGTCAATTTTCACTCAAATCATTGTCTAACAACATTTCACATGAATAAAATGAGAAAAAACATGATAAATACCTAAATTAGTAGAGGCCAACCACATAAAAGAGGCACCGAACAAGTCCAAATAGAAACTCTGCAATAAAAATCATATGGGTTAGCATTTTCACATCGTATAACTTAAAATTTAATTGAGCTGCCGGTGTTGGTGGTGCACTGGTGCTTGCCCTTGAGTTTGAGGTGCCGGTGCCGGTGATGCTTGGCCTTCAATTTGATTTGCTGCTGCAAATTGGCCTTGAGCTTGCCCCGGTGGTGCTGCCGATGAAGGAGGGCGGGGGACCAAATATCTCCTCATTTCTGCAAGAGTAAGACTACAAATCAACCATAAATGGCTAAATCCGTTCAAATTAGGGGAGTCTAACACTCTAACTGACTAAGGCTTTAAGCCTAAAAGTGCATAAAGAGGACAATTGACAAAGCCGTTACGGCATTAGCATTACCTAATACCTACACAGTGAGCGTGGAGAGAGAGGGCGAGGGCCGAGGGCCCCTTCGGGCCGTCCGCCGTCGAGCGGTGGCGCGGAAGCCGGCGAGGCGCGGAGGTGGAGGCGCAACGTACAAAAAGCGTTTTAACAGCTTCAGCAGGCCATGAAGGTTTGATTCAATTTATGATCACAGATCACGGTACTCGATCCCGGCAACTGAGCGGGGCTCAAAACCTTGAACAATCAATTTGCCATCGCGTTGTATATCCTCTTACAAATCAAAGCAAATCTTGACACCAAATTCCATTATTTTTTTTTTGGAAATCTTAACACCAATTAGCTACGTTCCATTCTGCTGGATCGTTTATTTTCCCACATATTTATTCAGTACACCGATCCACCATGCGTACGTACGTACGTGTGCTTGTCCATGCATGATGCATGCATGACACAGTACGTACAAGGCCAGTAGTGCAAATCAATCAATCGATTAGCAGGCGACGAACTGGTAGTCGACTACGAGGTGGCCGTCGGCCATGCCGGCGCCGTCGGTGTCGATCTGCCGGAACACGGCGACGTCGAGGTCGAGCCCGCCGTTGTCGCACTGGTCCACCACCCTCGCCACCGCCCACGCCCCCGTCGCCCTGTTCGTCACCTGCACACCATCCATGACGATCTCATCCAGGGTATAGGGTTTTGCATGCCGATTCGAAAAAGAAATTATTAGCTCCCTCCTCTCATCCGCCTTGTAATTATGAAAAGTTTTCTTCTCTCTCAATGAAATGGCAGAGCCTCTGTCCGTTAGGTCAAAAAAAGAAATTATTAGGGGAGCGAACACCACCGATTTTTATCGAAAATCAGAAGAAGAAAATCAATTGAATTTTGGTCCAAATTTTTTTAAATCAAATCAGGGTTATTTTTAGGAAAACAAAATTTGTGAAGGAGAATGTGTGTGTAAACCGATGATTTCTCTTGCCACCGAGCTATATCCATTATGTTTTCAGAAATCTTATATGGAAAATCAAACTCAATCACAATTTTGTAAAATAAGAAATTTTTTCGCCGGTGTTTGATGAGAAAAAAAATTTTGATGGCGCCAATTGGCCCATGACCCTAGAATTATTTATAAATAATCTTCGTGGATTAATTTGGTCTGGAACCAGCCCAAATCAGGCCCATTATTGGCAAACCCTAATTGCCAGCTATAAAACAAGGAATCAACCCTAATCAGGGAAGAAAATAGAGAAGCCGGCAGCAGGGAAAAACAAGAAAAAAAGAAAAGGGTAAAAGGGGAGGCGGCGGCCAGCGCGCCGCCCCCGTCTCCTCCTCACGGCTGAGGTGGCCGATGGCGCCTCCGCCCCCTCCTCTTCGTCTACGCGGCCGGCGGCGGCGACCACCTCCACGCGCCCGGCGCCGCCCCCTTCCTCTCCTCCGGCCCGGCGCGGCGGCACGCCAAGCGGGACGGCAGCGGCGCCGCCCCTCTCCTCTGCTCGCGCCGGCCGGCGGCGCCCTCGGCTCCACCACGCGCGGCGGCCCGCGCAGCCCCCTTCCTCTCCTCCACGCGCCTGGTGCCCCCGACGCCTCCATGTGCCCTGCGCTGTCCGCGCCCGGTGCCGCCCCTGCTGTCCCTCGCCGCCACGACGCGCCCTGACTTCCACACACCGGCGCTGCCGTTCTCCTCAACACCGGCGTGCCGCCCCGTCCAGGCCCCGATCCACGCTGCCCGTCCTCGTCAACGCCGGCTGCGCCCTGCCTCCACCACGACGCCGCCCCGGCCTCCACTGCCAGCGCCGCCCCGTCTGGCCACTCCCGTCGCTGCCTCGGCCACCTCCGCATCCAGCGCCGCCCCGGCCGCGCCCAGCATCGTCTCGGCCACGCCCGGCGCTGCCCAGGCCACCTCAGCGTCCAGCGCCGCCCCTGCCACCTGTCAGCTCCGCGCCGAGCGCCGCCCGGCCCCGATTTGGCGCCGCCCGGCCTTTCCACCGCGCCGCCCCCGCGCCCGACGTGTCCAGATCCAGTGGTGGCCGACAACGTCTTCTCTACCCACGGCGTGCCCTTCCACGGCGACGGCCTCGGCAGCACGCCCATCTTTCCCCAACGGCGGCGGTGCTCGAGGCGGCCGACAGCACCCACTATCCTATTCTACACACGAGCAGCAAGGAACGGCTTCTGATCTCTTCTGCAACCACGGCAGCCGGCGGACATTGTCTTCCCCGGGGGCGATTGGCCCAGCGAGGCATCTTCCCTGTGGCGGGTCGCTGCACAGGTTGCTCGGCGCGGCTTTGCCTCATCTCCAGATCTATCGGCGTCCACACGCCCGACTCGGCGGTAAACATGGCGTGCTGCCCCCACAATCTCTTCTACGCACGACGGCGTGACACCGTCATATTGCCAGCACGGCGGCGCCTGGTCTCTCCTCCATAGCGGCAGTGACGCACCTTGGATGACCGTGCGGTATGACGACTCAACGGCGGCATGGCAACGACTAGCTCGCCCCGTCTCCATGGCGTCGACGGCAGGAACCCGGCGTAGCCAATCCTGCCCTCTTCTTCTCCCAACGCACCGCGTCATGGCAGGTCAATCTTTCCCCTACACACACGGCATGACCAACGGCACAACCTTTCCACCCCACAGGCGGCGACGGTCACCCAAAGGCCAACTTCTCATCTACAGGCGTTGGCTCGGCTCGTCTACCACGACGCGGTGGCGTCCAAAGTCCAAACCAACGGCGGCGACCTGTACTCCCGGTGACGTGGCCTCAACGACACCGGCGATGACACGTTCCCCATCTCCGGATCTTGGCGGTGGCCTGCCTTTCTCCAACCATGGCGACGTCCTGATCTACCCACAGTGTGGTGCAAGCGGCGCCCGAGGTGGCCGGCGTGCCCTTGACCTCGGCCTGGCACGCGGCAACCATCTCTTCCCCGATCCCTAGATCCACAAGAAGGCGCACTGCTCCGCCCCTTCCTCTAATTCAATGCCCAGCGTATGGTGGCGGCGGCTATCTTCCTTGGCCCGGCGTGCGGCAGCGGCATTCATCTCTCCGGCGTGGCGTCCAGACTCTTCCCTTGGCCAGCGCAACAACAGCATCATGGAGACAATGACTCTAGCGACTCCGGAAGCCGTTCGGCGATCTTCTCCAATGACTCCACCAGCATCAATGGAGCTTGCCGTCACATCAACCTGAATGAAACACCGTTCCGGTAAACCCGGCCCGAAGGCGAAGAAGACCCTGAAGGCCAACGGTATCGTGGAGATCCCAATTCCACGGTACCGACATACTTCCTATCGACGGACTTCCCGTTAGGAGGAAGAAACTCCAATGAATACCAAGACAATGACGATTATCCCATCGAGTATATTGCGGAGATCCCAATTCCGCGATATAACCAACATTCTCCCGATGGCGAATATTCCATCAAGGGTACTGTGGAGATCCCAGTTCCACGGTTCCAACCAACTCTCCTGATGACGAACATCCCATCAACGGCATCATGGAGACGACGACTCCAATGATCACCGAAGTCGTCGGTGATCTTCTCCAACAACTTCGCCAGCATAGACGGAACCTGCCGTCACATCAACTTAAACGGAACACCGTTCCAGCAAGCTTGGCCCCGAAGGCGAATAAGACCACGAAGGCCAACGGTATCGTGGAGATCCCAATTCCACGATACAAACCAACTCTCCTTTAACGAATATTCCGTTAAGGAGATCTTCAGCAACACCTTCCTTTGATGATGAATATTTCATCAAGAATACTGCGAAGATCCCAATTCCGCGGTACTGCCCAACTCTACTGATGACGAATATCCCATCAACGGTATCGTGGAGATCCCAATTCCATAATACAAATCAACTCGCCCCGATGATGAACATTCCATCAAGAATATTGTGGAGAGTTCAGTTCCACAATATCACCAACATTCTCTTGATGACGAATATTCCATCAAGGGTACTGTGGAGATCCCAGTTCCACGGTGCCAACCAACTCTCCTGATGACGAATATTCCATCAAGGAGATCTTCAACAACCTTCGATGACGAACATCCCATCAATAGTATTGTGGAGATCCCAATTCCACGGTACTGCCCAATTCTACTAATGACGAATATCCCATCAACGATACCGTGGAGATCCCAATTCCACAGTACTGCCCAATTCTACTGATGACGAATATCTCATCAACGATATCGCAGATATCCCAATTCTCCGGTACTATCATCTTCCTCCGATGACGAACATTCCATCAAAGACATTGTGGAGATCCCAGTTCCACGGTGCCGACCAACTATCCTGATGATGAATATTCCATCAAGGGTACTGTGGAGATCCCGATTCCGCAGTATCGACGAAGACTCCTAATGAGAATACCGTTAAGGAGAATCGCAGTCCCAACTATAAAAACTCTGGTGATCAAGACTCGTCAACGACAAGTCCAAAAGCCAACAAGCGGGAACATCCCCAATGACGTAGCAAAGCCGTCAACTTCAACTCCAAGCCGAGTGCTAACCGTGCATTCCCCTAAGTTCAACTGGCGACCCCACCATCTCCAGCACGGTGCCACGGCGCGACGGCCCCAACATCGGCCTCTGCCCTACGCTCCTCCGTCAACGCCGGCGCGGTCTCCACCTCCTTCTCCGAGTCCATGGCGGCCCAACCTCGGCATGGCGGCGCCCCCACCTCCAGATCTAGCGGTGGCATCTCCATCAACACGACGGGCCGGTGGCGCCGGGTTTTTCGTGCACGGTGGCGCCCCTGTCTCGGCACAGTAGTACTCAGCCTTGGCATCTCCAATGGCAGCGGCCGGCATCATCTTCTTCAGCGCATTGGTGGCAGTGTGCTCCCCCGATCCCGATCCGCGGAGGCACACATGGGTGGCCGGCGAGCTCCCCGTCGCTGATCTGCGATGGCGGCAATGCACATGGGTGGCAGGCGTGCTCCCCGGACCTCGATATGCAATGGCGGCGCGGCACCTCCACGGCCTCCAGATCGGCGCCGCCCCGGCCTCCTCACCACCCAACGTCGTCCTCCGGTCCTAGCCGGCGCCGCCTCGTCCTCCAGATCGGTATCTCCCCACGGCGCCTATGGCTGAGCATCTCAACGGCGCGTCCCCATCTTCTCCACGCTCTGCGGCGGCGGCCCGGCAGCGACGGCATGCGGACTCCAGAGCGATGGCGTGCATGGGTGGCCAGCGGGCTCCCCCGACCCCAATCGGCAAAGGCGACGGCGTATGGGTGGCAGTGTGCTCCCCGATTTAAGTCAATGATGGCGGCGTATGGGTGGCAGTGTGCTCTCCGGTCCAAGTCAATGACGGCGCATATGGGTGGCAGTTTGCTCCCCGATCCCAGTCTACAACGGCGGCTGCGTCACCTGTTATTAAGATATAGGTGGCCGGCATGCCCCTGATTCTGATCTGAGAGGATGGCGATGGGTGGCTTGGAGCTCCCCCAAGCAGCAGCCATAGCGACGGCCTTCGGCCCTCCTTCCCACGGCTCCCCTCAAGCGACGAGCAGCAGCGCCCATCTTCCTCCCTCCCAACAGCGACACGGTGCCGGTGTATGATCCGTTCAGACGAACACAGCCCCAAAGGTGAACAAGACCCTGAAGGTTAGCAGTATCGTGGAGATCCCAGTTCCACGGTGTCACCAACACTCTTCTGATGACGAACATTCCATCACGGGTACCGAGGAGATCCCAGTTCCACGGTGCCAACCAACTCTCTGACGACGAACATTCCGTTAAGGAGATCTTCAACAACATCTTCCTCCGATGACGAATATCCCATCAACGGTATCGTGGAGATCCCAATTCCATAATACAAATCAACTCGCCCCGATGATGAACATTCCATCAAGAATATTGTGGAGAGTTCAGTTCCACAATATCACCAACATTCTCTTGATGACGAATATTCCATCAAGGGTACTGTGGAGATCCCAGTTCCACGGTGCCAACCAACTCTCCTGATGACGAATATTCCATCAAGGAGATCTTCAACAACCTTCGATGACGAACATCCCATCAATAGTATTGTGGAGATCCCAATTCCACGGTACTGCCCAATTCTACTAATGACGAATATCCCATCAACGATACCGTGGAGATCCCAATTCCACAGTACTGCCCAATTCTACTGATGACGAATATCTCATCAACGATATCGCAGATATCCCAATTCTCCGGTACTATCATCTTCCTCCGATGACGAACATTCCATCAAAGACATTGTGGAGATCCCAGTTCCACGGTGCCGACCAACTATCCTGATGATGAATATTCCATCAAGGGTACTGTGGAGATCCCGATTCCGCAGTATCGACGAA
This sequence comes from Raddia distichophylla, assembly GCA_005191435.1. NCBI lineage: Eukaryota > Viridiplantae > Streptophyta > Magnoliopsida > Poales > Poaceae > Raddia > Raddia distichophylla. The sequence continues at coordinate 22,439 of SPJY01030015.1, read as the reverse complement.
GACTCCTAATGAGAATACCGTTAAGGAGAATCGCAGTCCCAACTATAAAAACTCTGGTGATCAAGACTCGTCAACGACAAGTCCAAAAGCCAACAAGCGGGAACATCCCCAATGACGTAGCAAAGCCGTCAACTTCAACTCCAAGCCGAGTGCTAACCGTGCATTCCCCTAAGTTCAACTACTCCAACGTGAAGCTTGACGAGGATAAGTTCAAGCAACACGGACGGGCATAGCCAAATGTCAACGGCTGTGCTAGGCATTACATGGGTCCTAGTTACCCCATGTATTCTGTTGTTGTCATCTCAGCTCCATCCACCAATTGCATGGTGAACCACGAAGCAACGAGAAGAAGAAGACTACCCCAACAGCTTAATCGGAGGTGTTCCGCAAGCTGGCTTGCGGATGTAATTAACCTGGTGTCCTTCCGAGGTCCCGGGATTAAGAATCTAACGATCACCTGTACAAGAAGTCTAGCCTACCTGGCTACAGATGTCTAGCCAACCTGGCTACGGAGTGCAATATCAACAAGGAGTTGTACTTCATTGTGACAATGAAATATAAACGACCTTGTCCCCTTCTTTTGTGTATTTTTGATAAATACACTGGCACGCCCGCAAACGCGTTCTCGCCGTGGAATTTGTGTGCATCACAAATTTGGCACTCCCGATGAGACTTGGATCTCCTCCCATCTTTGCTGCTGGGGCTTGAAGTTCGCTTCGCCTATTCCTTAGGCTCGAAGCGCCTTCGCCCTATTCTTCTTCTTCGTTTCTCCTGTATAAAGGAGTGTGGTCTTCAAGGTGGCATCTACTGCAACATAGGCAGGGGGCACGTCGAATTAATGACTCCCCGTCCCTCAAGTTCAAGTGCGCCCATCCACCATAGGGCAAGTCAAGCAGCGACATTGACCCAAGCCTTCAATTGGGGGCAAGGCGCGCCCCTGACATGGCTTGACTACTCGGCGGAGCCTCAAGTCTTTGTTTCACCATCATCGTCTTGTCGGCCATCAACCATGGCGACCACGTATATGAGGAGAATCGACCGTATGATCAAGGGCTGCATCTTCTTCACAGATCGGCTCCAACAAGCTATCAACGAGGAAGGATCGTTCTGCACCATGAAGCGATCAACCCAGAGTATCAAGCGAATGAGGCATCCCCACTAGTAATCTTTGACGCCCTGCATCAATATCGTGGACCGTGGAACTTCCATGTCTCGCTACCTCGTCGATGGCTTCCCGACGCACTTCCTCAACATAGCGGGAGCAACTATCATGCCTCGTTACCTCGTCGACGGCTTCTCGACGCACTTCAACAATCCTGTGGGAGCAAGGCCCCGCGCCTCCCACCCCGTGGCCAACGGTGTTCTGGCATTCGACCCCATCATCGTGGAGGGCAACCCCACAGTTGTTTCGTCGTTCACGGATTCTCGACGCTCTACATCAACATAGTGAGGGCAACTCCCATGCCTCGCTACCTCGTCGACGGCTTCTCGACGAACTTCATCAACATAGCGGGAGCAATTATCATGCCTCGCTTCTCGTCGACGGCTTCTCGACGCACAACAATACTGTGGGAGCAAGGCCCGCTTCTTCCACCCCATGGCCAACGATCTTCTGGCGTTCCAATCAACAGTGTGTGGCTCACTCCCATGAATTTCAACAGCGCCAACGACCTTCTGGCGCTCCAAGTCAACGTTGTGGGGCTGACTCCCACGCCCTTCATCTCCGCCAACGGCTTCTTGGCGTCCAATCATCATCGTGGGGCTCATTCCCACGAATTTCAACAACGCCAACGACATTCTGGCGTTCCAAGTCAACCATGTGGGCCCAAATCCCACACCCTTCATCCTCGCCGACGACTTCCTGGTGTTCAAATCAAAACCGTGGGGCTGACCTCCACGTCTCGTCCACCTCGCCAACGGCTTCCTGGTGTTCAAATCAACATCGTGGGGCTGACCCCCACGTCTCTTCCACACCGCCAACGGCTTCCTGGCGCCCAGATCAACATCATGGGGCTTCTCCCCATCCTTGACGGGGTTGAGCGCCTTGGCGGCGAAGATGGTCTTGTTCTGGATCTGCATCAGGGTCGTCTTCTTCGACTTGCGATCTGCTGATGCTGCTGGCGACCTCCCTAGCGAGCCACCGCCCGATGACAAAGCGGCAGCTCCGAAAGAGTTGAGCGGAGAGCTGCACAAGCAGTAGAGGGAGAGAGGGAGAAAAAGAGGAGGAGGGGCAGAGAGAGGATGGGCGAGAAAAAGAGGAGGGAGGGAGAGGAAAAGGAAGAAGAAGAGGGGGGCAGCGGCCGGTGAGGATGAGGTGGAGGCGGCGGGATCTCCACCGGCAATGGGTCCCCGGCGGGCGGCGGCGCGGTGGTGGAGGGTGCTGGGGGTGGCTGGAGATGAAGAGAGAGAGGCGTGGGGAGGGAGAAAGAGACGTCAGACGCGGGTGGGGGCGGCCGAGAGAGACCGGGGTGGGCTAGGGTTTTGGGCGCGATTTGCGAGCGTTGATGGTTAGATGGACGACAAGATCAAACCAGTGGCATTGGTGGTAATTTTGGAGCATGCGGGGCAAGCGGAGAGGCAGGAGCCGTGCCATCACGATCGGACGGTGGAAGATGGACGACGGACGGAAGAAGAAAATTTATTCTCTTTATTA
>SPJY01030015.1:0-16659 GCA_005191435.1 Raddia distichophylla | reverse complement strand
AGGTGTGGATTTGATGCAGCAAAATATAGAGCAACAAATCCTCCAAGAGAATTCCCCACAATGTAAACTGGTTCGCGGATAACCTGAAAGATGGTTACAAACTTGGTATTAGAAACGTGTGATATGAATCCAGTAGTAAAAAAACTCATGCTGATTATGAACAAGCAAGCTTTTAACTAGCCACTTTATAATAAACTAACAAAACAATTATATGTTTTGACAGCAGACCAAGAATAAATCTACTGTATATGCTTCAGAACAAAACTAGCAAATGAAATAAGACCATCGCTCTTGTCATGGCTTCTAATTCAAACTAGTTCACAACTTTCTTCAAGCAATGAGGCAGGAGCTCTACCATTCTATTTAAGAAGAGTAAAAAAATGGCACAAAGCACGAAACAAACTGCGGTACAGCCAACTCTACCTAGGGCCGAACACTATAATTCCTCAAGCACATGAAGAAAACCAGGAAAATACTGACCAAGCAAAAGGCAGTAGCATTTTGCTTCACTTGCCGGTACAATTAGAAAATCACATAGGGTTCAAGGAGATTTATGAATAAACAAGAAAAAACTATAATGAAATTGTGATGTTCTTATATATATACATAAAACAAGCACCAAAAGGCGCCTAAATAATTATACGAGTTCAATTAACAATGCCTAATAAAAAATATAACTGGCATCCATATTTATAAAATTTGATGCAAGCGTTTTCCCCTTTTGTACTAAATTATTCTGGTATCAAAACCAAAAGATTCTTACATGTGCATCAGACCAAAGAAAGCAGATGTGGAACACGAGTGATTGCTAAGTAGGAGCATGACTACTGTATGATTGTGTCGATAAATTTTTTAGCCCTGTTTTACAAATGCAGAAATATCTTACACCCACGCATTCTTGATAAAATGTAATAGCTAATTTAGTAATTCTTTCAGGACCTTCCAAGAGCAAAAAACATGCTAGGATTTGCAATCTGAAGCTGAAAGCCTTAGCAAAATGAACATTGGATGACATAAAAAAAAAGGGAGTACCTCTTCAATGAAATGCTGGACTTGGTTACGCCACAAATCTACAGAATACACCAACTCCTGTGCCCATGGTTGCGAATCTTGTCCGAAACCCCAAAATTCTCCATCATCCTGCTTCCCTAGTGTGTTCTTAGGAGCGGGATCTTCACATGGCAATGACATTCCCTGCCCCAGAAAATCCATTGTCCACACCTTGTAATCACGGCCAAGATCCCTTAGTTGCTTCTCGAAATGGAATGTCCCCACTCCAAAACCCGGTAGAAACAGCACAGCTGGAGCCTTGCTGTTGTCGGTGCCAGATTTCTCGTAATATACAGTCAGCTTCGGCTTCCACTCCCAGAACCCTGTGCTGATTTCACAGCTGTCTGGATCTTCCGGCAGGCCCGGGATCATCATCTTCTCAATCTCCCCGGCCTTCCTGGGAAAGCCTTGGAGGGTAGCGTCCACATCACTTACATAGTACCCATGGCTGGCTTGAACCTTCCCGGAATCACCAGGATTCGAGGCCCTCCCACTCGCAACACAAAGAATTGCACTTTTCCGTGGCCGACTGGATGTGGTACGCCGCAGGGTGAGGCCAATACCCTGAAACGTCGTAGTACCCCTTGGTGTTTGATGAAATGCCAAGCAGGAGTGGCTGCAAGAAACGACTTCCATGGCGGCTCCTGTGGCCGGCAAACGAATTCTGCAACAACGGAGGAACAAAGTAGATTAACCAAACTCAACAGGAATAGAGAATTCGACCGCAATAAAGAGGATTCGACCGCAGTAAAGAGCTCATTCGTGCGCGTGCGGGGCTACATGAGAGGACCAGTGAATTTTATAGGTGTACACTTCGATTTAGCAGCAATCATATTTAAGAATCAAGAAGCAACAAACGGTTGGTTATTAGCTTAATTACGGCAACGAGAAGGCAGCCCAAACCTAAGCAGATTTGGTTGTACTGACAGTAATTAAGTAGGCCGCAAGACAAGAGAAACCAACAAACAAGCAACTAGCTAGTACATCAAAGTGAGGAAGCATGCATACCTGCCTCCTTCGCGAACTCCTATTTAGAAATTAACTTGTCAACCTATTTTAGGAACGGGCAGGCGAGCTAGCTAACTTAAGAAGAAGTGAGAGTGTCCCATCAATCCATCATGCAGTGAGATTGTTGTTCAGTACTGGCTTCGTGCCTTGAGCTCGCCGTGCACGCCATGCCAACATGCTTTTGCTTGGTTTGGTTGGCGGGACGAGATGAGTGGAGGAGGGTCGTTCGCTGGGGGCGGGGTTGGCCCGTGGACGTGGTGCACCGTGAGACAGAGAGAGAGGCTAACCTGTAAACGGCAACAACCGGCGACGGTGACCGTTGAGCTGTATCGACGGCGGTGGCGTTGGAGACCGAGGAATTGGGGAATAGGGATAGCCGGTTAGGGATTTGGGGATTGGGGTAGTGTGTGTGAGAGAGGGGGGGCACACCTGTAGACTGGCGGCAACTGACAATGGCGACTGGCGGAGACGACCGGCGGCGGCAACTATCGAGCAATGGCGGCGGCGAGGGAGATCGTGGATTGCTGCGGTGCTGCCTGTTAGGGATTTTAGAACGCTAGCAATGTTGTCGGGCTCGAGGGACTTGAGGTTGAGGAAGATGCTTACGAGCGGCTCAAGCTTGGCTCCAAAATGATTTTAGTATAAAAGCTAGCTTGGCTTATTCTTTCATTCCGAGACTGAGCCGATTCACTTAGAGCCCGAGCTGAGCCGTCGTGTGCGTGCGGGAAGTCACCCGCGCTGCGCCGTGTCCACGTTGCCGAGCTCGCTCGTTTTGCCGGGTGTTCATCATCGGAGATATTCGGAAGCTATGCGTTTTGTCATTTTCAGGAGTATTCCAGATTTCCTGATACTGACGAATTACTGACCTGACAAAGAAAAGCAGTGCTGGTTAGTTCGGTATCTTTAGTTTTCGACTTCTCTCGTCTAATGGGTTTATACTGCTAGCTAGATTCCGTATCAATTCATGACTCTCTCTCTCGGTTACACTTTTGACAGTGTTGTGCCGGTTATTCATTGCACGAAATCTGCAACAAAAGGTGTACTCTTCTGCAAAGGTTCCATGAACTAATCATAAGTTCTAGGGATGGAACTTTAGCTCGAAGTTCGCGAGCTGCTTGGACTCGGCTCAGTAAAAACTTGGTTCGCGCTCGGCTCGTTTGTAAATGAGCACAAGCCAGCCTCATTTCTAGCTCATGACCATTAGCGAGCCGAGCCAGAGGCTGACCGCTCGGGCTCAGCTCGTTTACATGCTACCGCTATTTATTTCATTTCTTAACCATTAGAAAATGACATATTCTATTGCCAGAAGGCTCATAAAATAGCCCAAAACCCAAATATACATGCACAAATTATTTTGATACTCATATGTAAAATGCTAATTCGTATTCATAATGTTTAATGCATTAAAAGGTTGGGAAACTAATATTTTCCCTAACTCGCGAGCTTCCAACGAACCGAGCCGAGCCCAGTTTCCAGCTCGGACATACTACCGAGATCGGTTCGAACCGAGCCGAGCTGGAGGCTGGCTCGCTCGAGCTCGGCTTTCCACACCTAATCACAACAATGAAGTTACTCTTGTGCATCGTATAAAAAAATAAATTCTGTAACATGAAAAAAATATCGGCAATTCTGCAGTAATAAAATCTCATGTGCAACAAATAAAAACATGGATGGCAACAATCCTCACCGTTCGGAATGCAACAATAAACATTTTTCAGTAATCGAAAAAACTTGTTGCATTAGAAAGACGCTTTTTTAATTACGTCCTTATCGGATATTTTTGGCACAAAAAATTATGTCTTGAGCAGTTGAGCTAAGAGCATCTCCAGTGGTAGAGATAGCAGTTGGCTATAAGCCAGCACTAGAGACAACTTGTTCAATGGTGATAGTTTTAGTGTTGGCTTTAAAATTGATTTGGGTCCATATGTAATAGTCTCAATGCACCTTGTAATCCGTTAAGAGACTGACTCTTAGCTAAGAGCAAGTCTCTATCTCTCTCTCCTCCACATAAGCAAAAAGCTGACGTGGCCATCTTAAGAGCCAGCTAACTAGGACCCATTGGAGATCCTCTAATACACTATGAAGTTTAAAGTTCAGAATTCCTATCAGCATTAAATTAGGGTTCTACATATGCCAGTCAATTTGATCTTGAATTCTGCGAAAAGATGTGAACAACATTAGATTGCCGATTAGAATTATAAAAATTGAACTTCGAACATGTGGAAATAGAACCGCCTGGGATCGAGTCACTCCTATACTGACGTCTTGAGCAACACCCTGGACATGTGCCCAACCAAGAAAACCGACCTTTACAAGATTGCTCAGCCAGCAAATGACGACATGGACACGGATGGTTCAGGAACAGTGTGCCGCTGCACAATCTTGTGATGGGATGACAAGCGACCGGGCTAGTGCTTCTGCCCGGAGTATAATGTTTGGTTTGAAACTAACCTTGCCACACTTTGCCATGCCTAATATGCTAAAATTGCCTAAGCTTAGTTCTTGAAATTCCTAGCCACACTTTTTCAGCCACAATCAAATTTGCCACACTTTTATATGTGTATGGCATGTGGGGTCTATGTGGTAGAAAAAGAATCTTGACTAACCTTAGGTGTGAACCAAACGACAGCCTAACTCAGTCAAACTTTTCTAACCTTAGGCATGGCAATGTTAGGCAAACTTAGGCTTCAACCAAACAGGCCCGACGGCAGATTCCCTTTGCACGGGACACCATGATGTCGCCCTCTCGCTTGGCAACCCTACCCCGCGTCTTGCGGGCAACGCAGCACACACTTAGGACATGGCTGGGCAGTAGTACGAGGCGCAACACCGAGGTATGGCCGCGCGCAGGCATTTGTTGTCATGCTTGGGGTTTGTAAATGCAAGTGACCTTGTGTGATTTTAGTTATTAATAATGAACACATTTAATGACAATGTTTGATTTAATATTTGTTTATTGACATACCTCAAATATGATTATTGCTTTGAAACTAATATGTTTATTGCTAAGATTGTTTTAGTCTCATGCTATTTAAAGGAAAATCATATATGTCAAGTGGAAAAGCTAATCATCATAAAGGGTATGTCTCATACAAATTTAGGTATGCAACTTCTTTATGTATGCACATGTTATTGGTTAATTAAATTTATGCTCTTTACATCTTGACGTATTTATTTGAGCATAAATATATTATAAACATGTTTCTTATTCTACAGAATCTTTTATATTATATGTCATGTATTAGTGATTATCTTAGTCGGTGCACTAGATAAACTTCACCATGCTAAAAGAGCTTTGTGCATGTATGCTACCCTGAATATTCTCACATGCACTTAGTTTAGTGAAGTTTAATCTAGATTGGTTCACAACTTCTTTCTTACTTCAAATATGAATTTGCTCATGTGTAAGTCATAAATATATTCTCATGTGCATCGCTAAGTGAAGTTATGTTTATGAAATCATCTCTCTAGTGAATATAGATCAAACACATATTTATCATGATGCACTTAGTATAGACCTTTCTTATGCCAAGTGTTTGTACGTATATTGTGCCTCTTTTCGTGAAACACTTGACACTTAATCGCTGACGAATATCAAACTTATATTTAAACTTCTAAAGATAAGGTCTTTAGCCACTTCAAAAATGTAACAAGAACGAGAATCATTCTAGAATAACCTTTATGCTAACTATTCATCTTGAGAAGTTGTGCATGAAGTCCAACTTAATCTTTGATTAACTCCTTATCCATATTTTAATTCCTTTACTCGGGACAAGCAAAGATCTAGTGTGCGAGTGTGTTAACGGTCCTTATTTGCATCATTTTGTATACTTTTGACCGCCAACATATCCACAAAATAAAGTAATTCAAGCTACATTTAGCCAAACAAAAATGAGTTCCACGAGTTTTTGTGTAGTCCCATGTTTTGCAGGTATGTGCCCAAAATACACAATAAATGCCTGACTTGCTGTGGTGCACTATAAATAGAGGGGCATTCCTTCATTTGCAACACATGGAGAAGCGCGGGAAAGAAGAAAGCAACGCTATGCTGTCCAAAAAGAAATGTAGAAGAAGGGAGAGATGAGAGCTAAGTGCTGGGAGAAGTCGGCGTATCGGCTCTCATTCACTTTGTGCTCCGGAGCCGAACTCGGGTGTGAGTTCTGCTTCGCTATACTATTCGGTAACACTTAGTCCTAACCCTTTAATTATAAAGCAAATGTACATCATATACATTGTTTTCTCTGTTGGTATTTGGCTCGTGCTAGATCTTGAGTGCTAAATTTCTGTGCTTGGGTGTCACAATAGATATTAGTGGGAGTGTGTATTGAGTGACGATTTGGTACGTAGTGCTGCTAGGTATAGGCGTGGTGCGAAGACTAGTTAGTACTCGATAGAAATCTGATTCAACAGCTGTGCGGAAGGTAATAGGTGGTGACAACCCTACTGTCTAGCTTGGACTTTGTGAGAATGCAAATTGACCTGAGATATCACTTTCTTAGAGACCATGTGGAGAAGAGTGATATAGTCTTGCAGTTTGTTAAGATCATCCGTCAGTTGGATGATATATCCACCAAGCTACTTGACAAGGCTAGGTTTGAGACTTTTCAGGGAGAGCTCGGGGTTGTGAGGTTGGTTAACTTATAGTCAGGGGGAGCTTGGGCTACTTGTACTATATGTAATATAATTTATCATTTCGCTGCATTGTATTCGGTCTTGGTTATATTGTGTAGGCAGCCATCACTCTTCACTTAAACTTCTGGCATGCTTTTGCATGAACGTCTCATCTTGTGCTTAGGTTGCTATCATGCGTAATAGGCAACCCTCTCTTCTTTGGCTAGGTTGATCCTTCACCATTTTATAGGTCTCTGGGTAGACAAGGTCTATGTCGTGTCCGTAGTATCCGAGGTGTATAGTTGTATTTCCTGGTAAGACGCAGGCGGCAGATGAGAGTGAGTCTGAGCTTGAGTGGTTTCTGTTCTTGTTTAATTCTTTGCGGTTGGCCTAGTTGCATTTCCCTGATTTTCGAGTCTCTATTTTCTTGTTGATCTTGTTTCACATCATTTTTGAGCAAAATGTTGACTCACTTGTTGAGGAGGAGTTTTTCGGAAAACTTTACATTAGCATATATACTTATTTGGCTTTTGAGCTTTGTCTATTATACTTTTAAATTTAGGCTTTGCAACATGCCGAGACTATTCACATTTCAACTTGTACTAGCTCGTTCAATTGGTGTCTAGTAAAAAAATGGCATTCCTTTTGGTTTTTCCAAACATTGACGTGAAATAAGATTCTCACTTTCTAAATGTTGTTGTACGATGAGGCGCTTGCTGTCTTTCTTAAATCATCCTTGCAACTTGGTGGAATCTTTTGTTGGACAAATCTTACTCTTATAAATTGAAAAACCAAAAATATGCAATTTTAAATTTGAAAGAGTTTTCACCGGTTATCCTTCACGAGATGGTTTGCCATTGCACATAAGAGGCATGAACTTGGAAGGGATTCAGATTGGCACGACGTGTGATTCCTTTAGTGTAATGTTGGGCAACGTCGGCCATTGGTATGAGGCTAGAGGCTCTGCCACCTAAATTCAATAAAAAAATGTAAAAACACACATAGAAGGAGAGTGACCTAGGAGGCCATTTTCAGTGACCCTTAGGATGTGCTTTGTTAGAAATTGCTCGCTTTAAACTTGTGGATGCATTCAAAAGTGTTTGAAAGAAAATTTAAAAAATAAAAATTCTAATTAGCTGGGCTGTCGATTTGAAGCTACATGGATTTCAAAAGGTTGCATGTAGTGTTCTATTGAATCCGTCTTAATGCCTTGCCATGCCATGATAGTTGATTATGATTTTCTAAGCCACATCTTCCAATATGAAAAATCGATTTACTAGCATCTTTTGAACTAGTGAGCACCGGACTAATTTGTTTTGCTTCGAGCATACTTGACATGCACTTCACGTTCAAATTGATAATTTTCAAAACTCCCTACGACTTGCATTTGCATTTGCATCATGCCTTATGCTTGCTCCCTTACTTTCTTGATGTCTTATTTTCTTGATGTCTATATTGCCAAAAGGGGAGAATTGAAAAAGGACATCAACATGTTTTTTTGAAAAAGGGGGAATTTTGTTGGGAAGATTTGATTTTTGCAACTAGTAAATATTGAACATGTGTTTTTTCCTTTGCTCCAAGCGTGATTTTGCATTTTCAAAATGTTTTGTGTTCAAAATCCAAAAACTTCAAAATGATTTTTGAGGGTTTGTCATTACATTCATAAAGCATGAGTGTTGAGACCAATGTGGTGGGTCCCCTTGGGTGATGATGAATATATGTGATAAGGACGAGTTTGAAGCGTTTTAAAATTGCCTTGTCAAGGCATTACTATATTTTGAGATTTTGGATTAGTCTCGTACTGTCCGGTTGTGCTAAGTGCATTTTGGGAAGGTGTTTTCGGTTTTGAGCACTGGATTCAACGTTAATGATCACATGATGGACTAATCTTGCAGTACAGGTAAGGTGTGTTGTTTTTGTATATGTTGACCCCTATGATGCAGGTATTGGCGTGTATGTGGCTGACGCTTCGCGGGGACAGGTGGAGGCTGGTGCGTTCGGTGGCGTGCAGGCAATCGGATTTGACGATCTAGCGGTTACATGAGGTGTTATACTCAAGAAGCTTCACCATGGAAGGAGTCCGGGATAGCTGAAGGCTACCATGTCGGTTAGTTGGCGGCGAAGTTGATTTAACCGGTGGGTCTAGGCGTGGGCTAGCAACCGAGGAAACAATGATTATATTTTAAAAAGAATATGTGTAGGATATTCCTCTGAGGGAGTATGTTGTTTAGTGCGTGAGTTGTACATCACTCATACTCAAATGAAGGGTGGAGATGAGTTTTAGGGTTTCGGGCATCTCTCCCTTAGGCTATAAATAGAGGGGGAGGGAGCACCTCCTCCTCATCTCCTTAGAGCTAAAAATTTTAGAAATAAAGAGGGTGAGTTGGGTGTGTTTTAGGTGGCACTTGGAGTGTTTATGGGCAAAAGGAGCGTGGCTTGTGATCCCTCAACTTATATGCAATGAAATATTTATTCTCTATGAACATATTGTGTTGATATGCTCCTATTTCTTTTTGCTTTTGTTTTTCTTTTTGGAGCTATTGTTTGGAGATGAATTTTGGTGATTTCTTGTTTGTTCTTATATCTTGTGTATACAGTGTTTCCCGAGTAAACCCTGTGTACAACAACTAAAAAAGTCATGAAAAAATCACAAAAAATTTGCAGATATTCTAGTTAACTTCATCTACGGATGTATAAAGTTTGAAGATCAAATTTATTCTATATTAAGAGTTATAGAAAAATAAAATTATATTAATTTTAAACTATTCAAATTTATCATTTTTTTGTTTTATAACTCTTAATATGGAATGAATAGATCTTCAAACTTTATAAATAAGTGGAGAAACCAATGAAAAACATTTACAAATGTTTTCAGGTTTTTATGACTTTTGTTAGTTGGTGTACACGAGTTTACATGAAAATCCCTGTGTGCACGGGATATGTTGCCCACCATATAACCTAGAATTTTTGTTAATATTGATACTTGTACCATATACTAAGATGCAAAAGAATTAAATGCAAGACAGAGATGAATAATAGGAAATTTAGCATAGCTGCACTACCGCATGCTCAAAATCAGCGTTGGCTTTGGAACCCATATGTCCATATGCATCGTCGTCCAGCGCCGTGAATGTCTTCTACTCAAACAGTTTTTTGGTTCGTCGTGCGTCCATTGACCAGCGCTGGCTTTGAGTGAAATGATGCGACATGGTGTCCGATCTTTCGATAGATAGATGGTAAATTAATCTGTGGAGAATTTAACGTAGACAATTCAACGTCTAGTCAGAATTGACGGAACCCTACGATGCAAACATCATTATTTTTGTTTGTTATCGACCACGCACACACACGGTAAACCTCACCACAAAGGTTAGTTCTTGCAAACGAATCGAGAACATGAGTAAAAACGTAGAAGCAATCTCAATTGTGAATTATATTATGCACATGAAGTTGGGGTTCTATAAACCGGGTATCAACGAAACTGTGATGTCAGAGTAATCATAGCAAAACCTAAGTCTAAATTAGCGACGGCTAATGAATTTATAAGGTGGAGAGAGGCTAAGGGGTGGCCTGTGGGACGATTGTTTAACCCTAGGTCGTATAAGGCTTGTGGGCCAAGTGGAGGTAGTGCAACAACTAGTAGATTTTGGATGTTCTTTTGTTTTCATGATTCTTGTTGATTCTGAATGAATTTGGCCATGGTACTGGATCCATTAGAGAGCACTTATAGTGGACTTATCTATGGATAACAAGAACGTTCAAAGCGGATATTGTATGACCCAAGGACATCTAGGTGATGAAAAGACGTCTTTCTTAAGTATGTCTTTATATAGTATGCGCCCACAATGGAGCTCAAACTTGTGGCAATGGCATTTGTCATTTGCAGTTGGACTACTCTAGGTGGGCGAGCTAAACTCACGGATGACAAATTGGGTTTGATCTTGGGTATGGACTTTAGCAACATGAGTAGATGGGTCAAACGATGTTGTGGGGATGAAAAGTTACCTTACTTGAAAATGTCTTCATGTCAAGAAGACGGCAAGCTATGGTGGAGGGTCAAAGTTGTGGAGGCTGCGGTGCAATATCCAGACGATGTACATCCTGGCGGCTTATGTGTCCTGGCCAAGTTGGTGACCGACGGAACTATGCAAATGCAGCCATCATAGTATATGTAGATGATGTAGAAGATACCCTAAAGTGTCATTGACTTGCTGTAGATGTCAAGGTTGAATACAAACTAGTTGATGCAATGCTCGTTAATGATCACGCCAAGGAAAAGCTCAACGACAACCATGCTGAGCATGAAGCATCCAATGAAAATCTTAGTGCCTCCCATCTTGACGTATTGCATCATGGGCGTGGTCAAATCAAAAGTCACTGCTTGCATCTCCAATTCTCCATACATATAAACATACACTAGTTGAGTAGACGGGCATGTGGCCCATCGACTCTAAGTTCAGTCAAGACCAAAACATGGAAAATCTTTACAACTATCAATACAATCAATGTAAATAGTAAAGTCTGCGAAGCTAGATTATTTCAAGCAATGAAAACTACTAATAATGAAAGGAATGGTTGCAACAAACATTCAGTGTCGATACCCTGCGTAGAGTCCCTTGAGGCCATGATCTCTCCATATAGAACAACCAGCATGGAAAATTCCATTATAGTACATATATTTGAGACCCAGGAGTTTGAGGAATGTTCCCTTTTGTAGCAACTGATGTCCAAGACTGTCTAGTGCCTTCGACTTGCATTCGTTGTTTAATGATTTCACATGTCACATAAATAAAAGATCCAAGTGTATCTCCTGGAATGAGAATTATGGTATGAAGGAAACAACATCAAAAATTTTCATGATGATGCCATGTATTTGTGCTTGAAATGAAAAGGTTAGATTGCATCGATAAAGTATTATATTAGTGATAAAGAGACAGGCAGGAAAGTTTGCTTTTTTATATATAGAACTCATGAATTGTGTATGGATGGTACACAAAGAACTTATAATCTCCCATGGTATATTCCATGTAGGAAACATGTAAAACACATTCACTTCTTCTCCTAGTTCAATTTTTCGTAACACCGTAAAATTTTCAGAATGTAAAATATAAAAAGGGACATAAGAAAACAGCAGCTCATCTATTCCCCCAGCAATAAAGTTTGACCAATGACCATTTAGATTAGGATTGGCATTCTGTAGCCATGTTTTAGTTGACTCAATAACACCAAAATAAGAGGGAGTCAAAATTGCAATGTAATCTTGAAAAGTCTCACTAAAAATATGATCGTGTAGAACTATAATAATCATGTGAATGGTACTTCCAAAACCTAGGGCCAATTAGCCTAACCAAATCTATCGGTTCTTTGCTATTTTAATATAAAGCACCTCTTGCAGAGCTGCATGGCAGATTCAAAAGAGCAAAGTTAATTACACACATAAATAAAGTTGTGAAAAAAAAGGTAATATGAGAAAGAATCAACACCGTATTGATTGGAGAAGCACTATTCTTATTCAAAGAATGGAAAAGTGACGGATGTTTCAAACAAACAATAAGCACCTATTCACCACAATTGCAACATGTCTGATGAAATCAGGGCACATTAGATTCCTTGCAAGGCAACCTCTAAGGAGGAATAGCTGAAAACAGGGTTGACAGGGGAAGTTGTTAATATGCAAGAAACCTCACTGTTTTTTCTTTTTTTTAAGCACTAATTGCACAAAACATCAGATGCATATGCAATTATAGATGGCGAACGAAACCTGACGGAACCTAGTATTTGTTTAGATGACATAATAGAGCATGCTAAATTTTTTTTGGCCCTGATATGCATATAATACATGGGCGACGTTTCTTTAATATAAATATCATCTACTGTTTGTACTTTAATGGACTGCACTATTTTATCCACATTGTGTAATATGGAAGCTATGGTGCGCTGAGGACAAAGGTGGTGTGTACCAATGCCATGCATCACAGTAATCACCAACTCGAACATTGTGTCTGCTAGGTTAGTGGTTCATCACGCCTGGTTCGTCGTAGAGACGCTAAGACGGGCACGACGCTCATATGCGCTGATGGTAGCAAGGCAACGAAGAAAATAAACTGAACAATTACTTAGTTGTGTAATAGCATTGAAAACATAATGAACCAAGTATAAGAAATGAAAGAAGAGCTACTAAGTATAAAGCGATGACTACATTATTATGGAACAGCTGGCAAGCAAAATTAAGAGAACCATTGCAACTTATTAGATACAGTGCATACATAAACAGGTACGCTGCTGATCAAGACGTTATAACGAAGTGGTGACCGGAAGTATTGAAAAAATAAATAGAAATACCTGTATATAAATGTATGGCTCGCAGAATTGTGCAACAGCAAAGAAATCAGTACGATATATTGAGCACTGTACAGGGGAACACACAGGACACGTTGAAAGGATATAGTCAGTAAGCTAAATAGAAACATTGGCATAGCTGCAAACTATTATATGAGCATATCAAAATCTGAGCCATTAGGCAACATAAAACACGGAGAAGAAAGCAAAATTTAGCACTTGCATACACAGGAAAGTCAGTGAACAAAAGAAAGAACTCTGTTACCCATGATGGTCCATGATCCTATAGCACGCAGGCATCGCAAGCACAAAACGAATACACAAGGAACTGATTAAACAAAAGGAAGATCGTCGTTACCAGCCTGCAAGCTTCCGTGGGGCTTGGACGAAGGGGAGGTGCGTGCGGAGGTGGAGGAGGGTGTGGAGATGGTGGTGGTCTGCCACATGAGTCCGTGCACGATCGGGGAGCGGCCAATGCAGAGCTTGAACTCCTCGAAGGTGAGCTGCCGGCCGGTGCCGACCTCCCGGACAATCTCGTCGTGCACCTCCCCAATCTCGAACTTCGTCCCGTCGTCGAGGCTCTGGATCCGGCATTGGTCCCGGTCGCTGGTCGGATTGGGCGTGAGCGAGGGCTTCCCATGGGCGGCGGATCTGGGCTCCTCGATGGCGTCCGCAGGCGCGGGACGGGGCGGAGGCGAGGAGGGGGAGAAGAGGAATGGGACGGCGAGCGAGGGGAGAGGCGGGGGGAGGCGGAGGCGGAAGCGAGCCGAGAGAGAGAGAGAGAGAGAGAGAGAGAGAGAGAGAGAGACGCAGTGAAGAAGGAGGGTGACCTTGCGCTCAAATGGAGGTGAAGACGGCGGCGGGTGGAGCAGGGCCATGGACAGGGACGACGTCGAACACAAGGGAGGGGACCCCCAAGGGACGTGCGCCTGGGAAGAGGCGAAGACCGCGACCACACCTGGCGGCGGGGAACAGCCCATCGACGACAGTGAGGCGCGCAGTGGGGTAGGCGACGGGACCGAGGGGAGAGGAAGCGAAGGAGGAGTGCGAGAAATGAGAGGCGGCGGGGAGGGGGCGCACAGCTAGGGAGGCGGAGTGGGCATCGGTAGGGTTACGCGGAGCGCGGCCTGATAAACGAAAAGTCTGGGGGGCTTTTCACAAAATCGTCTCGCTGGCTGATCATCCTAGCCGGTCGAGCGGAATCCGACGGGCGCGGTAATTTGGGGCAACGTGGCCAGGGCGGAGGCAAAAGAGCGCCACGTGGCAAGGCTAAGACAACGCAGGCTGTGCTTGTACTATTTACAGATTCACCCTGTTTTCTAGTTGTCCAAGCATTAGCAAGCACTCAATTGTTCAAGAATTTAGCAAGCGATGGTAGGCCATGTAAACATTCAAGAAAAAAGAAAACCCGCATTAATTCTTCAATTTTGATTGGGATTCTAACTCCTACTTTATTTAGTATATATGAAGTCCAAATAATTTCTCCAAATCTTCGCCAATCTTTCAATCATAACCTAAATTTGAGCTAGATTCCCATCTTCAATAGGAACTATATCTTAATCTATGCAAACACCAAGCATACATAACCTTTTTTTTGCGGTTTACTAGAAGAAATAACTAGACTTAGATGCAAAATTCTAGAGCAAAGAAACAACTTCATCATTGAATAAAGCCACCACTACAGGACAACGAAGTGTTTTCGTCGGCCGATCGTAATTTCGTCGGCCTAGAAAAACAGACGAAAATAAGGCCATAATTTCGTCGGTTTCATAAAACCGATGAAAATACATCAATAATTTTGTCAGTTCAGACAAGGCCGACGAAATAAATCATAATTTCATCGGTTCGGTCCGACGAAATTACGGTGCCACCGCATCGTGAACGTTGGGGGATGACATGGAAATATTTTCGTCGGTTCGGGCCGACGAAATTACAGTGCCACCACATCGCGAAAGATGACGTGGTATTATTTTCGTCGGTTTGGGCCGACGAAATTACGGCCCACTTTTAACCCCGCCCGGCCCGTTTTACCACGCCCTTTGACCTAGCCGCCGCCGACGCCCCCACGCTGCTTCACTCCCCCATGTAGGGGTGCCAGTGGGTTGGATTAAGATGGATAAAATGGGTTGGTTTTTAAATGGTTTGAATTTGGATGGGGTTAGAATGGGTTCAAGCAACAAACGGATTGTATTGGGTTGGATTCTCTGTGAAAATGGGTTGGTTCGAGGTGGTATTGGTTTTGAAAGTTTGGATCGCAATGGTTTTAACCCATGGAGTTCAAACCGGTTGCAAGACCACGAGTTGTGAGCAATCTCTCGGCTTTAACGAGATAGCTCTGTAAGACTCGGTCGCTGATGTTTCCGCTCGTTGTTGCTCGAAGCTTCCGTCGCCGACTTTCGTGAGCAAGCTGCAGCCATGAGAGGTATTTAGGGTTCCAAGCGCCGCCACCAAGCATTCACGGCAAAAAAGTTTCGGTCATGGGTGGCGCCGGACGGATTGGAGGCAACATGGTGTTCGCGGCGAAGTTCTGGCCATGGGCGGCGCTGGACGGACGGGTCGACGGCTGAGCGGCGAAGTTCTGGCGCTGGACGGACGGGTCATGTGAGATTTCGCCTAGTTCTTCTTGTGTTGGCTAGACAATCAGGACCAAGTTTCTGACCCCCATTATCCTTAATATATATTCGCAATTGAGATTGCTTATCTTGTGTTCTTGCTCGTTCTTCGGTTGCCTGCAGGAATCGTCCTTCGTGGACAGGTCGATCGTGCCTCTGGTTCGGTCGATAACAATCGTTGTGGTGGTTTAGCTATCGCCGGGATTTTCAGTTCCTTTGCGGGGTTGGAAGCTAGATCGTTTAGGTCTTCGTGACACCTACCGAGTTATCCTTTTTGTCTCTCACCAGAAGATCGGGACCCGCGTCCGCGCCCATCACTGGCCTTGGATGCCACTGTGTTAAATTGATTGACAAAGCTAGTACCCACTCTAAATTTGCCTGTGTACGCCACTGTCTTTATTTTCTATGATTTCTCAAAGAGCTAATAAAAATCTTAAAATTACATAAACCTTAATTAAATTAAATGTCCTCTGTTGTCTATCTACAGCAACATCTGTGCAGCCTTAGACTATCTTGAAAACACTTAGAAGTTTGCTCTAGTCTGATTATTTGATTAATATGCCTAGCTGGTTACACGGTTCATTCATCTTTTATTTATTTTGCATCTAATAACAAGCATTTTCTTTGTTCTTCATAGAACCTGAATATAAGTCCAAAGTTGAGAGGACAAACTTTTTTTTCCCTCAACCAAAGGTAACTGATTTCTTATTTTGTCTATAAATGAATTGCTTGTGACATACAGAGGATAATAGCAGTACCATCTGCAGGTTGATGGTGCTATTATAAGCTTTAAGCTAAAGGACGCTGGCGAGTATCCCTACGTTCGTTCTCAGAAAAGTTTCTTTGCGATGGTGAGTCACACTGCACACAAAGGTAATCTTCTGAATGTTTCAGAATTGTTTGTAATCTTCTGTTTCAAACTTGTTTGTACTTCTGAATGAATCCTTTAATTGTGGAAGTCTTTGGCCTTCTCCTTTGATTTGCATGATTCTTCTTGACGAAAGATTTGTCTTGGATTAATGTGTCCTTTTCGTCTTAT
>SPJY01029991.1:0-11734 GCA_005191435.1 Raddia distichophylla | reverse complement strand
AAGGAGTGAGTATATCTATACAAAGTCTCAACATATCTATAAGCTTGTCGGTGTATTCTACACTGTGGTGTGCTCCCGGTCCGCTGCCATGTGGGACTAGAGTCTAATCAGGTAGTGCCCCATACTAAACAACATCGGGCCTAAATTAGGTAAAAATTCAAAGTTGTTTGTTCAGTACGCGTGACGTCCGGAGCGTAGGCGGGAGACTAGGGCGCCACCGGGCTTCCAGGACGCGTGGCGTCCGGAGCGTAGGCGGGCGACCAGGCCTTAGGCACCAGGCGACCAGGACACGTGGCGTCCGGCAAACAGTCAGATGAGCGTACGCGCAGTGGCAGCAGGGGTGCGTGGGCCCCATTGTCAGGGATACAGGACGTAGGTGCAAGGAAACTTTCTTGCTAAGTATTTCTCTAGAATATACCAAATCCGGGTCATTTAATGCGACGAAACCGGTCTGACGTAGTATGCGAGGGTCTGACGGCATGATTACCCCCGCCCAGCTAGTAATGTCAGCTACACAGTTGCCCGCGAAGCAGGCGAGCCACTCTGTCTTGTCCAACCCGTCCTGTTGTAAGAGCAAAGGCAATAAAGGTGGCGGCGAGGACTAAGAATGACCAGGGAATGACGGCTACAGGGGCCAGATCATTTAATGAACACTATATAGCATGTTGTAACCCATGCTAGCCCGGGTATATAAGGGCTGGGGGTGCGTCTGTGAACGGGGGTTGAACAATCGATCCTGGCTCCCGGCAGGAGCGGAAGATACGTAGGGGCAGCATGAAAGTGAAGTTCAGTGTCAGAAGCAGAAGATAGAAGCGGCGGAGAAGTTAGTTAAGGCCTTACCAATCGCGGCACAAGAAAGCGCGGGGCCAACCGACAGGCAGTGTTAGCCCGCCGGTGCCTTGCGTTGATGGCGGCGCCGCGGCTGTCCCGGTCACCGTGCTCGCCCGGGGCAGCGCTCGGTGTCGCGAGGGGCGCGCTCGGCTCAGCGGCGGTGGCGCATTCCTCTTTAGCGCTCGGCTGGGCCGAGGATGAGTCCGTGGTGCGTGCCCACTGGGCGGCGGGGCCTTCGGCCTCCGCCGGCCTTTTCCCAGCTGAGCGCGCCTCCGCGGCACGGGCACTGGAGTCAGGGTCGGCAGCAGCGGGTTGCCTTTAGCTGGATCCCCCAGCGGCGGGCTGGTCGCGGATCACCAAAGAGCCCTGGCGTGCAGTGATGACCATGCGCGGTGGAGTACATGGAGGGCAGATAGCGCAGGATTTGAGTGTGCTCCGAGGGGGGTCAATCTTGCAGAGCGGCTTGGCCCCGGCTGGGAATGTTCGGCGCTCAGGAGCGGCTAGGAACGTTCGGCGCTCAGTAGCGGTGACCCCCTGTCGGCACCCAATTTACAAGATCGGATTCCACCTGCGTAAACACGTACTAGTGCTAAGGATCATGGCTAGTACACATAGATATACAGAAACGGAACAGTGTCAACGATTTTATTATTACAAACGGGAACATAGTCCAATACAAACATATACAACGGCTCGTAGGCCGCTAATCAGAGTACACGGAGATACAGGCCTAATACAATATCTAGAAACTTATCCATCCCACAGGCACAAGGGCTGTAGGAACGCGCAACCCTAGTCTTCATAATCTTCCTCGGAAAACGCCTCCTCGTCGTAATCCGGGTCTTTCTCCTCGAACGGCGGGTCATACTCGGATGGACCAGCTGTTGAAATTTTGAAAAGGGAGAGGAGAAAAGGAGGGTGAGTACAAATTGTACTCGCAAGTCCGGGATTATACAAATGTGGTTTAGTACAAGGAGAGCTTAGGATAATTTTGCGTAAATGCATTTATTAACCTAATTTTGGCAAGCAATTTTAGAAACAATAAATCTTAACCATTTTGTGTGGGCTCTTCTCAAACGGTTCTCGCCACTTCGCCTCGGTGCCATAGCGAGAACAAAATCCCTTTCTCATTTTCTTTTCTCAAACCGGCTAGGTCCATTCCGCGCGACAATTTCCGGTAGGCCGTCACTCAATCCGGAATATCGCCGGTGGCACCTAACTCAAACGAAATCCTTCTCAAACCCTTACTCATCTCAAATCCTTTGTTCAAAACCCTTTTTCTAAATTTGTTTTAAAATGAAGGAGCTACCATATAATCAGTCCCTTCGCACGCTCATAACCGCGAGCACGGCTATCATGATAGTTTTAACTCTGCAGAGTGGGTACGCCTTACCCTCGAGAGGCTACGCACCCAGACGGTGTTTTGCCACAAGACCGCCAACCACGAGGGCCAACGATCGGGCCCGTCCCATACCGGGGCTCGAGATCGTACTGTTATGGCTCAGTTCATAGGATCATAGGATGCACAGTCCTTAGACTAGGGGAGAGTTGATATTTTTGCCCAGTTTTCAAAACGGTGCCACACTGCACCAACCGACAAAATATATCTCCCTAGTCGGAAGGTTTTTGGGGTAAGAGGAAAATCATTTCCTACTAAGCATCACCCTTGATGCGCTACCTTTAAATCACCTTTTCCCAAATATTTCTCAACAATTTTCTCATTTCACACAAATGATTATTTCATCTCGCATAAAAGTTTTTAAGCGTTTATCCTACCACAACGGGGTATTTAAATATGAGCAAACCATATTTCAGCCTTAGGTTTAATCCTACAATATTTCTTACCTTTTCTATTCGGTATTATATCTAAGTCTAGTGAATGCGGCAATTATCATTTTAAACTAGCATACATATTTTCAAGTCTAGCAATTCTAAATAACCGAAATGGCTTCACAATATGGTCAAAGGAGACTTGCTTTGATCGGTTCCGGGGAAAACGAAGGGAACGTCGTCGATCGGGTCTTCGGGGGCTTGATCTCCTAAACGCGCACACGCATATGCAAAGCAATACAACACTCATAAGCAAAATGTTTTAATGCCTTGCTGTTTTTAGGAAAAAAAATAATGCAGCAACCTCTAATGCACTTTTCATTTAAAGGAAATACCATGAAAGTGGTTCTAGTGCACATGAAATGATGCGATGCCCAAGTTACTTATACTCCTAACCAAAGCATGCTGCATGGATGACATGGCAACAAATGTTTTCTAAAGTCCAGGGACTTTTAGAGCATTTACTTTTTATTTAAAAGAAATACTATGACCATTTCTCAAATGCATATGAAATAATGCACCTAGAGCCATTTATTTAATCAAAAATGAATTCTATATGTATGACATGCATATATATATTTTTCCCGGATTCAGGAACACTTAGGGTATTTGCACAAATTTTTACAGAATTTAAATAGTACAAAAACTATTTTTGCTTATTGCTATAGAGTACCAAATAAAGATTCTAATCAGAAGACTGAAAAAGAATTAAAAAGAAAGGGGCTTTCGGTGTTGGGCCGGCTTGGCTGGGCGGCCCAAACCGAGGAGCAATCCAGCGCCGCGCGGCGGGAGAGGGGCGACCGATACGGCTGACTGGCGGGCCCCTCCCCTGGCTCCACCTGTCGGGCGGCATCCGGCGGCACCGAAGGGGAAAAACAGGGGAGCGGCACCCGGCGCGGCCAACGGCGGCGACGGCTCCGGCCACCAGGGCTCGAATGGGTGCGCATAGAGCGAAGTGAGAGCGAGGCGAGCACAATAGGGGCGTTAGCATTCCGAGAGGTGTATGAGGAGGGCGGCGCGGCTGTCCGCGGCGGCCGGTGATGATCCATGGACCACACGGCGCCGACGAGGAACGGGATCAAAACCCGATTCCTTCGGCCGCAAGCAACGCTGGAGTAGGGCGAAGCGATTGGCGAGCTCACCAGGACGAAAAGGATGGCCAGGCGGCGAGACCACGGTGGCGGCGACGGCGCGGCTTCGGCTCGGGCAAAAGACGCGGCGGCAACACAGGCGCGAAACAAAGGCAAAAGGGTAGCAATGCCCTTTTTATAGGCACGCTTCACCCGGGCGTTTTAACGCAGCGCGCGAGGTGGCAATCACCGGCGCCAATTCCGACCGGTGGCGTGATGGCATTGCGCTTGGATGCGGCGATACCGAGGCGGGTTGGCCGGCAACAAGACTCGTGAGGTAGAGAGGGTAGAGGGTACGGATGAGGACGATCAATTACGTGGAGAAGGGAGCCACGAGCTTTCGGGAGAGGAGCGAAATGGGGGCAACGACCGGAGAACAGAGGAGCGAAGCAGGGGAAAAGAAGGAGGAGGAAGGCGCTGACAGCGCGGGCCCACCTATCGGTGGCGCCACGCTGCGCAGGCGAGGGAAGTGGCTGCGGCGAGATGGGCCGGCGCGGCGGCCGCGGCCCAGCAGAGGGGAAAAACGGGGAGGAGTAAAGAAAGAGGGAAAAGAGGACGCGGGCCGATTGGGCCGAGAAGGAAATAAAACTCCTTTTTAGATTTTTTGATTCCAAGGGCTTTTATTTTCCAAATAACCTTTTTAAATATATTAATACTTAGGAAGGTATAATTTTGTTTTCCCAAAATTTATTAACAAACTTCCAATTAATTCCATGAGGGGATTTGCTTTAAGAAAAATATAATATACCAAATATTATAACTTGCCGAAAATATTTTCACCTTGGAAATTCTAAATACACAAGTTTATTCAAGAATGATGCATGCGATGATGATGCTAAGATGCCACATAAAATAAATATTTTGCGATTTTAAAATTATGCAATTTAGGAAATAAATAACATGCCAAATTGGTTTTAAAAATTTGGGATGTTACAAACCTCCCCCCTTAGGGTGAATCTCGTCCTCGAGATTCCGACTCTTCTGGGAACAAATCCGGGAACTCAGCCTGAAGATCTGACTCACGTTCCCAAGTGGCCTCAGCCTCAGAGTGATTACTCCACTGAACTCGGCAAAAATGCGTAGCTTTACTACGGGTTTTGCGAATTGCCACATCCAAAATTCTGACCAGGTACTCTTTAAAGGACAAATCAGGCTGCAAATTCAACACCTCAGGAACCAACTGCTCTTCAGGAACTCGAAGGCATTTCTTCAACTGAGAAACATGGAACACATTATGCACACCTGCCAGATACTCAGGAAGTTCCAATTGATATGCCACTTCACCTCTTCGGGCAAGAATTTTGAAAGGTCCAATAAATCTCGGGGCTAGCTTGCCACTTACACGGAATCTACGCATGCCTTTAAGATGAGACACGCGCAAATACACAAAATCTCCAATGGCAAATTTCAAATCCCGTCGACGGTTATCGGCATAACTCTTCTGCCTGGACTGAGAAGCAAGCAAAGAAGAGGTTGACGAAAGACCGAACAAATTGAAGAGGTAAACAAAGCCTGAAGAATCATCAACATACCATAGGGGCATGTGCGGGTCATGTCGGAGGTACCGGTGTATAGGTAGGAGGGCGCTCGTGCCGTCAGAGCGGACTGATCCGGCGGGTAAGTTAGTCCAAGACTACTGAGGCCCCAGACAACTTGGCACCGCGCATCCGCTCGACTCGCACCACCATTTTGTAGAACTCCGCCGTGTTCTCCACTGCCACGGTCCAGCTATCCGTGGCGACCGCCCTCTCCTCTGCAAGGTGCAGGGCGTCAAGGCCGTTGTCGTCGCCGGAAGCTAAATATCTGTCTTACCTTTAACAAAGATGGAAACCAATAAGATAATCAATGCAACTAACGGGCACTTAATAAATATAATTTCAATATATATTTTCATTCTAAATTGTACTTAAAATGATATAAGCACCTGGGCCCTTTCGTATAGCCACCGAGCTGCTAGCTTTACGCGTGCCAGTGCTGCCCCCACAACGCCG
Source organism: Raddia distichophylla (assembly GCA_005191435.1). Taxonomy (NCBI): domain Eukaryota; kingdom Viridiplantae; phylum Streptophyta; class Magnoliopsida; order Poales; family Poaceae; genus Raddia; species Raddia distichophylla. Next base: position 5,952 of record SPJY01029991.1, on the reverse strand, counting down.
CCTCTGTGGCCCTAGATTGCTAGATGGCTCCAATCGATCGCCCAACCCGATAATGAGCATAGTCGCCTCGGTAGCGCTACCTCGTAGCACTCGGCCGCGTGAGCCCTGGCTCCTGCAGCCGCTGCCGCCACCATACATTGCGGCTAGGGTTTGAAACCCTAACCACCAAGTAGGATGGACCGAATGAGCCTCACGTGGACCCTAGCGGGCCAAACCAAGTCGAATGAGCTAAGAGGAAAATAAAAAAGAAAAGGAAAAAGAAAAACGACGGAATTTTACGGAATAACCTGAAAACTCATATAATATTAAAAAATATATCTCTTAAAAGTGCAAAAATGTAAATAACCCCTAGATTTTCCAGAATTTATATGGAGTATATTGGAATTTATGAAAATAACATTAAAACCCTTGAGAAGCTCAAAAATTATACAAAGTTTTTCCAATGCATGAAAATTTACAAGAAACCCCTACAACTTGCATATTTCATCGAAAACATATTTTTTTTGGCATTTGGACATCTCGGGAATTTGAATTTGGCATTTATTTTCTCATGAATTGAATGATTTATTCTTTATTAATTATACCTTGGTAATTATTATTTAAATTTGATGCTATAATTATCATTGTTGAATATGTATTTATGAACTAGCAATGGCATGATGGAATATGACATACTAGAATACATAAAAAGTAATTGATTTATGAATTATGTCACACATCACTTTCTATTGGAATACATAAAGCAATATTGTGAGATAATTTGCATTATATGTAACATACCCAAAATTCACCCAATTTTAGCATACAATTTTTCGCAAAAGTCATAATTAAGCCCCTAAAAACCTTCCCTAATTTTCAGAGAATTTTCCAAAACAATTCATATTTTATTCCATTTAAGAAATCCCCTCTTCCTTTTATCCAAGAATTTTCATCCCATAAAATATCAACTTTTATCCCATCATTATCTTCCTCTCTTTTTTATGAATTTTTGGAGACCAATTTCATATTTTTCCGAGCTCCCTACAATTTTCTATGAGTTTCCAAAGCCCAAAACTCATTTTCTGGAAATTCATTTAACCCTTTCCTTTTCTAGGAAATTCCTAAAATCCGCTTTCCCTTTTGGGAAATACGCCTTCGGCGTGTCTCATTCTCCTCTTCCCCGGTGCATTAGGTAGCGATGGACGGCCCTGACCTTCTTTTCTAAAACAGATGCACCAGATGAAGCCACGTCATCACCTACATACCGCTTCGTTGAAAACAATCCAACGGCGCCCATTGTTTTTCTCCTCGGATCCAACGGCGCCGCTGTTTCCTCCTTCCTCCGCCGGCGCCACCACCCCAAAACCACCAGCGCCGCCGCCTCCGTCGTGCCACCCGCTGGAATCCCTCGCCGCCGTTGATTTAGACCCTTCCAGACCACAGCATCACCCTATAAGGCATCGCCACGTCACCACCTACCTTATCCACCACGTCACCGCCCTCGGTTTGCCCCCTCTCCACCGGAATCCTTCGCCGGAGTTCACTCCACCCACGGGTTTCTTCCCCGTCGCCACCGCGTGCCCCTCCGCCTATAAATAGCCTTCCTTGGCGCCAATCCGACCCAAGCAACTCACCTCCGCCACCCTCTTCTCCTCCCCTCACCGGAGCATCGCCGCCGCCGAACTCCTTCAAGCGCCGCCGCCTAGCCTCACCGCGCCGCCACCTCGGGCCACCTCAAGCACCACCACCGCCTCGGGTTGTTCCCCACCCTGCCAGCTACACACATCGAAGACCACTTCGCCGCCGGTGAGCTTTCCCTCCCCGTCGCCCCTCTTTTCCCCTCTCTCACTCACTTCCATGCGGGCCCCGCTTGTCAGCACCAGCATTGTGCGCTGCCGCACAGCTCTGCCTCCCTCATGGGCCAGCCCAGCTCCAGCCCAGTTCATCTTTTTCCTTTTCCCTTTTTATTTATATATCCAAATACAGTTTCCCAATTTATTTAAATATCAAAACTTCTCCAACAATTCTGCAAAAATTCTAAAAAATCTAGAATTCCACCTAGTATTTTCTAAAAATATAAAATACCCCTTTTTAGTTTCAAATTTTGAAAATAAAATATTTTCCTTCTCTTTCTATAGGAAAATGCTTTTAAAATTTCTTCCTATTTTCCCAAAATCCTCAAAAATTCAAATAAAAATATTTCATTGTAACATTTTATTCAAAAATATATTTTCAAGATTTTCACCTTTTTATCTTCAACAATTTTCATCTCGGAACTCCGATAACTCTGTTGTCATCGACCCCGATCTCTGGAAATCTGTTGATCCACACTTATCCACATACACGTGCATAAATTCTTGCTATCCGAAAATCTACCAAATTAATGCCAAAATCAACCCTCCATTTTATTCTATCCGGAGTAATGCCAAAAAATCGTCCTCACCATTTCTTTTTATAAGAAATTTTCCGAGATTATCAAATCATACAAACCATCACCATCCTAGTCAACCCTAACTTTTTTCCTAAAAATATTCTTTTTAAAAATGATTTCATCCACTCATGCTTCATGCATCTTTCCTTTTATTTTTATTAAATTCCCTTTCTTTTCCTTTTCCCAACGTGTAGAAAACGAATTCATTGCCCCCGGATCAGCCGAGCAGGATTTTCAGGGCAATAGTGCAAATATAGAAGATTTAGCTGAACCAGGCAGGTTTCATGTTCCCTAATGTTGTATTTTGTATTTATTTTCTAGTTAATTAATTTGTGTCCAATTGAGTTAAAAGTATTTATGTTTGCATATATGTCGGCACCCAATTTACAAGATTGGATTCCACCTGCGTAAACATGTACTAGTCCCAAGGATCATGGCTAGTACACACAGTTATACAGAAACGATACATTGCCAACGTTCTGAATTATTACAAGAGGGAACTTAGTCCGATACAAACACAAGCAACGGCTCGCAGGCCGCAATACAGAGAACACAGCGAAACAGGCCTAATACAACATCTAGAGATTTATTCATCCCACAGGCACGAGGGCTGTAGGAACGCGTAACCCTACTCTTCATAGTCTTCCTCGGAGAATGCCTCCTCGTCGTAATCCGGGTCCTCCTCCTCGGACGGCGGGACATACTCGGATGGACCAGCTGTTGAAATTTTGAAAAGGAGGAGGAGAAAAACGAGGATGAGTACAAATTGTACTCGCAAGTCGGGAATTATACAATTGTGGTTTAGTATAAGGAGAGATTAGGATATTTTGCGAAAATGCATTTATTGACCTAGTTTCGGCAAAGCAGTTTAGAAACAATAAATCTTAACATTTTCTTTGGGCTCTTCCCAAACGCTTCAGACTTAGCTCTGTAGAGGAGATAAGGTGAGAGGAATATTTGGGTGCTTTTGTTTAGGTGTGGATGCAGCCCGTGAATTAAGTGGCGGATTCACCCGCGCGCACGGTGCCAAAAAATTTCGCGTACGCGCCATATTCACATCTAAAGCGGCAATACCACCCTGAATTACATTTCAAAGCGGCAGTAGTGCTTGCAAAATTTGCTAAAAACACAAGCGGTTAGCCTGCTATGGAAGCATGCTTTTAAAAGCGGTAGAGCTGCTTTGGATTTTATTTTTTTTCGTTAGCTGTAGTCCCGCTGGCAATTTTATTTTTTCCAAGCAGCACAACCGCTGGTGCCGATAGGTTATCTTGTAGTGTCATGACAGTTTTAACTCTGCAGAGTGGGTACGCCTTACCCTCGAGAGGCTACGCACCGAAGGTGTTTCGCCACAAGACCGCTAACCACGAGGGCCAACGATCGGGCCCGTCCCATACCGGGGCTCGAGGTCGTACTGTTATGTTCTCCCAAACATTTCTCAACAATATTCTCATTTAACACAAACAATTATATCACCTCGCATAAAGATTTTTAAGCATTTATCTTACCACAATGGAGTATTTAAATATGTGCAATCCATATTTTAGCCTTAGGTTTAATCCTACCATATTTCTTACCTTTTCTATTCGGCATGAGATCTAAGTCTAGTAAATATGGCAATTATCATTTTAAATTAGCATGCACGTTTTCAAGTCTAGTAAATATTTTCCAAATAACCGAAAATGGCTTCACGATATGATCGAAGGGGACTTGCCTTGATCGGTTCCGGGGAAAACGAAGGGGATGTCGTCGATCGGGCCTTCGGGGCCTTGACCTCCTAAACGCGCACACACGTATGCAAAGCAATACAACACACATAAGCCAAATATTTCATGCCTTGCTGTTTTAAGGGTAATGTAGAAATCCTATTTTCCATGCATTTTTATTGGGAAGAAAAATTATGACAATGGCATATGCACATGAAATGATGCAATGCCCAAGTCATGAATTTAACAACAATATAAAGAAGGTGTTTAATGTCTTGCTGTTTCTAGTAATGGAGGATGCAGCAAACTCTTAATGCATTTTTATTTAAAAGAAATATTATGAACATTTCTTAAGCTCACATGAAATAATGCACCTAAAGCTATCTATTTAGCCAAAAATGGATGCTACATGCATGGCACGCATATATATAATTTCCTTAGGTCCAGAAACTATTAAAGTAATTTCATAAATTTTTACATAATTTTTAAAGTGCAGCAACCATTTTTAACTAAAGATTTTAGGCTACCACCAAAAGATTTAACAGGAATTTGCAAAAGAAAATAAACGAGTAGGCCTCCTGGCGCGGCCCAATAGCGACGCGGCTTCTGCACCGTGAGGGCGAGAGCGCGGCGGCTTGCGAGCTGACCGGCAGGACCCGCCCGGTCCCACCTATCGGCAGCACCGCAGTGGTAAAGGGGAAAAACAGAGGAGCCTCCTCATCGGCGGCGACAAGGGCTACGCCGGCGACGATTCCGACCAGGATCGAATCACCGGCGGGAGAGGCAGTGGAATGCAAGGCGAGCTTAATGGGGGTCTCAGTTTTGCTGGGGATAAAGCAACGCGGCGGCGTGACGGGCACAGGCAGCAGCGTCCTAACCGGACCGCGGCGCGGTCAGGATCGGAGGGTGGCGGTGATCCACGGTCTTGGCGCGCGCGAGCAACGCAGGATGGTAAGAAAGCTACCTCCGGTGCCGAAGAAACCGAGGGCGCAGCAGGGAGACGGGACCACGGCGGCGGCGACGGTGTGGCTCCGGGGACGTGCGGACCACGCGGCTCCTTCCCTCCGGGCGCGAGCTCCTCCGCAAAAACCTGCGGACCACGCCCAGGGTGAGAAGGGAATGGGAAGCCGAGGCGGAACGAGGGAGGAAAAGGGAAAACACCGGGGAGGGGATGACGGCGCACCGGCTCGTTGTAAATTGCAATGCGGCGGCGCGAAGAGGAGGCAATGAGGGAGCAGTTCCCATTATATAGGCACGCCTCGCCCGGGGGATTTTAACGCGACGCATAGGGTTGGCCATGCCGGCGTAGCCTCCGGTCGGTGGCGTGAAGAGGAGCACGATGGAGTCACGGGTTGGCCGGCGACAAGACGGATGGGGCAGCAAGGGAAGGGGGTCCGGAGGAGACGATCGAGACGAGCGATCGCGTGGGGAGGCGAGCCATCGAGGCCCCGGGAGAGGGGAGAGAGGGAACACAACGGCGGTGACTGGCGAACACGGGCGCGATGCAAGGGAGAAGAAGACAGAGGAGGAGGAGAGCTGACAAGGCGGGCCCACCTGTCGGTAGCGCCACGGCTTGCAGGGGCGAGGGGGACGGCTGCGGCGGAATGGGCCTGGCACGCGCCGGCGGCCCAACAGAGGAGGCAGGAGGGGGAAGGGAAGAAAGAAAAGGGAGGAAGAGAGAAGTGGGCCGAGACTTGGGCCGAGGGGGAGTAAAGCTCTTTTGAATTTTTCTGGTTCCAATGGGCTTTTAATTTTAAATACTCTTTTTAAACACCACGTTAAATTAATAATTTTAGGATTGCTTTGATAAAATATTATATTAACAAATTACTATAACTT
>SPJY01029988.1:0-12049 GCA_005191435.1 Raddia distichophylla | reverse complement strand
TTCCTCAAGCGTTTAGAGCGTGAGAAGAGCAGCCCTCCGGTGTCTCCAGCTCCAGCGTATAGTGTCTAGCCTAAGCCTTCAGCGTCCAGACTTTCTCCCCGGCAGCGAAGCGCTCCTTCCTTATGCGGCAGCGGCGGTGGAGTTTGACCACCTGCCTCAGCCTGGGCGTGCGACGCGGGGGTGTCCTTCGCGCGAGGGACGCGACCCCGTCCAACGCGTTACTGGCCATACGCGTGTCCCCTTCTCGCCGTCCGATCCGTCGAGCCGCACGCAACGCTCGCCTCTCCTGGCTTCGTCTCGTCGCTCGGCTCGGCTGTTCCTCGGCTCCTATTCGCTCGGCTTAGCTCGTCTGGCTTCGCCCCCGCTCAATCCACGCCTATTCCTGCCCTCCATCGTCGATCTGCGCAGCTGCATTCCGTCTTCAGGGTCACGTCCCCCGCTGTCGCCTCCATCGCCGGAAGTATTGATTTTTTTGAAATCAGAAACAGTGGTTCTTTCCTAAGCCATCCTGATCAAGAACAGTGACAAACATTAGTTTCATTGCAGTGAATAAGAGCATATCAGTGCACAAGATTAGCCTCATCAAGCCATGCTTAGTACACAACATTAGTTGTAGAGAGAATTTCTAAGCTGTTATTGAACCGCACAATTTGCAATCAAACAACTTGTCAGGTTTTCATATGATTACAAGCAACCATTGATAAAGCACAAATACAGTAGAACAACCTTGATGTAATTACATCAAAGACATTTTTGTGGTAAACTCATTTTTTACTGGATTGTATTACATGACACAACCATTTTTACAAAATTAGCCATAAGGCTTACATGAACAGAGCATGAAGCCACTGAATGAAGTACATGACTAAGGCTGTAGTCTTCTGTATTAGCTTCAGTTCAGTCATCTCTTGACTTGCAAAATTTTAGAAAATAGTTGTGAAATCACTTATTTCTACAGTTTAACATATGGATGGGGCGGGAAAAACAATTGAAGCACAAAATGGGTAGCAGTTCCTGTACAGTTCAAAAATTCAGATTTAGGAGCACTTCATTAATCCATAAATTCAGCAATACAATCCGTTGGGATTACATCAGATAAAAAATTTAATGGATCACAATTCCACCCTTGACAAACATTCCTTACTAACATTTGTTAACAAATGAGCTACTTTATTTCCTGCTCTCAAGTTAAAAATGATCTTCCAGCCACCAAGATTTGAAGCTCCTTTCTGATTCTAGCAATGACATCGGCTCATTCTCTACACCATCATCTGCTCATTGACCACATTCACTAAAACCCTGCAATTGAATTTGATAAACGCCCAAGGGATTTCCTTTTGATCAAACTAATGGCAAGAAGCATCGACAGCCTGACGGGGTATCCACGCATCGCAAACATCGTCTTCGAGGCCATGGCCAGGTCTGCGATGCTGGGTTGGCTCGGACGGAGCAAGATGATATTATTGGGGACGCTGGAGAACACCGCAGCAGCGTGTAAGGCCGGCGAGCAGTGCATGCCCAGGTGGACGCCGCCATGAGCAGGAGACCATTTGGTGGCTGTGCTAGGGTTCAGAAAAGGGGAATTGCGACCAGGCAGTTTCAGAGCCGCGCGGAACGCGGATGCGCGTGGCTGTGTGGGCTAAAAGCCGAGCCAACAAATACATAAGTGAGCCAAGCAAAACCAGCGAGCATGGCTCCTTTCGATCAAACGGTCGGGCGGTATCACATCAAACGGCCAGCAATGCGTTGGACGGGGTCGCGTCCCTCGCACGAAGGACGCCCCCCGCGTCGTAGTAAGATGGCCCAGATAAAGATGAAAAACGGTGGGTAGGCTACAACATGAACAAATGCCCCAAGATTAGCAATCTAGCATGATAGTGAGAAATGTGTTATGCAATTAATAACAGTGAGGATACTTTCGATACTTATACCGACAACCTCATAACGCGGTGGTTCTTATTATGAAGAGAAATTTTACAAAATATTTGCTGTGTACCTTCGTTTTGACCGGAGTTAGTATTTGGTGGCACGTAGGGGGTGTAAAATGGTAACAATAGTCCATGTTACCTGTATTCGTATTTGAGTATTTAGTGCTATATATCCATATCTGAAAAAGGCTCTGTATTCGTATGATTAGTATCTGTATCTTGTCTTGAAGAATTGATTTCTTTCAATGACCGAATAGAAGCATCTAAAAACGTAGTATCAGAATTTGTATTTACATTTGAGAATATTTGAATTTGTATTCGATAATATTTATATTTGATTCGTATATGTTTCAACAATATGGACATCAACGCGCTGGTCATGCAGCATAAGAAACTAAATTGAACTATGGGATTGTAGCGACCGATCTCAGATCATGAAAACCGTCAACATTCAAACCCAGTGTTCGTTCATGACTACGTGATACGTATTCAGCTCCTAACTAGTGAGGTTTACACGCCCGTGGCGTGTAGCATTAGATTCGTAAGACACAAGAGCATTTTTTTGAGTTTTATTACTTTTTTGGATTTTTTCCCTTGGGGTGATGTGGCGCAACCTGGTTCAAATAATTCAACTATTTGTGAATCCTAAATTTTTTAAAAAAGGCTAATTTTTTTATGGACATCTACATAAATTATGGTTCACATATTTTTAAACTATAGTTATATTTTTCAAAGTTTTATATTTCTATTATTTCTTAATTCATTTTGTAGAAGTTGGCATTTCTAATGCTTAAATTCATTTATGGAACCCCACCATGATATTTTTTTTGCATTTTGAATTTTTTAGTTATTTTAGGATTTTTTGAAATTAACATTTTAAATACTTAAATTCATTTATGGTATACAAGCTGTTCATGCATTTAAACAACTAAGATAGAGGCCAACATGAATATTACAGTGGAAAAGGGGTGGTTTTAATTGTAATAAGCTTTGGAAGATGAAATTGCCTAACAAAGTTAATATATTTCTCTGGAGGTCGGCTCACAATAGTCTTCGTATTAAAACAAATCTTCGAAGAAAAAGAATTAAGGTTGACACCATCTGTCCGGTCTGCAATAGGCTTGATGAGGATGGAGGACACCTTTTTCTGAAGTGTAAAAAAGTCAAGGAGGTTTGGAGAGACCTGGGCCTAGAACAATTAAATATTAAACTTTGTGAATGTCAGGTCCTGCTTATGTCATGGAAATAGAGATTGAAGGAGGAAACTTAGGACATGAGCTTTGCGCTTCTCTGGCTTTGGTGGTACAACATAAATAAAGTAACTCAAGGTGAGAGATGTAACACTTTCATTAAAATTGTAACCAAAGGCACTGAAACATTGAAAAAGTGGAAGGTTTTAAAAAATTTATCGATGTTTGAAAGCAATAGCACCTCTTCTTTTTCAAGCTGGAAACCACCTGAAATTGACTTTATGAAATTTAACTCCGATGGTTCCTTTTTACCAAACCAGGGCACTGATAATTGGGAAATTATGGCTAGAGATGATCAAGGGGATTTTAGATGCATGGCAGCAGGAAAGATAGTGTGTTGTTTAAATGCAGAGCAACTTAGGCGATTGCCTGTCTCCAGGCTCTTAATTTTGCTCATGAGCTTGGCAGTGCGAATATTGTTTTGGATCTGGACTCTTTGAACCTAGCTCTAGCGGTGAAGTAAAATGATCCTCCAAGAAGTGAATCTTATGTTATTATTAGAGAAATTAAATGGCAGCTTTCACTTTAAAATTGTGCTAAAGTTATGTTTTGAAATAGAAATTTTGATTTCGTGGCTCATGAACTTGCAAAGCTGGGATCTTCAGCGTAACCATACTATCCTCTAGTTTGGCGTGATGATTTTCATGTGCCAGTGTATAATTTGCATGATGGTGTCCCACACCAGCTTTCGTAAATACCACTATGTTGGTTTCCAAAAAAAAAAAAGAAGCATGCCATTATGAATTTAGAATTAGCCCTAAACCCAAAAAAAATGCAAAGAACAAATATGGTTGGTTTCACATTACTAACGGTGAGACATGCCTCCACCACCGCAACTCCCCTTCGCCCCCTCATCAAATCCCCATCCTAGCTCCGCCATGGCCGTCCCCAGCACCCAGGTTCCTCCTCTCCACCCTGCTCGTTCTGCTTCGTGTCCCTCCCAACCAGAATGGCCTCGCGGATGGGAGGCATCGTGCCGTCGTGTTAGATTCAACCTGGTCTTCTCCTCAGCCGCATCGCCTTTACCTCGAGTTGATTCGGGATCTTCCGCACCTTCACGTCTCGGATCTCCGTCGAGAAGTGCGCCATCTCGAAACCTTAACCCGACGTGCTAATGCCTGAGCTGTCCCGCCGCATATGGCCGCGACGAGCGCCTCAGGAAGGCACGACGTTGCTGGGACTACCCGCCGCCTTAACTAGTTAACTCCTTGCGGTTGTGTGATGAGGAGTGGAAGCCGGTTCGGCCGAGGTGCTAGTGGGGTCGCTCCCTTCCCAACTTTGAAGTCCATAGGTCATTGTGAATTGACAGGACCCGTGGAAATGTCGTCGCCATTATCGCATGCCTACTTCGACATCTAGTTTCGTCCGTGGCGCTCTCCCCCCGCCGGAGCCGGATAGATGAAAGACATTTTGGAAACGACGAAAAAGTTTAGCTATGGCTTCGTGGACATCGGGAGCAAGCTCCAACAGCTAGCTATCTGTCGTAACCCTACGCCGTGATGATCGCGATGACAACAGGCATAGGCACTGTTCCAGGTCTTTCCACCCTCTTCGGGAACCCGACGTACGATGAGTCTTGCCGGCTTGGCGCCTCAAGGAGGTAGCCGCGCACTACAACAACTCAGGGATGCGGGGCCGAGCCGCCGCCGCCATGCTGGAGCTGGATGATGGATAATCGCTAGTAGACATGGTGCATCAGCCTTCCGGGGCTGCTGAAGCGGTCGCCTGATGTGGGCGTTGTTGATGCTTCTACCGGACTTGGTGCTGCATCATCTTCATAGTTTGTGCCGCTTTTGGTTACCCTAGTTTGTTGTCGTCGAGGTCATGCATCCTCGCCGATTGCTGCATCATGATGTTCCCTAGTTGTGTCCGAGCATGGGGCTTACTGTTCTTTTATGATCTTGTCACCTATAATTCTCTCATGAAACATACAGGGCCTCAACTTTGGGTCTCGCTGAAACATCGTCCGTCATATCGCCACGTCTTGAGGTTGCAACAGCATGTGTTTGCAAGAAACGAAGCTTGATAACATCGAAGCTTGTCTCGTTACAGAGTGCCTTGGCCAAAGATCTAAAGGATCGGGATGTCGTCTAGAGGGGGTGAATAGGCGTTACAAATTTTCAACCTTTTAAAGCACAGTGGAAAAGGATATCGGATGTTTCGATGTTAATATCGGAAAGTCCGATATGGATCGGACTATCTGATATGATATCAGACTATCCGATATCTGCAGATTTAGGGTTTTTGAGAATCTCACCCAAATCAAGGATACCACCTGCACCAAAATCAAATCCACAGCACAAGAGAGAGTAATAGCACACGAGGGTGCTAACCAACAACAAGTATAAACACAAATCAAAGTAAATCAAGCTAGAGGGAAGGGGGAAACCAAGAGTGAAGTGAAGACTCGAATATTTGTTCCAGACGTTCGGATCCTTGAGGGGATCCTACGTCTCTGTTGAGGTAGGCTTGGTAGCACTTGAGCCCGGGTCTCTTTAAACCCTTTTCCTCACCGAAGTCGCACCAAGACCCCCCCCAGTTTTACTCTTTGATTCCTTCCCTTCCGGAGGCGGAATCAACCTTCACAAACTTGCACGGCTCACCACACAAAGCACCGGTGGCTCGTGGTCGACTTCTAACCGTCTAGGGGTCCTCAACCTCCAAGAGTAACAAATGCCCACAAAGAACAAACTCGGAGATGAATTCAAGTGCTCAAAGATCGACTTCTTCTCACTTAGCACTCACACCCTCTCCCAACTCTTCTCACAAAGAGGATCATTTAGATCTAGAGTGGAGAGGCCAAGAAGCCCTAGGTTGCTTGAAAGTTCTGCTAAAAATGGTGTGGAAGGCAAAACCTTGCCTGTGGGGAAGAGGGAGGCAATAAGTAGCCTCACGCAGCAACTAGCCGTTAGACTCAGGCAGATATTGGATAGTCCGATATGACATCGGATAGTCCGATATGAAAGTGAGAGAAAATTGGAGTAACGGCTATTTTTCAGATCCTGAAATGATTTTAGGGAGGTTCAAACCAGATACAACACCAAAAGATCATATTCATAACGGATAGTCTGATATAAATATCGAATAGTCCGATAGACAGCACACAACCCCTTATGGAAACGGACGTAACTTTTGACTCCAAACTCCGATTTCGGTATATTGGGCTCTACGGAAAGCTAAGAACAAAGGCTACACAACACACAAGGTTTCACTGCCTACATACCAAAGGATAGGGGCAGCAACCACAAAGGAAACCACGAAAGACCTAATACTCTCACTTTCTGACACCACCAACACTCCTCTCCCTTGATCTCTTTCTAAGATTGACCACTTGAGCACCTGAGACATATCTAAGCCATTCAACGTTGCATCCCTCTTAATAGTACGACAATCCTTAGACAACTTATAAATAAAGCCATACAAGAAACCACTTGCCGTCTTCTTTCTTTATTTTGAGGTTAAACTATGTTGTTAGTCTTGAGCACCCTTAATATAGTGTGTATGATGACATTTACTAAATATTGATAACATCTTTGTCTTGTCAAACTTGACTTGATTCACCTCATGAGACTCTCGTCCCATTTGACTTTGACTCGATCATCCTCCTTGACGATCATCCCGCCAAATCGACCTTGACTTAGTACTCAACTCTTGGTGACATCGTCCTCTTGTTGACCTCGACTTAACCGTCATCCTTCAACGTACCTTGGTCATCACTTAAACTCATAGGACCTATTTCTTTCCAAACACTCGTGAAATACATTAGTCCAAAAACTCAATAAATAAGGATAAGTTTGATATTCGTGAGCGATTAAGTGACGAAGTGTTTCACGTAAAGAAACACAACACAAGTGGAAATACTAAAGGTCTCTAATAAGTGCATCATGATAAATATGTGTTTGATCTATATGCACTAGATAGATGATTTACACAACTTCACTTAATGATGTACATGAGAATATATTCATGACTTACACAAGTGCAATTCATATTTGAAGCAAGAGAGAACTTGTGAACTAATCTACATTAAACTTCACTAAATTAAGAATATTCATGGAAAGCTTACATGCACAAAGCCATTTAAACGCGATGAAGTTTATCTAGTGCACCGATTAAGATGATCACTAATACATGGCAATATAAAAAATCTTATAGAGCAAGCAACATGTTCATAATATATTTATGATCAAATAAATACGACAAGATATGACGAGCATAAATCTAAACAACCAATAACATGTGCTTACACAAAAGGGTTGCATATCTTAATTAGCAATCCATTTTATTTGCATAAATAAGACTACGGAAGATAAACAATTAAGTGTGTTGGTCCCATTGAAATGATTAGCATAAGACGTACCTTTTATAATGAATAGTTTATCCACTTGACATATATGATTTTCTTCTAAATATGATGAGACTAAAGCAACCTTGATAATAATCATATTAGCCTGATAGCAATAAGCATATTTGAGTATGTCATTAAATAAGTATTTAACCAAGCATTGTCATTAAATGTGTTTGTCATTAATCACTAAAATCACACAAGGTCACTTGCACTTACAAATTCGGCAACTCCTTTGCTTTCGCTTTGGCGGCCGGCACGAGGGGCGGTATCCTAGTTGCCGCTCTGGACAAAGCTTTCTTCATTTTAGAGGTCTCCACCTTAAGTTGGGCTATGAATGCCATCTCAAAATGGTCAGAGGTGGCAATTGACGAAGGTTTATGGGTCACAACATCCCTTGATAAATTGCGCTTCCTCCACGACCTGGCCTAGGGCCATGGCGGTACCTGGCTCGTCATTAGCAATTTCAACTTCATTACAAGCATTGCGGATAAAAACAACTCCGATCGCTCTTTCTCCATAATGAGCGCCTTCCAGAGCACAATTGATAGCATGGAGCTTTATAATATTCCTCTTCTTGGGAGACGATTTAGCTGGACCAATCAGGGGGCTTCCCACCCTTACTCGTATTGATCGGGCTTTCTGTAGCATGGGTTGGGGCACCCTCTTCCCCTCGGCCACTCTGCGTACCCATAATTTACTTATGCCGAACCAAGCCCCATCGCTTCGTTTGGCCTCCATGGATTTCCCCAAGGCTCGCTGCTTCCGCTTCAAGAGCTTATGTCCCTCTTTGATTAATTCTCTGACACGGTCATGGCCGCGTGCGATCGACCTGTTGTATCAATATAGCCTTTTAGGATGCTTGACACCAATCTCGGGTGAACAACAAAAGCCCTTTCAACTGGGCTAAGTACAAGTTTAGGGACCTCCGACTTCAATTGACCGCATGCAAGAGCACCGCGTTCTCAATGTTCAAGAGGTTGACCATCGTTAGACCCTCAAAGTGCGTGCCCTAGGGCTTGTGACCCTCATAAAAGCACGATTCTGGTAGCGTGCCAGATTGCAATGGATCGAGCTCGATTATGACAATGGGAGGTGCGACAAGAACTTCATTCATTCCCTCTGGACCCTCCATGGTGAGGACAAGGTAGCTGAATGCTTGCTTGCCTTTCCCCTTCCCTAGGATCCATTTTCCAGAGGGACATCACCATTGACTGGGCCCGGATGGGATACCACCAAGTGGACTTCAGTGAGCTCGGGACCCCATTCACAATGGACAAGATAAGGGGCAATATATTCTCCTTGCCGAGGGAGAAAGCCACAGGACCAAACGTATTCACCGGGTTTTTTTCACACGTGCCGAGATATTATCAAGGTGAAAAATCTACAACGTCTTTCAGAGTCTCTTTGAGGGAAAGAAGGACAATGTCAATCTCCTCAATGCGTCAAACATTGTTATGATCCAAAAGAAGGAAGGTAGCGCGTCGGTATCTGACTATGGGCTTATTAGCCTCATGTATAGCGTGGAGAAACTCTTTGCCAAAATTACTAGCCAACTGGCTGGCCCCTTGCCTAGGGGGCCTAGTCTCTCCGAATCAGAGTGCCTTTATCGAGCGCAGAAGCATTCAATACAACTTTCTCTTTAACCAAAACACCGTTTAAGGGTTCCACAAGAGGAGAATCGAGGAGGAAGTTGTGACAAGAAAGGTGACAAGAAAGGAGGGAGGAGAATGATTCTGGGGGCGATTTGGGAGGGGATTCGGTTCTAGGGTTCTTGCCGGCGCGGGAGAGATTTGGGAGAGGATGGGGAGAGGGCGACGCGGTCTGGCTCGACCCATCTCGCTTAAGTCCGACCCGAGGGACAAAACCGTCCAGATTTGTTGTCCTCAGCACTCCGGTTGACCAATTGGTATAGGTGGCACGCGCGGTGGCAAATTCCAAAGAACGGGAGTTTCATAATAGCAAATACCCTATTATCAAAGGAACGATGGCAATTCACGAATTTCCACTTTGAACAGCGGCAAATATCCTATTAACCCAATTTTCAATGGGCTCGTATACTCGGTGCTCTGGCACGTTTTAAAGGGAAGGGATCGCCGCATATTCCAAGGTGTTCATTGCACGGTTGACCTATTGCTTTCCATCATTTGAGATGATCAGGCTTGCCAAAGTTTAGCTTCCTGAGTAGTCCGCTTTGTAACATTATTGACAGTACGCATGGGTCGACCGCACATGGATCAATTCCTTGCATATTTTTTAGTGAACAAGCATTTGGTCAGAAGTTCACCGGTTATCATTCTAGACTACCTCTGATCTCATTTAATACATACTGAAACTCGTCATAGTTTCCCCCCGGGGTGCTTATAATTTTCACTTACAAAAACATTTGGTCGAAGAGATGGGGTGAGGAAGAGGAACCAATCGATAAGGTGCTACAAGGCTGATGAGCATAGGGCGACGGGAAGGCAGAGCCGTGGGGAGAAAGAGGGGAGTCAGAGGAGATCGAGTCATGAGGGAACAGAGGGGCGGCCGAAAGACACAGCTGCGAGTGATCACAGTGTTAGGAATCAGATGCCTAAGAACGATATTCTTTAATTATAATAGCTGATAGACAGAGGCACATAGCCTAAACCTAGCAATGGAAAAAACAACAGCATTATTAACTAAAGGAAACAGTCCATTTTAGGTAACTTAACTATCGCAAAAGTCTGAAAACCGCCCTAAACTATGATTTGATCTATTTTACAACCACTACAGGAATCAGGATCAGTGTGGTCGGCTTTTGCCGACCACATAGCCCAAAATGCCGCCCACATAGATATATGTCGGCGGCTGGCCGCCGACACTGCGCCGACGAGGCACCGTGGTCGACATAGCTCACTTTTATCGTCGGGTCCGCCGACAAAGCCGCATCTAGGGCAATCGGCCCCAGCGGCCACCTATGTGGGAGGCATACTCAAGCCGTCGACATAGGCTATCCATGACGGCCCGCGCCGTTTAACGACATCCTGACAGGTGGGGTCCACAAGTGCTACAAACAGGTGATGCGTGTCTCCCCCTATGTGGGCGGCATAGCTCCGTGGCCCTCCCTGTAGGCGCCTATGTCGGCGGCATTGTGTAAGCCACCGACATAGGTAGTGGGCAGTGTCGGCGGCTTCCCCCATGCCGCCGACATAGGTGCCTACAGGGAGGGCCACGGGTGCTCCTGGAGCATGACCTATGTGGGTGGCATCTATATGCCGCCCACATAACCCATTACTGCAACAATTAAAATTGCTGCTGTATTTTATTAAAAACCTCAATTTTAACCTGCAAAAATAGACAATTCCCAGCAGAATTTCATTCTCAAATTTTGCACACATCAACCACACATATTTACGTGATCGAATCCACATCTTTTAGAGCACAACTCAATCACATCGATGCAAAACACAAATTCAACGATAAATATCAACCAAATAGCACATTGCCTCCACATACATAACCAAATGGCACATTGTCTCCACATACATAACCACGTAGCACATAGCCTCCACATAT
Organism: Raddia distichophylla; assembly: GCA_005191435.1. Taxonomy (NCBI): domain Eukaryota; kingdom Viridiplantae; phylum Streptophyta; class Magnoliopsida; order Poales; family Poaceae; genus Raddia; species Raddia distichophylla. Next base: position 986 of record SPJY01029988.1, on the reverse strand, counting down.
ATACATAACCAAATAGCAACACATATATAAGGCTATAACAATGTCATATAGTTCGCAGAAGGCACATATGTCATATAGATAGAATGTTACCAGGCTTCCTAACATAGACATCGATAAAGTGCGTACATACTAAACCTAAGGGTTGTGCGAACCGCCGTAGAGGCTGGGATCCTGCGCAAAGAAGCCCTCCAAGAACTGCTCGGCCGCTGACCCTGTGGCGCGAGCGGCCTGGTAATGCTCGGAGGTGTCGTTGGGAGGGTTTAACCGGTAGCGCGCCTGCATGATTTAAGAAACAAATGGTTAAAGTAATAACTTTGCCAATTGTATAAAAAAGACAAATGTTTAAAGTAGTGAACATGTTACCCAGAACTCGTCGACGACGGCATCGACGATTGTTCCTCCCTCCTCGTACCCCACGAGACCCGTACCCGTATCCTCTCATTCGGATTTGGAGGTGCTTTTGTCAGCTTGTTCTGCCCTGGTGTCTCTTGGAGCTCGAACCCTCGGCGTCCGGGAACTCGGGCTCGTAGGTCGCTTGGGGGCGGCGACGACGCGCGGGGGCGGCATCTTTTTTATGTAATGTATCATCATGCATAAATCTTACGTCATGCAAACAAGACACACTGAGCTAGTATACCCACATATTTGCTTTAAATAAGATAACCTAGCTGCACTTCTGTTTCGTTGCAAGGTCAAAATTTTCATATGTTCTACAATGCACAAGTCCAAAAAAAGCTCAACAAAGATTAACAGTAAAAAATTTCTTCTAAAATAAAATTCTCACATGTTCTATATATAATGCACATGTCCAAGAACAGCTCAACAAAGAATGACACAGGGAAAAAAACTCAAACCACAAAAGCTGCAGTAGATCACTAACCTCAGCGGTGGGGGCTGGCTGAGTACCATTGCCCCATGAGGCCAGGGCGGAGAGCCGCCAGTTCACATCCAAAGCAACATTGAGGAAGATCAATGAATACACTTCA
>SPJY01029981.1:0-11022 GCA_005191435.1 Raddia distichophylla | reverse complement strand
CTTCTTCCTTCATTCCGGCCGGTGAGGCGTGGTGGCAGCCAGGCGAGGCGCGAGGTGCGACACACGTGGAGGTGCAGCAGTGAGGCGTTGCGGGGCACGGTGGGCGGCGAGGCGCGAGGTGCGGCAGTGAGGCGCGGTGGGGCGGTGTGGCGGCGAGGCGAGGCGCGGCCGGGCAGCGTAGTGGTGCGGCAGTGTGACGAGGCGCGGCCGGGCAGCATGGTGGTGCGGCGTCGCGACGAGGCGCGATGCGGCGGCGAGGCAGGGAACAGGGTGGCTCGGGCAACGTCCTCCGGTGGTGCTCCAGTGACGGGGAAGGAGGGGGAAGACGGGGGGAAGGAGGGACGGCGGCGCGGAAAGAGTCACAGCGGCGGCGCAGAGGGGTGGCGCGGCGAGCTCGGATGAGCTCGCAGCGGTGGTGCTCTTCGACGGCGGTGCAGTGAGGCGCTCTATAGCCATGGTGGTGGCGCTCTTCGGCGGCAGCGCTCTCCGGCGGCCATGGTGGCCGGAGAAGAAGAAGAAGGGAGGAGGAAGGAAAAAGGAAAAAAAAGAAAATGGGGAAATGTGGGAAAAAGAAAAGAAAATAGGGAAAAAGGGGAAATGGTTGGAAAATGGCCAAAATGTCACCTGCGAGAGAAATTCATGCGTCCGGTGTCGTATGCCTCAAGGCAGACAAAATTAAAGTCGAATGCAGTGGGGCGTCCGAATTGGGTGTCGTACACCAGATTTTCCCGTCAGTGCCCCCCTCCGCTCTCTTTTGCCTCGCCTTGGCTTCATTGGCCTTGAGCCCACCACCGGCCCAACCTATTCCTCACCCATGCAAGGCCAGCTCTAGCCACGCCGCATGCCGTCACTAGATAGCTAAGGTCATCCCTCTCCCTCCCCCGTGTGCGCTTAATTTCTGGGCCACGTGAGGAGAACTGTCCCATTCACTATTTCATTATTTACTAGTACTATGTTCGTGCTTTGCTATGGAGCTTTAAAAAGAAGAAAGGAAACAAAAATCGTAGCAATAAGGTGATCTAATAAACTCTACGGCTAAATAATAATATTTGTTAATTGAAATCAATAATTCCCTTTCAATATTGAAAAGTCTACTAATCAAATTATTTTAATAATGCCAGTCAAACTTGGTAAGACATTAACCACGTCTCCATGCATAGACGTGGCCGACTAATGGAGTAATTGGTGCATGTAGTTGTGTAATTAGCATCAGGTGGCGAGAAGTTTGTATAGCGCGAGGCAAGGCTTGTACGTACATACGTACCAGCGGTCGCAGCGAGCGTGCCTTGTTTGGTGGGCATATCATCGCCCGGTACAGCTGGCTCATGTGTGGATATGAAGCTACGGCGAAGACGCAATTAACGAGACATAACTTGCAGTTTTTAATTAGTCTCAATTAATTAAGCGCTAGAAGAGTTAGTACTAGTTCACACAACAACTATCGACGGCTTATACCGTCGGCACAGGACATAAAACCGACGACACAAGTCTGTGTTGTCAGCCAGCCGACGACAAAGGTCCGCTGACAAAGGTTCGTTGACACAAAGTGCTGTGTCGACGGCCTAGTAGAAACCTGACAACAACCTCAACTCCCAGGACAGCCCCTCTGGTGAGGACCTTTGTCGGCAGCCTTATCAGCCGCCGTCCCAAGATCATCTTGACGGCAGACGGCGCTCTCCCGTGTGGGCCCCATGGACTAATCCTGACAAGCCACTTGGCAAATGTTTGTCCGCGGCCTTGTCTTCGGCCGACGACACTAATCCTGCCTCCTGGCTGCGCTGCTGGCGACCTGTGTCGTCGGCCCAGTAAATGGCCGTTGAAACAAATAGTTGACCAGCAAAAAAAATTGCTAATAATTCATTTAAAATCTCAATTTCAACCTGCAATAAAACATAATTCCCAATACAATTATATTCCCCAATTCCCCTCAACATATCCACACATAATTTGGTGGTTCGAACCACAATTTCGAGCATATACACACATTCACATAGCTTCAAATCCACAAATTATCGATAATAAATCAAATCATCGTTATCCAAGTCCAAAAGTACATACAAACATACATAAAGGTCACACAAGCAGTCCAACGTCACAAGATGTTCTTAGTTGACAGAAACAGAAAAAAAAGTACATTAATGGTTCTGTGAACCATCAAAATGGTCGGCGAAGAACCCTTCAACGATCTGCTCAGCGGTCGTTTGTGTGGTACTGGAATTAGCCCCCTGTGGAGTATTTGCCGCATCCGCAGGAGCAGCTGAGGCACACACCTGTAAGATTGGACGAAATCACAATTCAAATTTATATGTAAATTTGCAAGCTTATATAAAAAAGTTATGAAAACTAGAAAATGAATTACCCCAGGAGAAGGCGCCGGTGCAGGGGGGAAGTGTAACCACGGGATCGAGGCCGGTGGCAAAGGGTTGGGACCGGCTATGGGTGTCGCTGGGGCCCCCGGTGACTGCGTGAAGACGTAATTCGGTGGAGGTGGCAAATGAGGCGCCTGGCTAGATGATCCATCCCCTGGAATCTTTGTGGATATAGGATAGGTTAGAATGTGAAACATGCATGTAAGTACAATTATTTAACTACGTTAAATTACCTGATACATGAATTGATACATCATGTAGTTCTGATTCTGGATTGCCTCCAGCCGCTTCAAATCCTCCTCTCTCTTCGCCCGCCCCGTTGCTCTTCCGCCTCTTGTTGTGTGTTGACACCTAAATTTAGCAGGAAAATCGGATATAGTGGAGTGGCTAAGTTTATCGGAATTATTGGGCCGAATCAGAAAATGGGCTTAATCGGCAAAGAAGAAAAGCATACAGATAGTTATGAGACTCCGGAAGAAATACGATCTGATCAGGAACGCGACGCGGTAAAATAGGTTGTATCGGTATCAAAATTGTAATAGTATAAATAGGACCTTACGCCTCGTGAAAAGACACATCATATTCAAAACACAAACCCACTTTTCGAATCCGATCGACACCGTCGAAAGGCTTCAACTCGCAGGTAGAGCTATCTCAATGGGATAATCGATTCTCTTCTTGTAACCCATATGCATGGCTGTATCATCTTGATCTCGTGTATACAAAGCATGTTAAACTGTCTCGGGTTTTACCGATATTTGACATGTTCTTGCATATTGCACTGCCTCGATTTAATCGATCTGTAATGTGTATTTATCCTGCAATGCCGATTGTCAAATATCTTATATGTTTTTCCTGAATCCGATATATGCGACTGTCTCGTTTAATTGATCTTGCATATACTTGTTTAGGATTTCGCATATATAGCTATTTGCCGATCAGTACTGTATTTACCTATATTAGTGGTAAACCTTTAAATCGGTTCATCGGTTTACATCTAGATTTAGATCTGAATACTGTCTTGGCTTGATCAATCTATTCCATGATTTAATCTGATAAATTGATATAAAGATTTATTGCTAATTTTAAATATAAAATACCAAAAAGAAGTAAAAGCTTTACATTTGAATGTTTATTGATATTTAATTGCTCTATCAGGCATTAAGCCAATAGATCCTGCAATCGGACTATTTAAAGCCGATATAAAATAACCTGACCTGGCTACTTTTAAAAGCCGATTAGGGCTAAGTCGCTGACAATTTATTCCTTGTCAATTTACAGGTCAAATTGACTGGCACGCTTGGTTCTTGGTTGCGACATAATCACTGAATTGACGCTTCCGCACGTGTGTTCACGAAAAGCTCACTTTTTGTGTCAACACACTTTTTGGCACGCCTGGTGGAACACCAAAGATCAAAACCAACAAGATGACGCGCACCGATGCCGAGGCGGTGTTGGAAGCGCTCAAACTTGCTGCTGAGGCAGTGACATTTGATGAATTGAGCCCTGATCAGAAAAGAGAAGTCGAAGATAGGCTCGCTGAGATCCATGTAGAAAACAAGAAAAGGATGCTTACTGGCTATGGGAAAACTCGCAGTGGCCAGATTACGAAGACTTCTATTGGAGATCCATTGCTCACTGGTGATTTTTCTGAGGTCATAAGAGATTAGATTAATCGCTCTGTTTACCGATCGATGCTGGATTAGTCATCGGTTTTAGGGCGGATCGTGCAGGAGGGGATTAGTGCTGCCCTACATAATATCATGACTGGGCAAGCTCCTCCTGTGAATCGGAATATTCCGCAAGGGATACCAGCTTATACTCAGCCAGGAACATCTCATGCTGGGACCTTGCAAGCAAATCCTCCATTGACAATCAATCCAACTCCGATTCAGATGATACCGAATAATCAGGCTATAGTCCCAGCTCCAGAACCGATCTATCAGCCGATTAATCCCGGGATGAATGAAAATCTGGAAGAGATTACGAGGAACCTGGTGTATAACATGATGAAACAGTGCGGGTTCAACACTGCTAAAATTGCTCCGCATTACACTATGCCGTATCTATCGGCTTTCAATGAAACGGAGTTTCCTCATAAATACCGAGTTCCTGATTTCGCGAATGCCAAATTTAGTGGGAGTGATAACACCTCTACGCGCGAACATATTGCTCGATTTCTTGCACTGTGCGGTTAGGCTGCATCAAAGGATACTCTCAAATGCCGATTATTCCCACTATCGTTATCGGGATCGGCATTTAATTGGTTCACATCGCTTCCTCCAAACAGTATCACTTCCTAGCCAGACCTGGAAAAGAAGTTTCATGAGTATTTTTACTTCGGGGAAAACGAGGCAAGAATTACGGATATCATGATGATTAAGCAGAAGTTTGGGGAATCGGTAAACGATTATCTGTGCCAGCTCAGGGAAGTGAGAAACCGATGTTACAGCCTTTCACTGCCTGACAATGAACTAGCAAAATTGGCTTTCAAGGGTTTATTACCCGTTAATCAGAAGAAGGTGGGCAATCAGGAATTTGCTGATATTTCACATCTGGCTCACAAGATCGTGTTTTATGAAAGCCGATTCTCAGATAATTCATACCCAGGCCAGAAAGAGTATCGGAATAATAACAATAATAAAGGTAAAGACAAAGCCGTCAACATGGTTGATACTGATGAGATCGAGGACTCAGATGACTCCGATACTAAGGATGTTGGTGCTCATGTCGCTGAATGGGTGAACAATAAGAAGGAATTCGAGCCTGGGTGGATAAAGCCGAAAGGCTCTGAAAAGAGCAAATATTCTTTTGATACATCCAAGTGTGATCGGATTTTTGATCATCTTCTGCAGGAAAAGCAGATTCGGCTTAAGCAGGGGCATGTAATTCCTCCACTTGAAGAGCTGAAGAAGCGAAAATATTACAAGTGGCATAATTCCTACTCACATGCTACCAATGAGTGCAATGTGTTCAAGCAAGTGGTGCAGAAAGCAATCGAGAGTGGACAACTTCGATATCAAGGTAAAAACTCGCAGATCGATGCAGAACCGTTTCCAGTCGGTTTTGTTGGGATGGTTGATATCAAAAGAAAAGCCGATGATTCCGAGAGTTCCAATCGGTTTAAAGTGCTTGTTGGCTCTAAGAGGATTGTGGTGGAAGAGAAGCCGGAATTGAAATTCCGATCAGCGAGCCGACAGGGTGATGAAAGAGTTGGCGAGTGGCGCGAGGTGAAGCGCGGGCGAGAATATAATCCAGTTTCCAAGCCAAGACCGAAGCCAACCTTTGATCAGTTGTTGGAAAAGTATGACCGGATGGCCAAGGAGACACCTCGTAAGAATGTTAAATCAAATGCTCCCGAACCTATTCACAGGAATTCAAAAGATCAAGATTGGGAGATGGAGCATTGGGAATGTTCATTTTTCCGATACTGCTGGGAATAGAGGATGTCGCTGCCTACTCTGGAGAATTGCCCAATGAACCATACGTTTATTACAAAGAGAACATCGGTAAAGGATCGGCTGGTGTTTCCTAGTGAAAAAGCCGAGGATATACCGGTAAATAGAAATACCGATGTGCATCGGCCTCCCAAGGTGCCGTTGTCACAATGGTGCCGAAGTGGAATCACAAAGTCTCAAAAGCGGCGCTTGCAGCGGATGAGAAACACTGAGGCAAAAGAAGCAGAGGCTGAAAAGTTCAGGGATGCTCTGCTGGAGCAAGTTAAGCCGATGAAGCCAGCTAGGGGCAGGCAATAATGGAGGCCCAAGTTGAGATCGGCTGTTATTATTGAAGCTAATAAAGATTCTGATGAAGTTTCAATTGCTACTAATATGGTTTGCGTATTACCTCGGGAATTCATGTGTGGTTATGTAGAGGCTGCCGCAGAGTTGGTAATTGGAGCTGAAGATGCTATTTTTAAGAAAGCAGAGAATTCCTGATCACACTTGAAGCCATTGTTTATCATGGGTTATAAGAATGGAAAGCCGATTTCGAGAATGATGGTGGATAGTGGGGCTACTGTCAATCTAATGCCATATTCTGTGTGTCGGAAAATTGCAAAGTCTACAGAAGATCTGGTTAAAACCAATATGGTTTTGAGTGATTTCAATGGGAATCCGACTGAAGCGAAGGGGGTTCTGGTGGTGGAGCTTACTGTAGGGAGCAAGACTATCCCAACGGCATTTTTCGTAATTGAAGGAAAAGGGAGTTATAATTTGCTGTTGGGAAGGGATTGGATACATGCCAATTGCTGCATTCCATCGACATTACATCATATTTTCATTCAGTGGGTTGGCGAACAAATAGAAGTGGTCAGAGGAGAGTCTCTAACCGCAGAAACCGATTGTGCGGAAATACATGATAACCTGGAGGCATTATCGGGAAAACCCTTAGAGGAGTCCGATTTCCTCAGTGTCAGTAAATTGGGCTTCAAGCCAACAACACTGGAAGCGCAATGGGTAACTCAAGGACACGAGGATTTTTTATGGGAACCGTGGCTCTAGAAGAAATTGAGTATAAGATGGGCCAGAGTTTTATATCGGCTGATGAACTAGAAAAATTCGATATTGGAACAGATGGGAAGGAAAGGCCCACTTACATCAGTAAACAGTTGCCGCTGGAATATAAGGATCGGCTTATCCAGATTCTTAAAGATCGGGTTGATTGCTTTGCCTGGGAATATCATGAGATGCCTGGTCTAAGCCGATCAATAGTTGAGCAGAAGAATAAAATGAAGCCTGGGTTTCGGCCAGTAAAACAATCACCAAGGAGGATTAGTTGAAAAATTTACGATTAGGTAAAGGCTGAAATTCAGAGGTTGTTAGATGCAAAGTTTATTCGGCCATGCAAATATGCCGATTGGATTTCTAATATTGTACCGGTAGGGAAGAAAGACTCTGATAAGATTCGGGTATGCATCGACTTTCGGGATTTGAATAAAACAACGTATAAAGACGAATATCCGATGCCGATTACTGATCGATTGATTGACGCTGCTTTTGGCAATCGGATTATCAGTTTCTTGGATGGCAATGCTGGTTACAATCAGATCTTTATGGTCGAAGAAGATGTAAACAAGACTGCATTTAGATGTCCCGGTTCTATCGGCTTATTTGAATGGGTTGTGATGACTTTTGGGCTGATCAGTGCTGGGGCTACCTATCAGAGAGGGATGAATTTAATCTGTCATGATTTAATCGGTAAATTGGTTGAGATTTACATTGACGATGTAGTAATCAAATCCCAAGAGGAGGAACAACACTTGGCTGATATTGTGACCGTGTTGGATCGGTTTCGGAAATATGGCATGAGAATGAATCCAAAGAAGTGTGCTTTTGGAGTATCGGCCGACAAGTTCTTGGGGTTTATGGTGCATCAGAGGGGAATCGAAGTTCATCCCGATAGAGTAAAGGCGATTTTGAATACTAAACCTCCAGATTCGAAGGTTCGTCTATAAGAGCTCATCGGTAAAATTAATTACTTAAGGAGATTTATTTCAAATTTATCGGAAAGAATCATCCCTTTTTCTACATTGCTTAAGTTGAAAAATTCTGATAAGTTTGTTTGGGGACCGGAGCAGCAGCAGGCGTTTGATAATATTAAGGAATATCTGATCAATCCACCTGTTCTGGTTGCTCCAAAAGAAAATTTGCCGTTTAAGCTGTATTTATCGATATCGGATAAGACAATAGGGGCAGTTCTGGTCCAGGAGATTGATGGAAAGGAGCATGCAATCTTTTATCTTAGTAGGAAGTTGCTGGATCCAGAAACCCGATACACGGCAGTGGGGAGGTATTGCCTTTGTTTATACTTTGCTTGTACTAAATTGAGGCATTATTCGCTTGGTGCTGAATGCAAAGTGGTTTGTCAAACCGATGTGGTCAAGTACATACTTAATGCTTAGATTATTAAAGGACGTCTTGGGAAATGGGCATATACACTCATCGAGTTTGATTTAACATATGAATCTCCAAAAGCTGTCAAGGGGCAGGTATTAGCCGATTTCATCACGCGCCATCAAAACGTCAATCTTTCGATTCTCTTACCCTGGGTAATGTTCTTTGATGGATCGGTTTGTGAGAAGGGATGCGGAATCGGTATTTTTATAGTTTCTCCAGGTGGTGTTCCTTACCGATTCAGTGTTACAGTGGATTTTGGGTTGACCAACAATCAAGTGGAGTACGAGGCTTTGATTCAAGGATTGGAATGGTTAATTCATGCTGGAGCTATTGCCGTGGAGATTTATGGGGATTCACAATTAGTGGTTTTCCAAATGATCGATAAATATGAGTGTCAGAGTGAGCTACTTCGGGAATATCTGGAAAGAGCTTCTGATTTGGCTAAGTATTTCAGTATATTCATGATTCATCATATTCCGAGAGAACATAATTGTGAGGCCAATGACTTAGCTCAGGAAGCGTCAGGGTATAAATTACCGATCATGGAGTTGGAGATTATTCCGATTGCGAATCTAGTCCCGATAGGATGGCAGCCAGAAATTATCGGTTATCTTAAAGATCCTCATGGAAAAACCGATAGGAAACTTAAAAAAAGAGCCCAGAGGTATGTATTAATTGGTGACAAATTATACTATCAGAGTTTTGATGGGTTATTGCTTAAGTGCTTAAATGAAGAAGAGGCTAAATTTGCAATCGGAGAAATTCATGAAGGACTTTGTGGAACTCATCAATTAGCGTATAAAATGAAATGGATGTTGAAGCGTGTGGGTGGTAGAGGATTGTTTTAATTATTATATAGGTTGCAAAGATTGTTAGAAATTTGGAAATATCCAGCATGCGCCTGCGTCTATTTTACATCCGATCGTGAAGCCGTGGCCTTTTAGAGGATGGGGAATTGGTATGATCCGAGAAATATTTCCTTCCTCATCCAAAGGGCATCAGTATATTTTAGTAGCAACGGATTATTTCACTAAATGGGTTGAAGCTGTACCTTTGAAGAAAGTAACTGCTACTGAAGCGATCGACTTTGTCAGAGAACACAAAATTTACTGATTTGGGATTCCTCAGACGATCACTACGGATCAGGGATCGGTATTTATGTTAGAAGCATTTTAGGATTATGCTCGAAGTTTGGGAATAACAACAATCAACTCCTCGCCATATTATGCTCAAGCCAACGGCCAGGCAAAATCTTCAAATGAAAGCGCTATAAAGTTGATTAAGCGAAAAATCGATGAAAGGCCGCGGGGTTGGCATAATACTTTGACAGATGCGCTATGGTCATATCGGATCGCTAAGCATCGGGCTACGTCACCATTTGAGTTGGTATACGGGCAAGAGGCTGTTCTACCGGTTGAAGCTATCATCGGCTCTACAAGGGTTGAAGAACAAAATAATGTGAAAGCCGATGAGCATAAGAATCTGATGGTGGATAAACTGGATGCTATGGTGGCTGTTCGATTAAGAGCCTTGGAACATATTGAGCGTGATAAACAGAGAGTTGCTCGACATTATAACAAGAAGGTTGTACACAAAGATTTTAAAGTGGGAGATCTTGTATGGAAAACGTTTTTACCGATTGGCTCCAGAGATCCTAAGTATGGAAAATGGTCTCCGAATTGGGATGGGCCATTTAAGATCAATCGGATTATACCTGGAAATGCTTTTATTTTGGAGACACTTGAAGGGGAAGTTTTCGGTAAAGCGATTAATCTTAAATATCTGAAGAAATACTATCCAAGTGTTTGGGTTGGTACTTGAGTATGGAAGTCAAAAGCCGATTCTGAGGAATCGCCTATAGCTCAACAAACCGTCCAAAAAGCCGATTCGAGGTTGATGTCTTACTCAACGTGTTGCTGTTGAGCAAAAGCCAATTCTAACGAATCGCCTATAGCTTGAGAATCGCTTACAACGAGTCAATATTGATATTTCGCTCAACACGTTGCTGTTGAGGAAAAGCCGATTCTGGTGAATCGTCTAAAGACAAACATAGCGAAAAAACGATTGCATAAAAGAGAATATAATTCATTACAAAGGCACGAAGGCCTTAACTGTTTTCGCCCCAAGAGGCAAGGTGAAGCATTGTTTTGCGATCGGTAATATACCGATCCACACATGGATAGAGGTTTTAAAAATTAAAGGTTTTGGCTCGCAGGCCAATCACTCGCAGAATTCATGGATAGCTGCGGCGGCGCTGGTGATCGTATCCCGGACCCGATTGACAGTATCGGTATCTTCCTCGGCTGATCCGGGAATGATCGGTATTTTCTTTTTTTGCCTCTAAAACCGCCAGGCCGCAAGCTTTTACTATACTATGCTGCTCCTTTGCTGCCGATTAAGACTCCTCAAAGTCTGAGCGGGCGGCTGCTTCGGTTTTCCTTGCCTTCTCTAATTCTTGCTCCAAGGACTTGACCCTTGAAACTGCCGTGGAGGCTGCAGCTTTTGCCGATTCGGCCTCTTGCTTTAACCTGAGGAGCTTATCATTCTGAGAATTGGCATCTTGGATCAGCCCCTTGAGTTCCGCTTTAGCATCTTTCAAGGTTTCCCTTTGATGGAGCCGATCCAACGCGGCATCAAAATCGGTTTTTTGCCCCTCAAGAGATAGCAACCTCTGGTTGTGGGAGAATATCTTTGACCGAATCGGCTATCTTCCATTTAGCAGAAGGGTTTGCTCGGAGAGCCGATTCATTGCTGAT
>SPJY01029977.1:0-14668 GCA_005191435.1 Raddia distichophylla | reverse complement strand
CAGTTAGTCACCCGTCGACAAGTGGACTGCAACCAACTACAACCCTTCCCAGCAGGCCGGGTTGGCGGCCGAGCTTGCAGGGGCTTCGGCCGTGCGGTCTTCCCGGACTATGCCTGGTGCGATCTGTGATCCGGGTACAGATCCATCGTGTGGTGAGATTAAGAGGGTGTGAGAGGTGAGGCGAAAGAAATACAAACCGTGCGAGGCAAACCTTTTTACCGTGGTTCGAGCCCCCACTGTCGGGTAATAGCCCTACTCCAGCCCTCGTTGATAATCTGGTGGAAACAGTACAGGGGCGCCGTGGCCGGGCTAGGAGGCGCCCGCCCCGAGCGTATAGGGGAGCTTCGGACACTGAGGTGGCTGGAATCTACTCTACTCTGCTACGGTTACTGCTACTGTTTGGAATGGGATGCTCCGGAGGCCTGAAGGCTTGCAAGGCGGTGCATGTGTCTCTTTCTTCTATCGGCCTCACTTTTTCCGTTGCGTTGGGTAGGCTTCTCCTTTTATAGGAGTGGTGGGCTGCTCGGAGCTGATACCACGGGCCCCGCGCCTATCCATGCTTTGTCCATCTTTAGTGGCGGCACCCTTGTCTCGTTCCTGGGCTCCAACTTTGTGTGGCCTACAAAGAGAAGCCTGTCTGGTTAGTACGACACGTGCTCGTCTCGGTGTGCCGATACGGGAAAGCAGCCTGCACAGGGAGACAACACTTTCCCTTTATCCCCTATATGGCATTGATTAGTCGGAGCCGGCTTCGCGCCACCCGTTGGGGGCGACTGCTGTTGCCATCTACCCAATGGACAAACGGCATGGCGAACTGTCCGCGCGGCTCTCCCCCAGGCTACCAATACCCCGGGGAGGTACAATCCTGTCGGTCAAGGCCGAGGAAATCATGGTGGGGCATGATAGCTGCCGCCATCTGTCCAGGGGACAGGCGAGCTGCCCGCAGGGCCCTCTCCCGGGCTAAGGATAGCCCGGGAGGTGTGCAACACTCCTGGTTAGGACCGAGGAAAGCGTGGTTGTCTTAGTCAAGCCCGAGGATGGCTCAAGCGTGCTAGACGTCTCTCTTGGTACGGCCAGGGATGGCCTTTCGGGCTCTTTCTATGCGCGGCAGGCCGGTACGGATCCGGCCCAAGGCCCGTCTCGGGGTGGGCCGATTATGATCGCCAACAATATGCAAGCTTAGGAAGTCCATTTATGGACTGAAGCAAGCATCTCGGAGTTGGAACCTTCGTTTTGATGAAGTGGTCAAAGAGTTTTGCTAGTGGAGAAGAAGAGCCTTGTATTACAAGAAGGCTAGTGGAAGTGCACTGGCATTTCTGGTCTTGTATGTAGATGACATACTATTGATCGGAAATGATATTCTAATGTTAGATGCTGTACAAGTTTATCTGCGAAAGAGTTTCTTGATGAAAAACTTGGGAGATGTAGCTTATATCTTGGGCGTAAAGATCTATATGGATAGATCAAAAAGGTTAATTGGATTTAGCCAAAGTACGTATATTGACAAGTTGCTGAAACGGTTCAGCATGCATGATTCCATGAAGGGTTTCTTGCCACTGTCACATGGTGAGAGTCTCAGCAAGACTCAGTGTGCTTCGACACCTAATGAGCAAGAGAGAATGAGTTGGATTCCGTATGCTTCGGCTATTGGATCCATCATGTACGCCATGTTATGTATGCTCCCAGATGTGTCATGTGCTCTGAGTGTCATGAGCAGATACCAATCAAATCCTGGTGATGGTCACTAGATGGCTGTCAAGAACATTCTTAAATACTTGCGAAGGATTAAGGAGATGTTCTTGGTCTTTGGAGGAGAGGAGGAGCTCGTTGTAAAAGGGTTACGCTGATGCCAGTTTCGAAACCGACATAGATGATTCAAGATCGCAGTTCGGGTTTGTATTCTGTCTCAATGGTGGGGCAGTGAGCTGGAAGAGTTTCAAACAAGAAACAGTAGTGGATTCCACGACGAAGGCCGAGTACATTGCAACTTCTAAAGCGACAAAGGAGGCAGTTTGGATCAGAAAATTTGTTTCTGAGTTGGGCGTAGTCACTAGTGCATCTTGTCCAGTGGACCTCTATTGTGACAATAGTGGTGCCATTGCACAAACGAAGGAGCCTAGGTCTCACAAAAAATCCAAGCATATACTCAGGCGATACCACCTGATCCGGGAGATCATTGAGAGAGGTGATGTGAAAGTTTGCAAAGTGCACACGGATCTAAACTTGGCTGATCCGTTAACTAAGCCCCTTCCACAACAGAAGCATGAAGCGCACACAAGAGCAATGGGTATTCGATACTTGTATGATTGTCTCTAGTGCAAGTGGGAGATTGAAAGGGATATGCCCTAGATCTATCATAGTGATGATTGTACGACGTCTTTGTTCATGTACATATGATAACGTTGTTTATCGGTTTTCTGAATAAATGTCATGACTTTGTCCATTAGGTATGAATTGATTGTGCAACACATTGTTATATGACTTTATTTTAAACGGGTCCCTGATCCATATCATTACGAGGAGCGGTTATGATTTAATTTGCATACATATTGGTTGATGGTAATGTTTCACATACCATAGATATAGAGATATCAAACCAATAGTATGGATGCATGTTAGAGAACATGAGCAGTCAGACAGACCAACACCGAGACGTTGTGAGTTGTTATCTCTTATAGCGCCATCAGTGTATAATCTCGAGTGGTATACCTATATGGTCCTTGCACCTGAGATTGTCATGGATGCCCAGCATGCTGACTCGTATACTTTGGTATCATCAAACACTACACCGTAACAGGGTAGTTATAGAGGTGCCTACTGAGTATGCCACGATACATAGCTAGGGGTGTGATAATCAAGATGAAATTTGCCCCTCCTCGATAACAGGAGAGATACCTCTGGGCCCCTCGTGTGGATGGATAAGGAAAGCGAACGGCCGTGCTAATATGACTAAAGAGTTAGTCATGGTTTGTATCCATTCCACTGCCGAGTGAATTGGTCGAGCTATCAACAAGGGTGGCGCGCATCTCGCCTTGAGCTTGACTGGTATTGGGTGGCAAAGGGATTGGTATGTGAGTGTATCAAGGTTCAGCCGAATATTGATTATGTGCATTCGGGGGTCAATACGTACTTCTAGGTGCCGCTGTTGATCGGTCGATTGGAAACAGGTTTTCGGATCCACGGCCGAATTGCACTGAACCTAACGGGTCACACACTTAATGAGTTGGAACTGTTTAACGGGTTTCTACGTGGATATGATCTACGTAGGAGATAGAAACCCTAGCGGGCCGAAGCCCACTAGCATGACTATATAAGGAGAGGCATAGGGGCGGCGTTAGTAGATGAGTTGAGCCTTCACCACGCCTAGCAGCCGCGTGCTCCTCCTACTCTCCAGAAACCCTAGCCGCACGGAGAGGTGCTAGCACACCCCGTGAGGCATTCCTTCTCGGTACGTGTGGATACCGCTAGAGGCGCTGCCGTACGCGGACGCGCTGTTCGGTTGGATGGTCTGCGAGCACAGGTGAGCACTTGATGACCACTGGCGAGCACTCGGCGACCACTCGGGGAGCACAGGCCACCACTCGGTGGTGATCTGGGCGAGTACGTCTACTTCCTCTACACGCGAGAAACTGCTTCCGCTGCATATGCGCGTCAAAGGGAAACGATCTGTGATCCTCTACTTGCATGTGCTCCTGGGTAAATCGAGGTAAAAAATTTTGATTTTACGCTCGCGTAGCCCACCCCTTTCCCATCAGTTTTACCAAGGTAAGATAGATTGCATCTTGCTCTCCTTTTTTTGCAAAACTCACCCGTTTAACTGTCTTATTTACTTTTCTCATGCATGAAATGATGGGAAGGGTTAGAAACCTAATTATTCACACTGCGTCATCTACCCTGTGAATTTAGCCATTTATTGTTGCCTTAGTTCTGTTCCTAGCCTATCCTTGTGCATAGATGCTAGTGCTCGTGGGTTATTAGATGTTAGGTTATTCATCATTTATTTAATCTTGTGACTTGATATATTTGGATATGTTGAGTTACTTAATAACCTAATCAACTAAAACCTACGTGGCGTGAGTTGACAAAAGGTGGCAAGTCGGGTGGTTTTGTGGAATGAGGATTGTGGTGGTGGTAGTCATCTTGGTCTAAGGACCTTTTGTCGTGTGCTTATCCAATCAAACCATACAAGCGCAACCATAAGTACTAGCTATAGCATTTCGGCCAACATGTGCTAGTCCTAGCTTAGTAGTTAGGGAAAACTGTTAACACACTTTATCTTGAAAAGATTGGGCTGAGGACCGTGGGCTCAAGAGGGGCTGAGTTGTCAAAACCTTAGAGGGGGTATCGGTGTTAACAGAAGGAACTAATGAATCGCCTTGTATATATCGTTACTTGGTCTGGGCTCGAAAGGAAGAGCTAAGACGCAAAAGTATCACTAGGCTTACGGGTAAAGTATGCTACACTTTGCAGAGGTTAAAACTATCATGATAGCCGTTGCCATGGGAGGGAAGGAAGGTCGTACGTGGTAGTTTTATGTGTTATCTAAATAACTTGATGGGTTGGTTTTGTTTGAGTTGTTCAACGCTTGTGCAGTTTTGCAGAGGGGCTTTCGAAGCCGAGCTCTGTGTGCTACTTTGGGAATCTATTCATCTTTATTAATTGTTCAACAAATGCTTTTACAACACTTTAATTAATTTTGATTAGAATAGGTGTTTATGCAAATTAACCATCCTATTCTTGTTTATACCCGTGCATTCATATATAAGGATTCTTGCTGGGTAGCCGTGTACTCGCTATACAAACTACGGATATATCTTTGTTCAGGAGAAGACTCGGGTCCGGTTTGCCCGCAGGATCAGGAGGATTCTGTGCCGGATTTTGACCAAGACTAGTTGTCGTTCGAAGAGTCAGATTAGAGAGCATCGTCATCTTTAATATTTTGCATATCATTTGAATTTCCGCTACTCTGAGTTATTCTATATGGTTTTACCCAAACTATTGTAATAAGTGGTTTTGCTACAATTACTTTTGCATTAATATGTTATTTTCTTAATTAATCATGATTGTGTTGTGATGCTCGACCTATATCGCTCATGAGTTGCTAGCATTGATCGCTAGGACTAGCAATGGATCATAGGTAGATCCCGGTGAAGCCGGGGTTGTGACAATAAGAAAAAACAATACTACATATTATAGATGACCATCAAATTCTTCTTAAAAGGTGTATAGAAATAAATTATTTGACATGCCCTTGTACTAGAAACATAACAATTTATTTTATGAAAGATATGTATGCTAGACTACTTGTTCCAAATCTAGAGATATAAAAAATGTTGTACTAGTTACATAAATGTTGTCCATATGTAAGGCCGTTGGTATATACACGGTTCCATCCAGTATGAAATTAAAACAGTGTATCCATTACTTTCTTCTCTCTTTTTGCAGCTAGTCGGTGGCGAAACTCTCCGAGAGCCCAGATTGGAAACAAGTTTCGATAACTTCCATAATCGTAGTATAAAGAGCAGTTGAAGCTTCCGACATGTTCCTTTGATGAAGCTAGTTTAGATCAATATATTGCATTTGAGTAACCATAGAGTAATATTCAGATAACTAATGCCTTAAAAATATTGAGCCTGTAAACACCACGGTTAGCAGATTTTCATGTAGGATCAAGCTAAATGGTACCATGAGTACAAATCGTTATGATAAGAATCGTAGATATGCACTGTGATTTTTTTATTATGATTGAACTAGTGAAATAGTCTAAAAATCTAATGACTATGCTAACTCGACCTATGAACATCCTCAACATAAGTTAAATGTTGATGTCTATATGTTGAGGGTTATGATCCTTCTTGGTCTTAATGAAAACATATATACATTTTCAAGTTTTCTCAGTGGTACGGGTACCTTGTGTATGTAATAGTCAATTTTTTTATAAAAGAAAAAACTAGAAGACTTACTTGTTGGGGAAACTCGCCATTCTCTAGTTGCATGTTGATAAGTTCTTTTGCAGCACAATACAGTGGTGCTGGATCTCGTTCAACCTAATATAAAATTCCATGGTGTCGGCGCACATGCAAATATATATCAAAATAGTTTTATAAATGAGAACCTATACAAATAAACAAGAATAAAATATACCTGGCCAGCAAAAATTAACCCCAACATAGCCCAAGCAGTATTCACAACATGAGGACTACTAGCCCCAACATAGCTCTACAAAAGATTATTGTGCAAATCATCAATACAATTCACCAAATTTAAAATTATCAATATTAAGATGATATGGACAGTTCAAAGGGTTAGGTTTTTCTTAACAATTTTGTGTAGTATATCTATGACAGATAACTCTTGTACATGTTAGTTACAATGTATGCACACAAGAAATTATTGAAGACTAAAGTTGAGAACTTGCATTATAAGGCTTTGCAACATATATGTATTCCCAAAAGGCAAAGACAATAGCAGCCATGGATAGGTAGCCTGAATTTTACTGCTCCATACTAATTTCACTGCTCACTATACAAAATAAGCAACCACCATCTGCCATTCCTCATACATGAATAGGTAAGATTGAAATATATGGAATTTGTTTCCCTCCATTAAGATAAATACATGTTCATTCAATAAAAATTTTGTTTTAGGTGTAAACCAACCGTTTATCATGGAAATTAAGGCATGACTTGGTATGGTGGTGTGCCATGGGCGTTGGCCCATGGACACATTTATGGGTATATGGACACGTTGAAGTGTGAACAGTACCCACAATATTGTACTGCATGAACAACACTGTTGTCATGTAGTATATGATATTGCGGATAAGATCAGATTTGTTACTTTTAGATTAGTTACCGTGGATTGAAGATGACTTTCTTAGATTCCATGTAAGTAATCTCTACAAAAGGGATAGCAGGTATTAATATTTGTATCGCCCGGGCGCTAAGAGTGAGGCCGATCTTGTTACATCCGGTAAGACAATCAAATTTCTACAGTTCTTGACAATTTTGGAATCATTTTCCATGGCTTCCTGTCATTTGAGGCATGAGCCATGAGACAATCCGGTATTTTCCATGTTCTAGGTTTTTTCATGGAGAGGGAATTCAAGTGGGAGAGGCATTTGAGGCATCATGTCAGTCTCCTCATAGCCTTAAATCTCGATGACCCTAAGAGCAAGGTAGGGTCCTTACCAGCGGGGTAGTGCCAATGACATGGGGGGAGATCAAAGGGATTGAGAGGAAGTTGCTTGTTGGGGTTTCTGATGTCTACTCATCACCAAATGTGAGGTCCCATACGTTATGGGCGAGGGAAGGTTGCTACCAGCATGGATCGGAGAGCAAGGGGATGTGTTCTCTTGCTTGCCAACCTTTTCGGCAAGGGAATGGGTGCCATCACTATACATTGGAGGTGGCAATGGCATGATCATTTGTGTAGCCACCACCTCATTGCTAGAAGGGATGCAGCGGCAGTCAACAGCCACCATGCTTTCGAAAGGTAGCGTGGTTCAAGGCCACGTGGGGGCGATCGACAACCCCATGTCAGTGGTTTCCTTGACGGCAATATGGAGAGGCTCACCATATCAAGGAGAGACACTCGGTTGTGTAGTCGAAAATAGCAGATAGGCATGCGACATGTGCATTTAGCCTAAGATCACAGATGGTAAATGATTGGTTTTGTGCACTCGCTTCTTCATGTAAACTTCTGGGTATACAATTAACCTTAGCCACTATTAGCAGCTGAAGGATGAGCTACATGTCCACGAGGGGTGAAGTGTCATGGGCATCATGTCATGGACATGTCTATGGGCCACATGAACAGTATGAATAGTCTATAGTTCTATAGCTCCCAAGCTGCAATTAGATACCATGGATTTGATCATATTGGTTGTTATTAGATAAGATTATTTGCTATAGATTGAAGATGTCTTTCTTATGTTCCAAGAAAGTATTATCAATAAAAGGGATACCATGTATTCATCATCAATCAAGCAATATTACAGTTTTAACCCATGTATCTATACCGCCCGAGTGTTATATGTGCTACCGGCCTCCTCCCATCCGAGCGAGACAACTAAATTACTCTAGTTCATGACATGGTGGTCCAAGGCTGAGGCGACGACCGTTGCATCATGTTAGCCACACACACACACACACACACACACAGAGAGAGAGAGAGAGAGAGAGAGAGAGAGAGAGAGAGAGATCATTGCATAGAAAGATAGGTCGCGGATCCACTCACCCAAAACATCATATGCCTAAGCAAAACAAAGGTGGTGCTGCTTGTTGTGTCCTACGGGCAGGCAAAGCTCATGCAATACTGACTTGCCGCTACTGCTGTCTCCTATGCATGGGCGGAGCTTGCAACTGCCGCTGTGGCTAAGAAAGAATAGGAGGTGGAAGAGAACTTGGTTGAGGTGAAGCGTGAAGAGAGACATGAACTAGGTGTCAAATGGTATAGGATGAGAGTGTTTACATAGAACATTACTATGCTATTAAAGTATAAACTTGTCTTGTAAGGAGTTGTGACATGAGTATATTGTCCCCTAGATGCACATCTTACAGACCTAAAAGGTGTGAGGGTGGTCGGTTGCTGGACCTCACCTTACCACCGAGATAACCATGCTGACGGCAACTCATGACTAGCTTGATATTATGCAGACAACATAGAGTACTCTTGTTAGATTTAATTGCATCCAATGATCTAAATTTCCAATTTCTACTTTGTTCTTTTTAGATGCTACGGTAACATGCTAGGTACAACTTCTGCCCACTAATGGAAGCAGGCCACCAATTGGAACATTATATCAAAATCTGTCTGAAACATACCATAATTTATCTCGTGTGAAAAGCAAACAAATATCAAACCAAGCATGAACTTACTGAACCCAAAGATAGTGCCTGCCCAGATACAGGGAAAAAAGAATTACCTCAGTTTCACTTGAAAGATAAGTCTCTCCCCATCCACCGGTACTAAGCTGCTTCGACAATAGAAAGTCGCATGCTTTCTTGATGCAAGGACTATTTTTGTAGGTTCTTCCAGCTGCCACCAATCCTTTGACAGCAAAGAATGTCCCATATGTGAAACATACACCCCAATTTCCAAACCTGTACGACAATACAAATCTAATTATTGATTGCACTGACAATTAATAATAATTTGAACTAAAAACAAGATGATTTTAGAGACCATGAGCCATCCTTTCTTTGATTATTCTCGATAAACTTGGAAGAATTCTTTATACATTTTGCTATCTCTTCTTTGCGGTAACCCTCATCAAGCTCTCCGAACATAATCAAAGCTTGAAGCACAGATGATGTGCATTCAATAGATCTATCAATTGGTTAAACATGATGAGTTAGATTTTTATGTCAGTTAAAAAAGGGAACTAATGGTATTTTTTTCAAGCGATATGGTAATTCCATCCTTACGGATAATCCACAATAATGTTGACAAAACTCTCAGAAGGGTTGAGAACCTATCACCAACAAAAAAAAGATCAAGTTAATGGATAGTCAGGTACAACAAGCAATAGAATTTAAAGGATTTCACATGGACATACTCATGCAGCATGGCTTACGAGGCACACATATATATATATGAAAATCATAAATCATAGTTTGAGTTATTAGATTATGATCTGGATTGGTATTTAATTATTATATGGATGTTCATATACCAGTTAGGCTCTAGTTTCAGCAGTTTGCCAATTGAATTAGCCGTTCAATTCATGAGAAGTTTATTTTATCTGGCATCTAGATACTAAAGAAATTATGATTGTATTACTTCTTTTTAGCAAAGTTAAAAATATTGGCGATGACTATCTTATTCTTAGAGATACTATGGAAAATGTTGCTATATTGTTTGTAAGCGTGCCTCTTTGTGTAAATTGATGTACGAATCTGGATTAAGAACTAATCAACCCCTAGTCACTTGTAACTAAAATATATAATTCATGAATTGAAAGTATAAATTTGGAACATGCACCTCTAACAAAGGTGTCGTTCTTTTACACTCGTATGTAGAAAACGTACCATCTTTGTTCTACAAAAGAAAAACGATTATCAATACCATTTGATATTAAGTACAGGGTCACATGTCTTAAGTGAAAATATACAATTTTTAAAAGCCAACAAAACATGGATTTTGTTTAAAAATAACATATGTAGTTTTGAACTATTGAATATAAGTAATATTTAAAGGAATGGCCAAGATACATATGACATGATCAAGCAAATTATGCATGCTTCCATCATGATTTATTCAACAAACAGATGGAAGTTCATGAATTGAGAAAGATTAAAGAACATTGCATAGCTATAAGTTGTTGTCAAGTGATCAAGTGCAAGGGATGGTCTGCACCACTAGAAGAGGCCAGAAAAACGTGGTGGTGGATGGTGGCAGCATCACTGCTGCTGGCACAAAAGAAGATAGGAGCAATAAAACATGAATCTTTATTGCTTAACTTCGTTGATGGTTGTCTTTCTAACAAAATATTTCAAGATTTTAAGAAAACAAAATATAAGGACATGACAAATGATTTGCCAAAGTCATACCATGAAAGATAACAAGCAATCCACTGCATCATACAACCTCTCTCCTTTTATCGGATCACCTACAAGGCTGGGGGAGAACTTTGATAACAACAATAATGCCTGAAGATTATGAAAGAAAGAGTTAGAAGAAAAGTTCTAAATAAATTTACTGATGTTTATCAAGGCATCATGAAAGTTTTGCGCCTATGCACCTGAAAAACTTTCCATCATAATTTATCAAATCAAGACATGATAATATACATGATGATGATATATAGCAAAAAGACAAATCATGACTTCTTATGTATGACAGTTTTGTCACATTTGTTTATATGGTTGTTTTGTCACCTTTTCATATAGTTCAAATTCATTGACTTCTTTTGAAACGATATTTAGGACTATTCTAGTTCACAACACAACTCATTATGTTCAAAATTCTAATTAAAAATAACAAAACTATAATATGTACCTTATGACGAACAAAAATCAAAGAGCAATATGCCGAGCATATCACTTATATTTTGACTAGTGAAGAATATTTTCACATTTATAGATAAAGACATATTACATAAGTATCGTATCTTTACCTTAAGTGCTTCTGCAGTACAATCAGATACGCACCATCCATTATCTGCCGTTGAAAGTGTCCACGAACCTTTCGCTCTATGGCGGTAATAAGATTCATCATCAGGATGGTTTTCAAGGATCTTCGAGCAAAGAAGTCACATGTAAAATTTTAATATAATTTTTTTAAATAATTTTATAGTACATATATATATAGTGAGATACTAAACCTGTGAACATTTTATGAACTCATGGGCTTTGCGAAGTGTTGGACCAAACTCATTAATAAGGTCTGTTGCGCAATAGGCTTGAACAATAAAAGCGATTTCCCAGCTTTGGCTCCCATCGTACACCTATGTTCAAGAAGTTTATTCGCTAGCTTATTAGTAGTATGGACAATGTTGCTTGTTGGAAAAATAATAACAACAAAACAATAAAATTTCACCTTTGCAAATTATGCAATCCATGTTTTCATAGATAATGATGCTTATCACAAGCAAAATGATTGAAGAAACTACACAACACATAAAACATAGTACCTTTGCCTTCATGCCATCTTCTGCAAGCCATAGATAATCATAGAATCTTGGAAGATGCAACTTGAATGCATCTGAATTGGGATTGTCTACCCAGCAGCAAATCATATCTAATGCCTAACAAGAAAGATGTGTTTATTTCGAGATCATCAATATTTTATACCCAACCCTACCATCTGTCCAATCCCACACTACCCATGATATTGTGTGTGCTTACCACAGCTGCAACAAATGTGCCCTTAATATGCAATAATTAAACATCCATGTAATATCTATGCTATAAAGCAAGTTTTGTCATGTAATGATCTAGCAAAACCACATCTATAGTGTACGAATAACATAAAGTAGCAGTAAAACAGTGATATGAATTTTGTTACTAGGAGGTCAATTGTAGCAAAACGGCTATACAAATTTTACTACTCGTTGGCCCATCCAGTTTACACATCTAACAATTTTCACATCTATCAATTTTCATAATTATGGGATAAGTGTCTATTAAACTAGATTCTTCACAACTCCTGCAGTTTGAGTGACTATATAAGAAGTGTTGTAAGGGCAAGGTGACCGAAACAAAAGTGGGTATATAAGTAAAAACAAATAAACAAAATTGGGTTGCATGGGTTTGTCAAAACTAAATTTTCTAACTAATGTACAGTATCCAGTTGTTACACATTCATATATTACCTTATTAATCGGGCAGATACCAATGTATTTAGTACTTTCATCTTCATAGTGAATATGTTTAATGAGATTGTTCAATGCTATATCTCTTAGCTTATTAACTGGCCAACAATTTAACAGTGGTTCCACTAATTTGTTAAGACAAGACCAAGCAACATTTTGTGCAAATGTTCGTGGATAGCGAAGGTCTTCCTGCAAGCAACAACAAAAAATGGGAATCAATAAATTTTAATGAATTTTTTAATAATATTTTATTGGAGAAAATAAAATTCGAGCTAGCCTCTCATATAGAATCAACGTACTTATGCTACTATAATTATGTATTTTTTATGATCCAAAAGAACTGGCACCATATGAGGCTAGAGTTTAGAACCGCAAGTGGTAGTATTCAAATACATGATTCATAATTTCTTATAGATAATCATCTAGAAAATGCTTTTTAGGATATTGAATTAATGGCATCTAATTAGTTGTGTCAAAAAAGAAATAAAGCGCTCAAGTAGCATCTAGGAATAATGTTTGTTAAGATATTATATTAACATGGTCTGACTAATTGTGCAAAAAATCAAAGACAATGAAACTAGGAAGAATGACAAGATTTGAATGGACTAATATAATAGTGTTATAATATTATAGCATATCTTGTCGCACTGTAGTTTTATTATGTGCATTCACTTTTTAACAAAAGTTTTGTTAATAGTTTCACCTAATGTATAATACTTTGTTTAATAATTTCCACATTAATCAATATTTTCAGTAGGTATATACTTCCTTTTGCATCTCATAGGAACAATAATTGTAAAATAATTCAACACAAATTGAATTGCAATACGTATTATATGTGCTCTAATTTGCAACGAAGAAATAATGTCATTTTAATTAATATTGTGTTGCATCTATTATTTTCATCCAATATCATCGAGGCTTCCACATATATAGTTCCTACAAAAAATCGTATGACAATGGTGCATAAACAAATGCAAGAGCTAGGTAGTTTGCCTACCATACTTATTTCAACAAATAACTATTGTTTGATGTACTTTATATGAAAAAAGGCTTATATTACAACCCACCTTAGCACATGTATCACGAGCTTTCTTCCAATCAATCTCATTGTATGGGACATTATAAAGCTCATCTCTTATAGCCAATATTGTCGGTGTAATTGGCCCAACAAACTTCTTACCAAAAAGATAAGCCATTGGCATATAAACCAACCGGCAAAAGCACCAGAATCGTCCTGTGGATGAGAAAATCACCTCCATAAAAAAATATGATCCAACACACTAAAATCCATTATTTTAAGATGCTAAAAAGTATTATCCTCTCAAACATTTAAACAACAAGATGTATAGTAGAAATAAAAAATTTGGTTTTGGTAACTAAGTAGCATCTGATGCTGATGACAATGCAAATTATTAAGCAAGTGTTATCTGATAGATCCAAGGTATTTGTGTAGGGCCCAAACTGCTCGAACTCAGTTCACTGGAGATGCTCGATTCAAGCTTGGCTTGAGCTTTAACCGAGCTCTAACCAAGCATGAACTCAAGCTCAAAGCCTAGTTGAGATGAGCGCGAGCATCATTCATGCTTCGTCAAGTTTCTTCAAACATGGTTTTTTCCTTTTATAAAATCATGTTTTATGAGGTGTACTAGAGAACGTGCTTCGGCCAAGCTTACTGGAGCTTTATCAAGCTCATTCAAACTTTATTTTCCTAGATAAAGTGATATTTTATCCAATCATCTAAGGCTCGAGCTCGAGCATTGTTCGGGCCTACTCCAGCTTTGCCCTTTTTTTAAATAAGTTTTGTGTTACCAAGCCAAGACGAGCCGAGCCGAGCCGAGCTCGAGCTTATTCGAGCTGAGGTCGAGCCTAGGCTCGACCATCAACCCGAGCTAGGCTCGAGCCTAGTCGAGCTCTAGCCTGATTGGGTAGGCACGCTTAAGCTTGGCTCATTTGCAGTCCTTTCCGTGGGAACTAACACATGAGACATAGACGCATGAGACATACATACATATGCACAGTGATCGATGGACAATATGAAAAATGAACTTTTATGATGAGACCAACCAACCCTCCCCACCCCCACCCACGTCATAGGCTCAGAATAATAGAATTGGTTCGGTTTACTATTTATTTTTTTTTGTATTCGTATATGAAATTTTTGTTGCTTCGTCTTCTCAAATTAAAAAATGTGAATTTGGATATGGTAAGCATAAAAATGAAAAAGAGTCCCAAAAGGAGCTATGGATCGATTGTTAGGTAAGAAAAATGTATAGATGCTGATAATGAGAATTTAAAAAATTTTGGTGATGCTAATATTGTGATTGAGTAGTGTCGGTGCAATAAATAACA
>SPJY01029947.1:0-15230 GCA_005191435.1 Raddia distichophylla | reverse complement strand
CAACAAAATACCTATGCATGCACACATATGGACATGTCAGTACAAGAGCGTTGAGTATGTTAAATACATTTTTAGAATATAAGACATCAAGAAGCTTGTCATTGAGAACCTAATTTAAAATAGAGAAATTCTACAATACAATCAAAGGAATTAAATACTTAATAAGTTTAACTATATTGTTGGATGCCTCCCTTTTACCTCTGACGCTAGTTTTGTGTTGCTCCACCCATCCATCGGCATGATGTCCTACATTGTCTACCCACGCCACCAATACCATTGACTCCCATGTAAGGGATTTGATAATCATCCGATAATCCACAGTCAGGATTCGATTGTGCAAAAGCATCCAGATGAAGAATTTTCACTTGGATGGTGCCCAAAGAGCCCAAACCTTCTGCATGGTCGGGCGGGGAACTCGCCCAACAAATTGTAACTGGTATGCTGATTTGATGGAGAAAGATCCATTAGTAGTGAAACACCAGGAGGGCTGGTCGGGCTCATTGGGTATAAGGTGCACTTGAGTGATCCGGCGAATAAGCCTGACTAGCTCAGGGATCATCTGCAAGTTGAGGCCGCGCGAGAGGTCAAAAATCCAATTGCCATCCTTAAGTGCCTCTCACACCGAACGCTTCTTCCTTGAGGACGCTTGATAGAGTGCTGCAGCCAGATGCCTGGGAGCACTGCCCGAAATTCAGTGATCCGCCCAGAAAGAGAGGGTCGAGCCGTTACGCAGAATGGCCATGGACCCAGACCACAACAAAGCTTCATACGTTGTGCAGGGTGCGAGGAGGTTGGTTGCCCAAGCGGGATTGGGGAGACATAGGCTCTGCCAGAGCCAACGCAACCGTAGGGCCCTAGAGAAGAGCGCAAGGTCCAAAACCCCAAGGCCTCCGAGAGAGGTCGGGGAGCAGACCGAGGTCCAGTTGACTTCCCCCCACCACCCGAGGCGGAGCCCTTCCACAGCCAGCTCCTTCTAATGTAGTCAATCTTCTTGATGACCGAGGAGGGGGGTTTGATGACAGACATGACATAGGTTGGGAGCGTGGAGAGAACTGCCTTCAGCAAGGTCAGGCGTCCTCCCTTGGACATCATCCGCCCCCGCCAGCTAGCCAGCCGGGACGCCACTTTGTCAATGAGAGGTTGGAAGTGGACGTGGCGGAGCCTCCTAACAGACAAAGGCATCCTGAGGTACTTGATAGGGAAGGTGGTAAGCTCTGCTGGGAGGTCGCAGAGGACTTGATCAAGGTCAACTCCTTCGCAGTTAATAGACACTACATGGCTTTTGGAGAAGTTGGTTCACAGGCCAGTGATTGACCCGAACTCCTGGAGGAAGACATCCAGGGAAGAGACATCGGCCCTCGAGGGGTTGTGGAAGATTGCAGCATCGTCTACGAAGAGGGAAACCCCAGCACCATGGTTGAGGTCCCCAACCGGTGAGAGGGCGCCGAACTGGGAGGCACAGAGCAACAAGGCGCCAAGGGGCTTCGAGGGGTTGTGGAAGATTGCAGCATCGTCTACGAAGAGGGAGACCTAGCACCATGGTTGAGGTCCCCAACCGGTGAGAGGGCGCCGAACTGGGAGGCACAGAGCAGCAAGGTGCCAAGGGGCTCAATGACGAGGTTGAAAAGCAGCGGAGAGAGCGAGTCGCCTTGTCGGAGCCCTCTGCGGTGTTGAATAATGTCAAGGGGGTAGCCATTGAGGAGAACCCTTGAAGATGAGGCAGCGAGGGACATCGAGATCCAGTCACACCAACGAGTGTTGAACCCCCGAGCGCGAAGGTTGTCAAGCAGGTATGGCCAGGACACCGAGTCGAAAGCCTTCTCAATGTCAAGCTTGAAAAGCAACGCTGGGGTGCATGACCTCTCGAGTGATTTTGCATTGCTCTGGACAAGGACGAAGTTTTCTTGAATGTGCCTTTTCCTGATGAAGACGCTCTGGAAGGAGAGATCAGCTCATCCATGAAAGGAGCAAGACAGGATGCCATAATTTTGTGAACAACTTCCCCACGCCGTGAATGAGACTGATCGGGCAGAAGTCAGCAGGAGAAGTTAGGGACTCCTTCTTAGGCAAAAGGAGAATGTGGGAGTTGTTGAGTCTTGCCAGCCTTATGGTGAGCATCATTGAGCCCTAATTTTTTTAGTGGCATTGATGACGTATACATTTGCGCTAGGGACTTCTTGGAGCTTTCATGGAAGCCTAGCGAGGATTCGGCGAACTTTTGAGCTGCTTCGAGATGATCTAAACATGACCGAACGAGTGAAGAGGTCATGTGTAGGTTTAGGAGTAGCTAGTTTTTTTTTTCTTTTTCGCCCATTCTTCAAGAGGGGGTCTAATCATTTCGATCGTGCCAAGTCTCTCCTCATCCTAGCCCTCAAGCCATCCACAAAATAGTTAGAGATCCCAATCCGTTAAAAATCTCTTGAACCGTGCCTTTTCTGTGCTCATCGAACCGGGTCCGGTCGCCATAGGACCGGGTCTGGCGAGCCCAACCCTAGAACCAGTTCTCTGTCGCTGGTCGGACTGGGTCGGACTGGGTCCGACCCCTCCGGACTGAGTCCGACAATGCCTTTGTTCCAGCGCCTAAAGCTCCGTCGGACCGGGTCCGACAACATGTGTGCCAGCCGTTCTGAGGCATGGTTGCAGCCATCGGACCGGGTCCGATGACCATCGGACCGGGTCCGACGGTACTGTAACGGCTAGTTTTTGAAGTCTTCCCGAGCTCCAACGATTAGTTCCTCTCCGGAGGGTATTTATTGACCTGTGTAGGCAGCCATTACTGAGGTTTGTTGCTCAACTTCACCTACAGCCAACATCTTCTCATCTTAGGGGTGTTCTAGAGCCATTCCTCCACCAATTCATCAACCACCTACCTTTCCCCAATCCGAGCTTCATGGAAGTCCTTCGATTGGGTATGATCGAGGCGATTCGGGCTTATTACTCTTGAAGACGGTGTTCTTCTTGGAGGTGTGGGCTTGGGAAGTGGACATGGTGGAGCCTCCTGACAGACAAAGGCATCACGGGGTACTTGATGGGGAAGGTGGTAAGCTCTGCTGGGAGGTCGCAGAGGACTTGATCAGGGTCAACTCCTTCGCAGTTAATAGACACTACATGGCTTTTGGAGAAGTTGGTTCACAGGCCAGTGATTGACCCGAACTCCTGGAGGAAGACAGCCAGGGAAGAGACATCGGCCCTCGAGGGGTTGTGGAAGATTGCAGCATCATCTACGAAGAGGGAGACCCTAGCACCATGGTTGAGGTCCTCAACAGGTGAGAGGGCGCCGAACTGGGAGGCACAGAGCAACAAGGCACCAAGGGGCTCAATGGCGAGGTAGAAAAGCAGCGAAGAGAGCTACTCGCCATGTGGGAGCCCTCTGCGGTGCTGAATAATGTCAAGGGGGTAGCCATTGAGGAGAACCCTTGAAGATGACGTAGCGAGGGACATCGAGATCCAGTCACGCCAACGAGTGTTGAACCCCCGAGCGCGAAGGTTGTCAAGCAGGTATGGCCAGGACACCGAGTCGAAAGCCTTCTCAATGTCAAGCTTGAAAAGCAACGCTGGGGTGCATGACCTCTAGAGGGATTTTGCATTGCTCTAGACAAGGATGAAGTTTTCTTGAATGTGCCTTTTCCTGATGAAGACGCTCTGGAAGGAGAGATCAGCTCATCCATAAAAGGAGCAAGACGGGATGCCATAATTTTGTGAACAACTTCCGCACACCGTGAATGAGACTGATCGGCGGAAGTCAGCAGGAGAAGTTGGGGACTCCTTCTTAGGCAAAAGGAGAATGTGAGAGTTGTTGAGTCTTGCCAGCCCTGTGCCATCGAGGTTGAAAAGGCACTGAAGGGCCTTGAACACATCCACCGAAATAAACTCCCAATAGGCTTTATAGAAGTCCCAAGTGATGTCCTCCTGACTGGGATCCTTATCGTTAGGGAGGGAAAAAAGAACCTGCTTGAGCTCATCCATAGAAAGGGGTTCATCCAGCAAAGCGAGGTCGGGCTTTGGTAGCCCGAGGAAGTCCCAGTTGAAGGAGCGCATTGCCGGGGGATGGCTCGTAATTGAATCACCCCCGAAGATGGCACTGAAGTGCTGGTGCAGGTTGTTGGCCTCGTTGTGGAACTCGGTGTGAGTACCAAGGCTAGATTGGAGGGAGTGGATGAAGTTCTTTTTTGGGACGGTCATTCGCCTTGAGATGGAAGTATCTAGTGTTAGCATCACCAAGCTTGAGCCAGGTTAGACGGGAACGTTGCTTCCATTTGATCTTCTCTATGGTGCATAGCCCTAGGATTCGGGCCTTGAGCTGTCTCCTAAGGAGAATCTCATCGTCTGAGAGGGCTCGGACTTCCATGGCCACGTCGAGAAGCCTGACGACCTTGGATGCCATGGAAAGTTGAAGTTTGGTGTCCCCGATCTGAGAGGGCTCCAAGACTATAGCGCAGAGGCGGTTCTAGCTAGCTTGGCCCCCAGACGCAACAGTGGATGAGAAGGTCAGTGGTTGGAGGAATCACACCATGCCTGCTTAGCGACATCCTGAAAACCCTCGAACTTTAGCCAAAAATTCTCGAAGCGGAAACGATGAGGCGGTTTGGGGAACCACTCGGCCTTGAGGAGCAAAGGGCAGTGGTTGGAGGAGGAGGATGACAGCGACAGCAGCGAGCAGGAAGGAAAGGGAAGCTCCCAATCCGCATTAGCGAAAGCCCGGTCAAGGCGAATGAGTGTCGGGTTGGATTTCTCATTACTCCACGTGAAACGACGACCAGAGCGGTGGATCTCTTTAAGGAGACAGGAGTTAAGGGCGGAGCGGAAGCGAACCATGAGGCTCCGCTTAAGATTGAGATTGTTCTTGTCAGAGATGTTATAAATCAGGTTGAAATCATCCAGGATGAGCCACGGCCCATTGTAGAGGAGCTGCATATGGTCAACAAGGTCATCGGCGGCACTGGAGGAGGAAATGCCCAGTCGGCGGGCAAGCAGACCCTGCGTCTTGCGGATGCCCGGCACCAGAGTGGAGCCAGTAGGGGCGAGAGCGGGCCGTGAGGCCTCAAGACGGGAGCTGTGATGGACTCTGCGGGTGGCCTGTTTCAGGCAGGATCGCCTAAACGGGGTGGAGGAGATCAGTGGTGGCGTCGAGTCGATCGTGGCCCTGGCAAGCAATCCAAGGGCCGAAGTGGTGGCCTGTTGCTCCATGACCCGAGGCGAAAGCTCCCTGCAGGGTGGAGGGCTCACCGGCGGAGAACGCGAACAGGAGCGGGAGGACGGGCGCGAGCACTCCGAAGAGAGCTGTCGATAAAATCTCATTTAAAGTAAAGAGAATACGTAATAAATTGGAGGCAACTGCACAACTGTTATGGTACACAAATTAAGCAGGAACTGATAACATGTTAAGCAAATGCAATCGACAAAAAAAAGTGCTACCAACGGGGGCGTGTACCTCTTGTTCGCGAGGAACTCTCGGAGCTCTTCGATGAGCTGCCTCTCGTCGAGCATCTTCATGTTGATCATGTTGCTGTACTTCTGCTTGTCAAGACCAATGAGAATGTCCCTTAAAACTTTGGTCATCTCAGGATTCCGACCGACCGGAACAAAAGCCCAGCAATCGAAGCCCGGCTGAAGCGTGTAGTAGTCATACACTGCTCTCGCAAGGGTGGTCTTGCCCAATCCTCCGATCCCAACAATGGAAACAGCCTTCGTCGTCTTCCCGGCCGATGCATCAGTCGACAGCATCTTGACGATGGTGTCCCTTGGCCCATCGACGCCGACGAGCTCTGCTCCTTGCTTGTACATAGCCAGGATGCGAGGATCGATGGACGTCGCCGTCGGCTTAGCCACGATGCCGTCGATTTTGTACCTTTCACGCCTCTCGGCCAGCTCCCGCGCTCTCTTGTTGATCTCTTCAATGGCGCCAGCGATCTCATGGCGAGCCTTGCCCTTGCTGAATAATTTGCCCATCTTCTTCGCGAACCGCCTGAGCTTGCGCTTCTTGGCCACGCCGGAGTCCTCGCGGTCGTCGTCGACGCGGACGAGGAAGTCCTTTTGGAGGGCGTCATGCATCACCTCGAGCTCGCCAGAGAGAGACCTGACCTTCTCCCTCAGGCTCCTCTGCAGATCATACTCCTCTTTGAGCAGCTCGCCCAGCTTGGGGACGAGGCTGCCCATGGCGCCCGTCACCACCTCCATCCTCAAGATCTCTCTCTCTCTAAGCTGCTTTGCTTAGTTTGGTTGCTTTGGTTGGTCCTAACCTGCTAGGCTGCTGGTACGTGATGTGCGTTCTCTTGTTATGATAGCAAGCAACTTCCACAACATGCTAGGAAACGCATAGATTTTTATTAAACCCACAACATGCATATCAGAAGCCACCGCATGAAACATATAAAATGTCTCAATCGATACGGATTGATTTATATTAGTATTAGACAATAGACATACAGCTGGAGCCTGCAACGTGTATTGTTCTTCATTCAACGTCGGTCCGTCACGCACTCATGGAGCCCTGCCCATGGCCATCGAATTGAAAGGCCACCTTCCACAAACATACCTGTATATATAGAAAATTAGTTAATGTTATCAGATTAAATCAATGAATAAAGAGAAATTTATTTGTTGGGAATCTTGATCAAAGGTACAGATGTGGATGAGGACTTTGAAATTTGTCAAGTATAAAATACATGGGTATCAGTAAAGCAGTTTTTTTTTTCTGCACGCGCATCGCACATATCACCGACGTGTATATGGAATACATGCATGGTCTTAGGATTCACTGAACGATCAACTTCCATTTTATTTTAATAAAAAAGTTCTCGCACAATTATATCAAGATGATATAATCATTCTAAGACTACTTCCGATCTCTACATAGATAGAATGCACACAACTAATTATTATTGAAAAATAAAATGACATCAAAAATCATATCGCAACAAGGTACATCGCAAAATTTAATTTTTACATCCAAGAAAGCAACTTCCAAGAAAGCAAACCGGGAAAAGATGGGACTCGAACAACCTTACATAATTCATAAATCACATCAGAAGCCACCACGTGAAATATACTCCCTCCGTCCCAAAATAAATGACGTTTTTGACTTTTAAAATACATGTTTGACCATTTGTCTTATTCAAAAAATTAGTATAAATATGTAAAAATATTAATCATACTTAAAATATAAGTAATGATAAAACAAGTCATGGTGAAATAAATGACATTTACATAAATTTTTTGAATAAGACAAATGGTTAAACATGCGTTTCAAAAATTAAAAACATCATTTATTACATAGTAGTCGTAATAACTTCGTATAGCATACATTATACGAAGTTATACGAATATACATACAGCTGGAACGTGCTGTTCTTCATTCATCCATGGAGTTGTGTTCTTTTTTTTTAATTTGATGAGTACCCCCATGGGCATCGAAAGGTCACCTTCCACAAACATATATGTACAAAAAAAATAGTTGTTAACGTTATCAAATTCAAGATATGGGCCATCCATGGACCAGTTCAGCTTTTGGCCATTATGAAGCTCGTATGTACTGGAGTAATTAATAGTATGTACAAAGGCCATCTGCGTGTGGGCCTGTGTCGTCCCCGCCACCTGCTCGTGGCTTTTGGGCTAGTCTCCTGCTTATCACCTGCGTGTGGCGCTGTGTCTAAACCACTTGCGTGTGGTTTCGTGTCTTAACCATCTACGTGCGGTGTGTCTCGGGTAACTCCTCCTGCGTGGGCCTCGGTCTCCCCACCCAGTAGAACTAGTATGTGTGGGCGGCCTAGCTTGGGGTTGTGTCGCTTCTAGTGTGCTCAAGCCTTCGGCTCTCCTAGTTTCGACCTTTGTGCCTCGTGTCCCATCCTTTTATCCATGAAGATCATCAACGGGAACGTCGGTGGTCTAAATTCCATGGCAAAGAGGGACGCTATTGCCGCTCTCGTTCATAATTACAACCCCTCCATCCTCGTCATTCAAGAATCCAAGCTTTTAATTCGCTCCGTCGACTCAAAGCTTTATGGAAAATTGCGGGCACAGGCTATGTTGCTCCCTACAGCTGCCTGCCTCAAGCAATAGTGGGGGTCTCCTCCTGTTTTGGAATGACTTTGTTCTGAAACTCTCGGACCCCCTCGTCCTTCAGCATTCCATCTCTGCCCGGGTCTGCATCCCTTGTGTCGGCCCCCGGTTATTGCGGACCGGGAACCTCGGTGCACCTGCGCTATGCCTAGATCTTTCTTGCTACCGCGGCACCGCAAAGTTACAAAAGCTGGAATCATCTCATACACGCACAAGGATAGTTATATTACATCACAGGTAAATTACAGGGTGGCTCATTGTTTTGAGCAGTCGATCAGGCTAAATAATTACAATACCAAAAGTGAGCTCTTATCAGAGACTCGGTAGCGGAAACATCAGACAAGCGACTTCGGGATCCACGGCTATGCCCATTCCCGATCAGGCAAGCGACTGGAGTCCCTCCTAATCGTCCTGGTCGTCAGCATCCCCTTCAGCATGCTCGTCCTCATAACACTCGTGTGGGTCGAACTCCTCAACTCCATCACCTAAAATCGTGAACGTGTGTGCGAGTGTGAGCGCGCAATCAACCCGCGCTCGCGAACCAATACCCAACCCAATGCAATATAGTGATAAAGGCTATTTGGTGGAGGCTAGGTTGATTTATTTGCATAAAGCCAAGTTTACAATAGTTATAGATAAAAGTCCCAACTAGCAGTGGTAAATCAAAGACGTACTGTGCTAGTATATGCAATTGTTCATGTAATCAGGGGGTTTCATCATCAAAATCATCATCGTCATCATCATCATTCTCAAATCGTTCACATTCTATCACCCATAGGCAAACCAAAAACCTCCACTCGTTCTGGACCGTACCCTTTTCACCCTGACGTACGTCCTCTAACATTTGGCGGTGGATTCACCCTCCGAGAGGCGTGATCCCCTTGAGCTCAACTATGGCCTGGACCCGTAGGTCAACAATATCATCATAAAAATGTATGTATTATGTGTGTCCAAAGGACGATACTTCTCGCACTCGAGCAGAAATGGCACCCAAGTGCATGAGCCGTTTCCAGGGCCTTATCTAGTTGCAAAGTAAACTCGGGAAAGCGGGGCATAACACATCACCATAGTCATGTACTCGGGATACGCACATGCTGACTAGACTGTCCAAAGTGTTCGCATTCAGATGCGGCGACAATGTAGTCTTGGTCAGACGGGGTCTGGTACATCTTTGATACACTATGCTTTACCAACAATCATGTTCAAAGAGACTAACTCTGGTCATGACACATCACCATGGCAGTGATGGGACCGTTCCACTGAGTAACCTGCTCGTGCGATAAGTCAGAGCCAACGATCAGCTATACCTTGCCGGGGCAACGGAGTATAAGATCGAATGACCCATCACCCGAATCGCACGTTGATCTGCCAGGATTCAACCCACGGACTCTAGACTTAACCCAGCATGTCTAAGCAGTTTAGTGACTAATTACTCCAAGGAGTTTAACATTTAAGTCCTTAGGTTACAAATGACAGGGTAAGGAAATTATATTCAAGGAAAGGATTGTGCTCATTAACACTAGTAATCAAGTGGTTATAGCTAGACCAGCTCTAGTAGCATTTGTTTGACAATATAATTAATAACAGAAAGTAAGCATGCAAATTCATAATTTAAATTAACATAAATTTAATTAAAACTGGGTAAAGAGAATGAACTAGAGTATTGGCTCGCCTTGATCTTCGGGGTCGAACTCTTATTCAGTGTTGTCGTTCAGGGGTTCTTCCGGATCCTCGTTCTCTAATTAATCGAATACGAGAATACGACATTCGAATAAATTTCTATTTCAACCAAAAGGATGATGCATGCCAAGGGGGATAATAATCCTAGGGTGTTCACTTTAAAGGTCTTAAAGCATTCAGAACAGCAAGGATAAATCTTGTTATTAATATTTTTATTTAGTTCTCTAGATGAATAAACCAACATCTTTTAGTTCTTTAGCCTATAAATAAATATTTAATACCACATTTGGAATAGGTCACGCCTATATGTTTATGAGATGAGATGCAATAAACCACCCATATAATACCCCCAAAGTGGCAAAATACTTATTTAAGATATTTATAGCTAGGCAAACAATTTCTTGTTATAATTCTAGTTGATTGGACCTTATATGAGAGCTACACAAATATCTACAGCAAATAAATACAACTAATGATAGCTATATTAAATTTTTTTATTAAATCCATCATATTGCAAAGTATTTTACCTAAAATTTTCAGAGCAAAATAATTTCATTTGCTATTTTAAATAAAATAGGGAAGGCTCTCGGGTAAATAAAGAAAAGGGGAAAATATTTAAGGGGGAAGGGCTTGCGCAGTAATGGGCCTCGGTCCAGTTGCGGGTTGGCCCAGCACGGGGTGAGAGAGAGGCCACGGGGCTCTCAGGCACAGGCGGGCTCCCGAGGGAGCGCTTCCACTCGCCCTAACAGGTGGGGCCGGGCCTACCTGTCAGTGGCCCAGGCAGCGGCGGGGGAGGGATGAAAACTGGGGCATGGGCCCCAGTTGTCAGTGACTCGGGCTGGGACGGCACTTAAAGACAAAAAGGAGCATGGGACCAGGCTGTCAGAGACACAACGCGGGGGTGAGAGAGAGGCCGCAGGGGAGGGGCTCCTGGCGTGGGCGGCTCACAAGGCGCGCCTCCTCTCAACCTGATAGGTGGGGCCGGGCCCACCTGTCAGCGACTCGAGCGACGGCGCGGAAAGGGGCGATAATGGGGCGTGGGCCCCGCTCGTCAGTGACACAGGCCGGGGGAAAATAAAAATAAAAGGGTCGCGGGACCCGGCTGTCAGTGGCTGCGGGCGCGGGGGAGTGAGTGGCTTGGCTCCAGCTCACTTGCGCGCTGGTGCGCTCCTCCTCCTTCTTCCTCGCGTTCGGCGGGCTCCGGCGAGGGCTTCGGCGACGTCACGGAGGCGCTACAGGGCACGAGAGGGGGAATTTTTGGGGGCTACGGGAAGAGGAGAAAAAGTACTACGACGTCTTTGGCGGCGCCAAGCCGGGGTGAGCCGAGACGACGGCGCGGCGGCCGGAGGCGGAAACGGGGCACGAGTGCAAGACAACTCACCGCGCTAGGCTAGATACGGCTAAAAGAAATGGCAGGGGAGCAACAGCAGGCTACGGGGAGCGCGTCCGTACCGTAGGTTTGGCCGGAGGGAGCTCGGGGCGGGCAGTCGACGTACGGTGCGGAAGTAGAGGGAGAAGAGGCGCCACGGGCTCCGTTCCGGTGCTCCTCCTCCGTGTTCTTGCTCGCGGGGGGAGGGGGGGTTGGTGGTGCGGCTTCGGGCGACGAGTCGGACGACGCCGGTGGAGGAGCTCATCGACGATGTTGGGTTCTCGGCTGTGTGTGTGTGGTGTGTGTGGAGGCGAGTGAGAGAGGAGGTGGACAAAAGAGGGGCTCTGGCCCCTTTTGTAGAGGGGAATGCGTTGGGAGAGAGAGGAGAGAGAAGAGAGGCGGGAGGACAGAGGAGAGAGAGGGGAGAGGAGAGAGGAGAGAAGAGACAAATCCGCCTCAGAGATCCACGACATAACCATCACTATATTTGAAAATGGGTGATAGGTGCAACAAAATAACGTCACCTACTTGGTTGCCATGTAAACCCCTGGATCATCGTAAGCACAAACTGGTGACGGGGAAATTGAAAATTGCCATCATTAATCTTTCATAATGAGTGACGGGTTTCAAAGCCACGTCACATACTTACTTGCCAGGGTTACTCCATTGGACATCGGAAGCACAAATAGGTGACGGTGCTAAAATTAGAACGCCATCACCTATTACGTTTTAGGGTACCCTACAGCTCCTTTGGGGCATCTGGGAAGGAAAGAATAGTGATGGTGTTCTCTGAAACCCCGTCATTAATTATCATGTTTGGTGACGGTTCATGACCGTCGCCAATGACTACACATTAGTGACCTGTTCTGGGTGACAGTGGCTTTCCCATCACCTGTGGCAGTTGTCACCCGTCACTATTCAGCGTATCTCATGTGGTGTGCTGCTTTGGATTAACCATGACAATTTGTTGCGCAGGGCGATGGATTACATGCCCGAGGAGAGGACTAGGCACAAATATGGAGAGACTCACCGCGAGTTTGAGGCAAGGATCTTGAGGGAGGCCGATCTGGAGAAGTAGTAGGTTGTACAAGCCTTATAGGAGAGCTTAAGGACGGAGAGAGAGACCCAAGAAAAAGATCGAGGGATGATGAGGAGGATGAGGATGGATGAGATGGAGGCCAGGCAGAGGGCACAAGGGGTAAGTGTGCAACGGATTTTAGCTTTTACCTCTTTTGAATATGTTGGTTTCATCTCTTCCGAATGTACAGGCAGGCCCGAGCGGTCAAGCGAGCCAGGCTCCATTTCTTCAGGAATAGCATGGATTAAGGGTGCTGCGACCTTGGAGCAACAATACTTACATGGTAATTATGTCCATTGTACTTGCCATCTAACAAAAACTGTAAAACAAATAATTGATTGGTTTGATCGACAATGTGCGCTTTACAGGGCTTGGCCACTTCTACTTCCGATGTTCCAGCTCCTCCAAGACATGATGAGCATCCTGGTGGCTCCCAGCAGGGTTACGACAAACACATGGGAGGCTACCTTGATCTCTTGACGATGCAAGACCCGTCGTCGTACTTCTCGCCGCATTCAGACTACCCTCCGTCGTCACACTACCCTCAGCCGCCACCGCCGCAGTAAGGTGATACTTCGTATGTGAGACTTCGATATGTGACTTCGTATGTGAGACTTGGTATGTCATGTCTTGTGGATGTTTAATTTGTATGTAGCTATCATGTAGTGAGATCACTTTGTACGTTATTATTAGATGTGGATCGATGTGGTATGGATTGATATATTATATGTATGTGAATTATTTGTGCAGGTGAATATGTGGATAAATGTGGGGAAAATTTGGGGGGTTTTAGAGGTTTGTGGCTGCTGCGACAGCTGGGGCGGTACTGCTGCAGTAGCAGGAAAAAATGTGATTTTTTTTAAAAAAAGTTTGTAAATTTTTTTCCATCTGTAAACTTCTCGAGTGTCTGGCCCTCAATAGCTCTTTGCCACGTCACCCGGAACCGGCTGCTGGACAGTGGCCCCGCTGTCTCTCGCGAGGACCAAGCCCTCGAGACAGGTGGCCCCGCAGTATCTCACGAGGGCCGAGCCCTCAAGACAGATGGTTTTTCGCGAGGGCCAAGCCCTCTAGAAAAGGTGGCCCCGCTGTCTTTCGTGAGGACTTGGCCCTCTAGAAAAGGTGGCCCCTTGCCGTCAACTCACACGCGTGTCCTGGCTCTGTTTTTCGCGAGAGCTCGCTGGTAGCCCTCGTGAGAGGCCGTTTCTCGAGGATCTAGCCCTTGAGAGAGACCTGTCACGAGGGTTTTGACTCTTGAGATTCTGACAAATTTCTATAGTGCGCCCTTATGCCCACAAGACACCGGATATTGGGATAGATGGGTGGCACTTTATTGTTCAACAGTGACGTCAACTCAACTGATGAGTGAGGAGATATCTTCAAATTAATCAGGCCCAATGAAATGAATCATCAGTTGCTTTGCTCAATCTGTGGGCTGAGCTGGGATGGGCGTAAAAGTAAGTTTAAGTTATTTTGTGTACCAGGACCATGTTGTGCTCCTGCAAGGGACGCATGTATAATAAGCTATTTAGATATGTTTCTGCAAGTCATGCATTGTGCTAAGTTATGGTTTCTGCAAGTCATGCATTGTGCTAAGTTGCAATTCCAACAAAAACTAAACTAAAACAAGCTATCAAAGAGGGCCTGAATCTTGTCTAGCATGGCTGTTTACTTGGCGTTGAAGCAGATTATAATAACTGGACATTGCCCTGCCCAAGTGCGGTCATGCATATGCAAATATCTAGCTCCGTTAAATGAAACAGTAAAACAGAAAACTGAAACAGTGCTATTGCATCGGTATGCTATTTGAAGACCCGGACTTCGAATTTTATTTTTTTACTTTCTTTTAAATTCAATGCTATTGCATTCGTCTTGCATTTGAGAGATACTTTTCTTTATAGTACTTTTGTCAAAATGCAATGCTATTACATATGCCTTGCATTTGAGTGGGTACTTTTCCATTTTGTTTATCTAAAGGGATGGTGTTAGAGATATATTAGGATAGTATTGGAGTTCTGTCTTTAGACTTTTCATGCACCCACTATATATAAGCCCTCGGCTTACAAATCAATACACATCTCATATAATATTTCCAACAGATCCAGCCCCAGTCGACCCAGTCAACTAAAGTCTATCTCTTGACGTGTTTAACTTTTTAGTTGGAAAAAGTACTTTGGTTGGACCAATTTGGTCCATAAACTTAAAACTAGGGTTTAAATTGTTGCAAGTATCA
The DNA here is from genome assembly GCA_005191435.1 of Raddia distichophylla. Taxonomy (NCBI): domain Eukaryota; kingdom Viridiplantae; phylum Streptophyta; class Magnoliopsida; order Poales; family Poaceae; genus Raddia; species Raddia distichophylla. The sequence goes on along the minus strand of SPJY01029947.1, from coordinate 815 downwards.
AAATCAGATTTGACTAGTCCTTTGATTAGTCAACATGTTGGCTTTGCATATGTGACGTGTTTTGCTGATGTGGTGGCATGTCAATGCCATGTAGCTTCCATGTCCTCTCTTCATCTCTCTTCTTCTTTTTTTAATTTGATAGTTTAAATTTTGATCTTGAAATTTGGTAAAATTTAGCTTTAACATGTTGGCTTTGCATATGTGACAAGTTTTCAAGGGATGGCATGCACCTACTAATTATTTTGACTGGATCTATATATCATGAATATTATCTGATTTCTAATTCATCCCTGACAAATTCTCCATCTCCTCTTGGTATCAGGCGCTGGCGACGTTCTTCCCATCTCTTCATCTCCTCGTCGCCAGGTTAATTTGCATGCTCTTCTCTGCTCTCTTCTCCTATGTAACTTCGGGTTTATATATCGTCGATTCATCTCATCTGATATGATATGATCCTAACTAAATTATATGCATCTTTAGTGGATGATATATCAATATGTTTGCATTTCAAATTGCTTTGAATATAATGTAATATTATAGCAGTCAATAATATATAATAAGATAAATTAGTGATCAAAGTTTGTCTCCAAAAACTTTTTCAAGTTAAAATATACCTTATCGACTGGTAGAGGGAGTAAACAAGTTGGTCAACCACCCTCTGCCAATGGTATATAACCTACTAGAATAAGCTGATTACATCTAGGGATGGTTAACATTGAAGAATGTTTTTCAGGCCAAAACGTAAGAAACACATAGAAAGTGACCTTACATGTGCCCTGGAAATTTTCAATGGCTTTGTCGGGGATTGAATTACG
>SPJY01029932.1:0-45628 GCA_005191435.1 Raddia distichophylla | reverse complement strand
AAAGACAAAATATCTCTCATATGATGTCCAATGCTACTCGTGAGTCCAAAGAATTGTACAAAGTTCGCTTGACTTCTTCTCTAGAATGTACAACATTTCTTCTAATGCAAGGCTTAGCTTTTTGTGGCCACGAGGAATCATGTGGTTCTTTAAACAAGGGAAACTTTTTAGAGATGGTAGATTGGTACAAGGATAAGAATAAAGAAGTAAGGGCTACTTATGATTGTGCTCCAAGAAATTGTATCATGATTGCTCCAAGTATCCAAAAGGATCTCGCGAAATGTTGTGCACAAGAGATCACAGATGTGATTCTTGGAGAGATTGGAGATAGACAATTCTCCATTCTAATTGATGAATCACGTGATATATCAGTCAAAGAGCAAATGGCGGTAATAATAAGGTAAATAGACAATTCTCCATTCTTATTTCCATTGTCATTCTATTTTTAATTCATTATATTTTCCATTGACATTCTGTCTTAACCTATTCATTCTAATGTAGGTATGTCAGCAGGCAAGGGCAAGTTGTGGAGCGTTTTCTTGGTCTCAAACATGTCTCCGAGATTACATCAGTTGCACTAAAGGAAGCTCTTTTTGGCCTTCTTGATCATCATAGCCTATCTATCTCAAGGCTTATAGGGTAAGGATATGATGGTGCTTCAAATATGAGAGGTGAATATAATGGTTTGCAAAGGAAGATTTTAGATGAAAATCCATATGCTTTCTGCATTCATTGCTTTGCCCACCAATTGCAATTAGTGGTTGTGTCTGTTGCTAGTAGTGGTTGTTGCCAATCTATTTATGATTTCTTTGATTACATCTCCGTAATTGTCACCACCACTAGCTCATCTTGTAAGAGGAGGGATGCATTAGTTGAAAAGCACCATAAAGACATCTTGGATAGATTAGAGAGAGGTGAAATTTTTACAGGAAGAGATTTGCATCAAGAAACTAGTCTCGCTAGACCGGGTGATACTAGGTGGGGATCACATTACACAACTTTGATTCGTTTGGAGACAATGTGGGACTATGTGCTACAAGTTCTTAGTATGGTTCATGAAGATGGGCGTGTACCAACACAAGCAGCGGGTTTGATAGAAAGAATGAAAAGCTTTAAATTTGTGTTCATTTTAAAGCTAATGTTAAAATTGCTTGCCATCACAAATGAGTTGTTACTTGTCTTACAAAGAAAGGACCTTAACATTGTTCATGCTATGGAATTAGTTGCTGATGTAAAAGCTCGATTAGCTATTATGAGAACAGATGATGGTTGGGAGACCTTCTTTGATGGTGTGAAGCAGCGGGTTTGATAGAAAAAATGGAAAGTTTTAAATTTGTGTTCATTTTAAAGCTAATGTTAAAATTGCTTGCCATCACAAATGAGTTGTCACTTGTCTTACAAAGAAAGGACCTTAACATTGTTCATGCTATGGAATTAGTTGTTGATGTAAAAGCTCGATTAGCTATTATGAGAACGGATGATGGTTGGGAGACCATCTTTGATGGTGTGAAAGCCTTTTGTGTGCTGAAATGTATTCCAGTGATAGACATGAATGAAGAAGTGCCAGTTCGAGGTCATTCAAGGCGTTATGGGTTCACTGTCACTAACCTTCACTATTATCGTGCTGAGATTTTCTTTGTTGTGGTGGACAAAATTAATTCAGAGTTAGCTCATCGATTTAATGAAATCTCTACTAAGTTACTAGTTTGTTTCTCTTGTCTTGATCCAAAGAACTCCTTTGAAAAGTTTGATGTAAACAAACTTGCTCGACTTGCGGAAATTCATGATAAAGACTTCTCTGTTGGTGATCGTGCCATTATAAGGGAGCAACTAGAGACCTACATTTTTTATGTGAGAAGGCATGCTTCTTTTAACTCATGTCAAGATCTTGCATCTCTAGTTATGAAGATGGTCCAAACTGAAAAGCACAAGGTCTTTCCATTAGTTTATAAATAATGATGGAGTTGGTATTATTGTTGCCTGTCTCAACAGCAACAGTTGAAAGGGCCTTTTCAGCGATGAATATCATTAAGGCTGCATTGAGGAACAAGATTTCTGATGATTGGTTGGATGATTTAATGGTTTGCTACACCGAGAGAGAAATATTCAAATCACTTGATGATGAGTCTGTTACTCGACGCTTTCAACACATTAAAACTAGAAGAATGCAATTGCCTCATAGGCTACCATCATCAAATGAGTGGTATGTTAGATGATATTTCAATGTCTAAATATTTTAACTTTTACCTTTATTACATTGTTTCTCTAATACACATTTCAATCTTGCAGATGCCATATGGTGTAGATTGGATCATCTTTTTTGTGATTTTGTTTGAGGACATCTTTTGTTCAACTGTTCAGATCTTCCATAGAGGTACTATGAGTCTATGATATTGCCCATTCACTCTTTTAAGCATTTAATATATGTAAAAATCGATAATAGTTAAAATTGATGTCATCCTTAACATTTGAACATGCTTATCTTGACTTGTTTGTATCGTTAGCTCGGTTAGGTACTTATCCTTCACTTAGTTCTGCCCAGGCTTAATTTTAGTCCTGGATCCGCCACTGTGTGGGTTTAGACTTTACTTGCTAAGTTAGGGATCAAGAGTCCTCAAGTAGATAAAATTTGCTGTGACAATCTTGGTGCTAAATATTTGTCAGCAAATCCTATATTCCACGCCAGAACAAAGCACATAGAAGTTGACTATCACTTCGTCAGAGAACGAGTAAGTCACAAACTATTAGAAATTGATTTTGTCTCTTCTGGTGATCAAATTGCAGACGGGTTTACTAAACCATTGTCAATTCGACTACTGGAGAACTTCAAAGCCAATCTTAACCTCACGAGGTTATGATTGAGAGAGGGTGTTAGATGATAGACTTGGTTTTCCACATGTGATAATACCAGTCGATCTTCAAGGATAGAGATAAGAGTTTCTTATCTATTAGTTAGTTGAATGGTTGTTGTCATATCATGTAAATCTTTCCTGAGATTGTGCTGGTTATGGCTTATCTCTAGGAGTGTATGTACTGCCACAGCATGGGGCTTTTCCTGCCATATATAACACGCAGGCGACGCACGGAAGTGGTGCGATCATTTCTCCCAAAAACTCACAGCAGTAAGGAGCGCCCTCCAAGTCACACTACAGGAATCAGCGGGTGGGGTTAATTACTCCCCCCCCCCACCTCTCTCTTATTTGACATTTTTTATTTTTTACATGACTTTGACCATTCGTCTTATTCAAAGAACTAGGTAAATATCATTTATTTTGTTGTGATTTGTTTTAGCATTAAAGGTAATTTGTTTTAGCGGGATGGGGTCCTTTCACCGCTTCGAGGCATCTCGGCTAACCTACGTATCTCTCTCTGCGCTGATGATGCTGCAATCTTTGTAGCGCCGATCAAGGAAGAGATCTCGGCGCTGGCCCTGATCTTGCAGAGATTTGGCACAATCTCTGACCTCTGCACCAACTTTGAAAAGAGTCAGGTCGTGCCCATCGCTTGCAAGGGGCTTGACCTCGACCAGATTCTCGCCGACCTGCCCACGCGACGAACGTCCTTCCCCATCACGTACTGGGTCTCCCACTCTCCATCAAGAAGCTAAAGCACGTCCACTTCCAACCTCGACAAGATCGCTGGCCGTCTAGCAGGATGGCGGTGATCTCACCGCCAACCTCGGTCCTTCAGATGATTGACAAATTGTATCACGCTTGGCTTTGGCGCGGAAATGATAATGTTGCGTCGGGCAAGTGTCACACCAACTGGAAACTCGTCTGCTCCCCGGCTACCCTTGGTGGGTTCTGGGTGCTTGACCTAAAGAATTTTGCCCGCGTCCTCCAATTGCGTTGGCTTTGGCTGGCCAAATTAATCCAACTCCCCCAGATCGTGTCTAGTCTTCACGGGACGGGGTGGACCCTACTAGCGCGGCTCTCTTCAGAGCGGGCACGGAGCTAGTTCTTGGTAATGGCGTCACCTTCCTTTTCTGAACCAACGCTTGGCTACTTGGGCAATCTGCAATGGAAGTGGCCCCAGGACTTTTTGCGGCCTCAGGAAGAAAAAACCACATAGTCGTTGATGCCCTACACAATAACAACTGGCTGTTGGACTTACGACGGAATTTCACCCCCAACCTCGCCATGGAGCTAGTCTCCCTCTGGCAAAAGATTAGTCATACCGCGCTCCATCCGAGCCACCAGGACCGAGTTGTTTGGCATTTTTCCGCAGACGGAAACTTCTCTGTTCGCTCAGCATATCGTATGCAATTCGCTAGAAGGACATCTCCAATGGCACTAGCGCTAATATGGAAGCAGTGGGCACCCTCCAAATGCAAGTTTTTTGCTTGGACGCTATTGCTAAGAAGGGTCATGACTGCTGATGCCCTCCTGCGTAGGGGACTGCCGAATAACTACTTTTGCACCCTTTGCCTTAGATGCCTAGAGACCCCAGAGCACCTCTTCCTTGAGTGCCCCTTCTCTCACATTTGGGATCTTCTGGCTTCCAGGTTTAACGGCCCACGCATTCTCCGCTCCGCTTGGATACACACTAAGGATCTCAGTGTCTGGTGGGCCGAGGACATCCTGCAACCCAACCTTACCCCGAGTCTAGGATCCGTCGTGCTAACAACCATATGGCAGCTATGTATCGAAAGGAACAATAGAATTTTTAACTCGAAGGAGTTGCCGCCGATGTCCTTCTTGAATTTGCTACTGGAGGTTTTGTGCCTTTTGAGGGCAACAGGCACCCGTTTTTTTAATAATTTAGCTCACTTGTAGCGCGCGTCCGGGGGAATGTGCCTAAACCTCCCCCCCTAAATTTTATGTAATTTTCCTACTGAATTAATACAAGGAAGTTCTCCTACCTTTTCCTCAAAAAAAATAAAAAAATAAAAAATGTGATCTTATTAAGGCCATGTTTATTTGAGCTGTAGATTCTCTAAAATCTGTTTCTGGGAAAAGCCACCTAAACCTTACTTCTTATATCATAGTACAATTAGGGCTTTTAGTGCTTTTGGCTTTTTAAAGGGGGTTCCAAAAGTTGTCTGTTTGTTTGAGCTTCTGACTTCTGTGGTTAGAAGCTAGCTAGAAGTTCAAATAAATAGGGCCTAAGTCCACTAGAGATAAATCTCTATAACCTACGGTGTAGAAAAAAGGAAATTAACCCATTCTAGGTGGCTATCTCCAGCAACGCAAAGAAAACAAAAAGGAAATAGACATGTTGCATGTTGCATGGGTGACGTTCTTCCAATTTGGCAACACAATGAACACATCACTCGTGGAATTAGGGATGACAATCGGACGGGTATCTCCGAGTACACCTTTAACATATCCGAACCCGAAACCCAAAAAATACCACCCATACCTGAAAGCACTCACGGGTATAAACTCGCACCCATACCTGAATCCGATGACGGGTATATACCCGAAAGCACTCACGGGTACACATAACCGAAAGTATACTATGCTAAAATAAAAATATACATTTAGGGGAACAGAAAGGAGGCAATACGGAGGGGAGAGAGAGTGCGGGGGGCGTGGACCGACGGTTGGTGGCCAGTTGGACGGAGGCGCCGAGGCGGGACGGTGTCGGGGCGTGCGTGGGTGCGGGCCGGCGGCTGGACGGAGGCGTCAAGGTGGGACAGCGTCGGGGTGTGCAGGTCGGCGGCTGGACGGAGGCGTCGAGGCGGGATGACACCGAGGCGGGGAAGTGGAGGCGGTGGCGGCAGTGGGGGCAGTGGAAAACGAAATGGGACTCAATGGAGTCAGTGCTTCATTCCTTGCTGCCGTTGGATTTCATCAAGATTCATGCACACAAAGTAAATAAATGCAAAAAAAGCGCAATTAATTGTTTCCAAACTAGGTACGGAGCACAAACTCCATGGAGTCCCAAATATTTAATTCTCCAGAAGGTCCATAAAATATTCCAGCAGATAGATAGGCCTGAAGCTACCGAATAGCAAGAATCTCAACTACATATGAAAAGAAGACCTATATTGATAGGTGACTATCAAATATTCGCGCATGGAAGACACACCCGTCACATAACCATCATGAAAGTAGCTACATGAAAAGCTACAAAATATTCTTGCATCAGAAGACTTCGTCCAGAAGGCATCATCCATGATCACTTTTCACCCACCGTCAAGATTCATCATGATCTCGAAGATATGCCTTCGTAACGAAGATGTGCCTTGGCAGAGACACCAATAATCATCGTTGTAAACAGAAGGAGAAGGAGTGCGCTCCCACTTCCTTATAAATGGGACTCCATGGGCAACGCAGAAGACATCGAAGAAGAAGAAGAGAAATCAGCACATCCATCTCAGAAGACCCTAAGCGTCTAAAGAGAGCCTCCACCCTAATACTAGTAGTATGTAATTTAGCCTCTTGTAAAATAGCATATTGTAAGAAGGCTAAGCTGTGTGTGCCTGCCCTACGAAGGTAATTTTCTTTCTGTTGTAATACCCTTTAGGGGTTCCCGAAAGGGAAAACCACATGTAAATTAGTTTGTGAAATGAAGTAGTTCTGACTTTGAAAATCTCTATGTCATGTCAGTTCGGTTTTTATGGTTTAAGTTTTTATGCTAGGGACTCTATGGGAGAAACCTCTGCGAACTGTTCTTAGAAATCCACTAAGCGGGTAGGGAGAACTCTGTCGCCATAGAGAAGTGTTCCCTTCGGGTGGAACCGCCTGGGGAGACGATAAAAATGTATCCCATACAATCTGAACTGAGGATAGCCAGAGAAAGACTTAGCTACTTCTAAAACAAACTAGTGATAAATATGGTGAGTACTGAGTAGGATTTTACAACCTTTGTTTGACACCCGGCTGTCTTGTTGGTTTCGCCAACCTGCAAAGATCTTGTTTAACATTGGTAATTAAATATGAATTAAATCTTTATTACTGCTGATAGTGAGCATACGTTGTAGCAAATAGTAACAATACTGTAGCAGTGGACGAATACTGTAGCAGTGGACTAAATAGTAAGCAAAAACTTTTTCCTAACCACTCTCATCAATCCCCATTCGTTGAAAATTTGGTATTTCAAATTTTTTAAGTATCAATAGAATTTAATTATCATAGTATATTTTTATCAAATTAGAATTGCGCGCTATTTCTTAGATTTGGTATTAGAGCGCAATTTCTTAAATTTGGTATCAGAGCAATAATTTAATAATTTTTATCTCTGATTATTGCTCTGATACCAATAATTCAATTCTAATCTATCTCTTGATACCAATATTTTGGGGATTGACTGAGAATACAATACCAATGATAAGAGAGTGGTTTGGAAAAAGTTTTTGTTTACTATTTAGCCCACTTGCTACAGTATTCGTCCACTGCTACAGTATTGTTACTATTTCTATAGTGTATGCTCACTATTATTAGTAATAAAGATTTAATTCAGATTTAATTACCAATTTTTAAACAGGATCTTTGCAGGTTGGCGAAACCAACAAGACAGCCGGGTTTCAAACAAAGGTTGTAAAATCCTACTCGGTACTCACCATATTTATCACTAGTTTGTTTTAGAAGTAGCTTAGTCTTTCTCTGGCTATCCTCAGTTCAGATTGCATGAGATAAATTTTTATCGTCTCCCCAGGCAGTTCCACTCGAAGGGAACACTTCTCTATGGCGACAGAGTTCTTCCTACCCGCTCAGGGGATTTCTAAGAACAGTTCGCAGATGTTTCTCCTATAGGGCCCCTAGCATAAAAACTTAAACCATAAAAATCCTATAGGGTCCCTAGTATAAAAACTTAAACCATAAAAACCGAACTGACAGGACATAGAGATTTTCAAATCCAGAACTACTTCATTCCACAAACTAATTTACATATGGTTTTCCCTTTTGGGAACCCCTGAAGGGTATTACAGCAGAAAGAAAATTACCTTCACAGGGCAGGCACACACGGCTTAACCTTCTTACAATATGCTATTTTACAAGAGGCTAAATTACACACTACTAGTATTAGGGTGAAGGCTCTTTTCAGACACTCAGGGTCTTCTAAGATGGATGTGCTGATTTCTCTTCTTCGATGTCTCCTATGTTGCCCATGGAGTCCCATTTAAAAGGAAGTGGGTCTCCTTCTGTTTACAACGATGATTATTGATGTCTCTGCCAAGGCATATCTTCAAGATCATGACGAATCTTGACGGTGGGTGAAAAGTGGTGGATGATGTCTTCTAGACGAAGTCTTCTGATGCAAGAATATTTTGTAGCTTTTTATGTAGCTACTTTCATGATATATATATATATATATCTCTCTATCTCTACTATATTAAACCATCTTGTGGTAGTGGTGGTGGTAGTTCGAACTTTCAATCTGGATCATCTAACCAGAACTGTCTCTACGCACCGTTTGATCTCCACCCCGGTCTCGTTCTCACCCACTGCCGCCTAGGGTTTCCCCTGCTCCCGCCTCCCACGATCCCATTTAGTGCTCACCGCCCCACCCCCGCATAACCGCCGCCCTGCTCCATCCCTCCCTCCACCTCCCACCTCCCATGCTCCCTCTCTCCCTCCGCCACCCTTCCCTCTCTCTGCCTTCCCCACCGCCGCCGAGTTCGACTAGACCCACACCAACGGCGGGGTCGTCGACGAGGGCCTCACCGCTGCTGCGCACGCCCTCTGCCAGAGGTATTTCCCTACCTAGCCCCCTCCCCTCCGCTGCCGCCTCCTCTCCACCGCCGCGGCCTCCTTCCCGCGCCGTCGCCCCCACCCCGGCGCCGCCGCTCCTCCCCGCGCCGCGCCCTCCCCACGCTCACCCCTCCTAGCAGCCGCAGCCTCCCCTACCTCCCAGTGCCGCCCCCTCCTTCTCCAGTTCTTCCCACTCTCACCTTGATGGCGCCGTCGCAGGCCGAGCCACCGCTGCTCCTCTCGCGCTCGACCGCCGTCGCCCCTCCCGCGCCTCGCCAGATTCAGCGGCGCCCTCCCTGCCGCCGCGTCCTCCCCCCTCTCCTCGCCATCGTCGCCGCACCGCGCCCTCCCAGCACCGCCTCCTCCTCCCAAACTCCTCTGCGTCCCCTCTCCTCGCCGACGGTAGCCATGGCATAAGAATCAGCGAGCTCCTCCGGCATCTCCCAGGTAATTTGTTTTCCCCTAAATAGTTTTTTCCCTAAATCCCAAAAGCACCTTCAGGTGTAGCCGCAAACAACACATAAGCCTAGAAGTCACTCTTGCTCCTCTTAATGGTAGTTATCTCCGTTGATTGGGGGTGAAAAAAATCCATATTTTTGTTCTTGTTGTTGAATGATTTTGCGGCGGCGGCTGGGATCGGGCTGTTCTCGCTGGTCAGCCACACCCTGTTCGACCCTGCAGAAATCATAGAGAAGGTACCTGCGCATACGCAATCACTTCTTGATGAATGTTTGGAGCCCTTTGTTTGAAAGATCTTGGTTTTCTGGTTTTGTTTTCGTCCACTGAAAGAATGGAGGTCGGCCGCCATTGACCTACCAACCCTTCGTGGCTGTCGCCGGGGAGCCGCCTGAGCCGGTAATGGAGAAGTACTCTGAGCTCCCGCCGGTTGGGGATACCGGGGAGTATGAGTTGTTGCCCGTTCCCAAGGGGGAGGATCTTGGGTATGGGGACATCAGCCATGTTAGAGCAGCAAGACACTAAATCCAAAGTATTTTAGTTTCTTTTAAATAGTCCAATGTACTAATTTCTTGATCAGATTTGAGATTTCTCTTAACTGGATGGCCATTCATATGCAGGAGGAGCTTTCTCCATTCCACGGCGGTGAGACAGAAGCTCTGAAGATAATGGGAGAATCGCACCAAGACAAGGTGTGTCTGAAAAATTAAAGCGACCACTTCATTTTCATTGACAAGTGACAACCACTGAAAAATCTCAATGATCAATTCAGAAATCAAAATTGCCTGTCACTATGGCACATTGCACTGAATGACACCAAATCCCCCCTTGCAGGAGTGGGTGGCCAAGTTTGAGAAACCTAAGGGTGATCCCTCTGCCTTCCTGAAACCCGCGACGATGGTCTTGTCACCGTATTTGAAAGTGAGTCTTGTCGCAAGCCATTCCCATTTGTTTTAGATTACAGTGCTGAAATGGATTGCTACGTTGCAGTTTGGTTGCCTGTCGTCGAGGTATTTTTACCATTGCATTCAGGATGTCTACAGGACTGCCAAAAAAAATACAAAACCACCGGTTTCATTGGCTGGCCAGGTGAGTTCGTCTGTAACTGCATTTTTCTTTTCTGTTCTGAAGGCAAAATCTGACATATGACTATATGAGTGCTTCACTTGTGTTCTTGTAACAGTTGCTGTGGCGAGACTTCTTCCATACAGTGTCTTTTGGGACTCCAAATTTCGATCATATGAAAGGAAACAATATATGCAAACAGGTGTGCACCATTTGTAATCCTATCACCTCTTTGCTGCATCTCTCTTGCAGTCCTTGTGTGCGCTTTGTGGCAGCACCGGCACCGGCAGTTGTCATGCTGTGATACTGACATGGAGTATAGCTAGGGGTGTAATCAGATATTTTCGAATATCCGCTTACCGAATCCGAAAACTACCAAATATGATATTGACTTTTGCATCCGATTAATTATTCAGATTTGAATATTATCCAAAATATAAATTTTGTATTTGAATTCAGATATGATTTGAAATTTATTCAGATATTTTTGGAATCGGATATCCAAAATATCCGAAAAACATTACTGTGCACTATACTTGTTTTGAGTTGCGTTGTATTCATGCATAACTTGTGTTGTATTTGTATCAAACCTGTGATATACTTTTAAGAATATGTTGTGTTTTAATTTGTGGCTTTTAAATTTGGAGACAAACTATTGTAATATGAGATAAAATAGAGATAGTTTGATTAGTATCCATATTCGCTCCGACTAATTAAATATCCGATCCGACTCCGAATCCGAAAATTATCCTAAACGAATCTGGATATGATTTTGGTGATATCCTATCCCAATCCGATCCATTTACACCCCTTTATAGCACACAAGGAACTATTTGCACCCACTAATATTTGTCTAGAAATAGCCGCACATAGAGGTTCACTAGAACTTAGAAGGACCTTTTAACATCAGGATGTGCACGACTATTTTGGTTGGGGGTTAGAGGGTGGATTATATGAATGCAATACGTAGTTGTTTGAAACTTTGAATAGTGGAAGAGGAACTTAGGAGTTAGGATTATCTTATAAGAAGAGAAACAAACTAGCGGTTTTTCCCCAACTTAACCTTATAAGCCTAAAAATGTAAATCTAAACTAGACCGACGCCAACTAGGGATGTAGTTTTCTACTAGCTACAGAAATAGGTGCAAGAATAGATCTCTGCAAATTCCAGAAATAGGTGCAAGAATATATCTCTACAAATTCCAGAAATAGGTGCAGGAATAGATCTCTACTAATTGTAGAAATAGGTGCAAGAATAAATCTCTACTAATTGCATAAATTGGTGTAAGAATAGCTCGAGGGAGAGCATAAAAATGGTTACAGATAATATGGCATTCATTGATTTGTCTTTTTTTTTTATCACACTCCATGCTTATTTGCAGATATAAATATTTTTCCTAAATTTAGCGAGTAGCGAATAGAACATTTTTTATAAAACAATGAGATGCTCATGTTTGTTGTCGAACGCTTCATGACTGTTTGCTAAGGAGTGTTAGGAAAATTTTCCTATTGTTATGCTCACTGAACTATATTCATCAGTGCTTGCTATATTGATTTTTTGCGGATACTATCAGCATGACACAGGATTGAAATATTGAAAACCAGATAGTGTGCCAAATACCTATATATATGTATTACATATGCACTTTCTGGCAGTGGTTATTTGATTGAAAACGTAGTTTTTTTGGTTTTGTGGGTCTGGTCAGGCATCAACAGCTGAATGCGATTTGTTGACTATGTTATTATGTGAATTCTTGTAAATGCTCCGTGTGAGCACTTAATACTGCTTTTAATTGCAGCTACGAACGTGCGATGGAATTCCAAAACTGAGTTGTAGCTGCTTACGAAAGCTGTGGTCTTGATTCTTCATATGATCTAATAGAAGCCCGCAGGCTTCAGTATCAACTAAAGATTAAGGCACAAGGGTTACCACATGCGGTATTTCCTGCATATTCATTGCCAGTGCTACCTGAAGATCGATAATAATGCTTTCCCCATCAACACAATATGCTAGATGACTCTTTGGAATATGATGATAACAGTGATCCCTCGAGTTGTTTTAATTTGGTGACATGATCCATTGTGATGTCATGTGCCATGCATGACTATTTTTCGAGCGCACTCCATGCATTTGGTTTTTGCAGGAGGGAGCAGGCAAATACAACGGGTGAACATTTCTTGGAAATGGGCAATGGTTTGATTATACTTCTTTTCAATTCTTCCTATGTAAACCTGTATTATAAAAGGGTGTTGTACATCTACGAGATGAAAATGCTCTGCAGAATGTGCTATCTTTGTGTCGTGTGGTTTGATAAATTGTTTCCATTAATTCTTAATTATTGTGGACCTATTGTAGAATGTCGGTATCCATCAAATTGTTAGAGCTCCTCGGTCATCCCTTTGTGTGGAGAAAGCCTTGGTTGCTGCCTCGATATGCCATGGGCTACTGTTGGAGAGGAAGTTGCGGGTAGTTCGTGCAGACTTGTTTTCAGATGGTGATCGAACAAGAGGTTCATGATGCGAACCTCTATGTTTTAATCTCCAGTTAACTCTGGAAGGATATTAAAATGTGATTATTCATCTCTTTGCTGAGATAGGATTTTTGGTGAGAATGGATGTGTTTACTGCTCTAACATGTGAAACCGCTCCGAATTGTGTTTTCTTTTCTCCCTTTTGTATTTCCGTGGTAGAGCACGGGCATTGTACTATGGCTGAGATTTATAGTGTTAGGTGATTTAGTATTTTTATTTCTTTAGTTGGTTTCTAAATTTGGTTACTGTGGTGGTTGGTGACCAATAATTTTTATGTCAAATAATGTTTCAACCTAAACGATATAAGCAACATGTCACGTGCTACACTTACGATCTTTTCTGCAAATCATCCTTCATGCTTATATTTTTGTCTACGAATTATGTTTCGTTTCATCCCTTTATGGTCTGTGGCAGAGCACGGGTATTTTACTAGTAAAAATAAATCCACTTGTCAGAATTCGAGTTACCCATAAGTTATCCATGGATACAAAGTTGTACCCGTACCCAAATCTGACTCATTCGAGTACCTAAACCCGAAAGACACATGAGTATAGGTTGCGACCCTTACCCATGCATATCGTGTCGGTTACCCATGGATTTTTCTAACATCCCAACGTGGCATATGCTCTGCTGGTTTTGTGGGCACTAGCGAGCAGCTCCATCCCAGCAAGCCACAGCCCCAACAAGAATGCATGCACACATGCATGCAACAAGATCCCCTAGCGCACTCCCCATTCCCCAATCATCTCAGAATTATTCCAAAAGCATGAAAGTTCAATGCACACGCAAGACAGATTCCCATGATGCATGGTGATAATATAACATGGCTTGGGAAAAAGAATATGCCAAAAGAATGATGCTAAAAGACCGTTTAGTTGGGAACCAAAACATGCCACATTTTGTCATCTGCTGCTAAGTTTCGCTCCTCAACCCATCGCCAACGGGTCGATCAGAATTCAAAAGTATCCTGAAATTCTAAGGGAAATTAGGCATTTTTCGAATACGGAAAATAAGGAGTGGCATATATTGAAATCATCCAAATTTCTATGCATGCATTGAATTGATAGATCAGGTTATCTGGTTCATCCTTCAGCGAAAAGAAGTTTTTCCTTTTATGATAGCCGATCCTCGATAGCTCATATCCTGTTGGTTACACAAATCAGTTTCTATTCAATCTAGAAACAAGCATTAGTTGTGTGAGTGTACTTAACAATAAAATAAAGATGTTTTAGATATTTCGTATTTTTTTAGATAAAAGGAATATTTTCGACCTCTACCTCTTAAGAGGTATAGCACCGTATCAAATGTTGAAACCATATATTAGACGATTTGATATGAAATACACGAGCATTTAGCATTTGTAGGATCTTTACGATTTGTGTCAACTACATGTCGAATCTACATAGGAAGTGGATGCTACGTCATTTCCGACAATGACGCATATGTCATTATAGGAATCAGGGAAAGGATCCTATGTACTTATAGAAAGAAAAAACAAACTACAAAAGGCCGTATTGTCAAGTACTGCCAGCACGGTGGCCTGCGATGAAGCGCATGCACGGCAAGCGACTACCTCCCAGCGGTGCACACCCGGGCCCAGTGGCCAGCGACAGTCGACTGCCGGAAAATAAACGCGTATAAAAAAAAAAGATAACGTGAAAAAAATGGGAAATGCATATTAGGCATGAATGAGCAATGCATATCCTAAAACCTTATGGACCAGAAGGAAAATGTGGTTCCATTCTGCCCATGTGCTGCTACGATATGGAACCAGCTTTGCTGTGTACGTTTTTCTGTTTTTTTTTCCCCCCAGAAGCTTGCTTTTGTGCACTTGTTACAAGAGGAGAGAGTTTTGTCGATTTTCCAAGCTTACATAAATGATTTTTATCCCCTCAAATCCTATCTTCCGTTCTAAACTCTTCACTCTCCACCTGAGCAAAATCTCAGGTGTCCTATCTAACCTTGTTCTTCCTTGTCATCATTTTAAGACCTCTTTAAAGGAGAATAAAATTTTTCGTTCTCCCACATCACACACTACAAAACATGTAGTCAGGAGGCCGGTTAACAACACATCAACTGCTACAATGCGTCTTTGTCACTTTGCAATCCTAGCTTAGACCACCAGTGCAGCCATCCGCTAAGGAGGGCCGGGGTGTTGGCGTTTCCTGAAGAGTGTGATGATCAAGAGGTTTTCTATGCCTGTGCAGACTGAGTTGGCATCCGAGTGTGGTTGTGCTCACCCTCGTACGTCACGATGAGCATCGACGCGTCATCTACGCATCGCTCGACATGCTTCCTCGCTGGGCAGCCCCTCACGCTGCTGCATTTGTAGTAACCCCTGAATTTTATCAAGGCAATCAGCGTGATAGTTTTTTGTAGATACATACCAATAGTACCAACATGGTGAATTGGTGATAAAAAAAGAAATGCACTGAATCATGTTTCTATATCTGGTGCTTGTCACAAAGGGTAAAAGATTTGTGTTATTCACTTGACAACACCATAATATATCGTATGATTGGTATTATGGTATAAATAAATAAATACATATATAAAAGGTAGAGCCTAGGTGGGCAGATGATATGGATGGGATTATCATATATAGATTAATGTATCATCAAAGCATAATCTCGGTTGCATTAAGAAGTCCCACTTAAATCTCATGATCAACTAGCTTTCCAAAAGTGTCCACATAAAAGAAAGAGCAGCATCATCAATGAAGTAATTATTTAATGTCATAGCAATTAAGGTATCGACACCTGTTGGATAACAAAGCACCTGGACAATAGAAAATAAATGAGGATATATAGTGCCCTATAAAATATATCCCATCAATAATGTGTGGTGTGTGGTTATTATTAACACATTATTTATTACAAGGCACTTGAGTAGTGTGGAGATATGCAGTCTATAACATGGCAAACGATAACATATTCACTAAAAAAATTGATGTGTAAATACTGATTGATTATAGAAGAATCGCGACTAATTTCTACAACTATTTAATCAATAATAAGCATGCAAAGTTGACTTGCACTAGGCAGTCTTAAGTCAATACCTTGGGTGCGGGGAGCCTTTAATTGGCTTCTGGCCATACTTCCTCCATGAATATTCATCCGGAGGTATATCAGCAATTTTATTACTGATGGCAGGAACTTTAATTGACCTCTTCACACGCAACTTCCTGCTAAAATAGGGTAGAAAACATCTGATGATATTCTATCTTGAATGTCTAATAGAAACAATACAATAGGAAAGAGAACATATGTACCTCCTCTTAGAGCAATGGCACCTGCCAGTTGTAGCACACTTGCCATTCCCATCCTCTCCATGTCCTGTGCATCGCCTCCTTGGGGCATGCTGTGCATTCACCGGGTCACTCATGGCAGGTCCACCGATCAAATGGAAGGACGAAGACTTAGTGGCCACACTACCCTCCATACTCAGAGACGACAAGTAGGACTTCGCCGACGACATTGTCCCTGTGCCATTGGGGCTATCAAACTTCAAATTGATCCCACTGTTTCTTCTCTTGAACATCTCAGCCTTCATCTTCTGTTGTTGCTGATGCTGAAACTGATACCTCGATACATTGCCATACTGGAAATGCGCTGACAATGGCTGGACCATCTTGGGAGGCCCTCCAATCTGATGCGCGCTCTGGGAATCCAAAATTCCAATCCTAGGATACGCCTGCACGGAGCTAGGGGAAGGATGGGCGCTATTCAAAACGACCACCGGGGTGTTGCTATCCAAGAATCCCTTCTGGCTCAAGAACCCCGGAGCCTGCGCCTGCCTTCTGCTTGCAACTTTCGCTCTAGGATGGCTTCCTCCCACTGCCGCCGCCGCCCCCGCCCTGCCGCCTCCTCCGTTGCTGAGGAGGGAGGCCACCTTCCTGAACCTTGTGCAGGCTTCGTCCGTCTCCAGAGCTATGCTCCTTAGCTGCGCCGGGTCATGGGGCTGCGCGAGCAAAGCCAGCACTCTGTGGCAGCTCTCCACGGCTGCCCTGTTCGCCACCTCCACTTCCTCCATCACTCACTGACTCACCAGAGCAGAAGCACACAACCAAATTCACTCACCACAGCAGATCTGAAGAACAGAGAGGGAGAGGGAGAGGGAGAAATCCACTCAGATCTCAAGGGAGGCTCACCAAGGCTGAGCTTTTATCGCGCAAGAACGCAACGGTCATCGGGGAGGAAACAGCAGGCTCGGGGCCAAGAAAAGAGGGCCCGGGACCGGATCACGGGGAGAGCCGTCCCCGCAAGGAACCCCGGAAGCGGCAGGAGTGGGCACCGGGCGGGATGTTGACGGCCGCGGTGAGGGGATCCCGCCGCGCAGGGGAGCGGCCGGTGCTGGGGATTTCTTGCGTGCAACCGCATCAAACGGCGCCACGAACTCCACCTCGACAGCGCCCCCCCAGGAGAGACTCCTCCCCCCCGAGAACTCGCTCGATCGAGCGAGCGGCAGCGAGCGGCGACGGCGAAGCAAGCTAGCCCGAAAACTCGCGCGCGCGCTCGCGAGACAGAGAGAGAGAGAGAGAGAGAGAGAGCTCGCGGACACGCCTCCGGGAGGATACGCAGAGGACACGCGTGGGGGTGGGACGAGCCCGAGCTCTAGACGCGCGCGGCTACAAGCTCGGAGGCGGCGGCGGTGGCGGTCGTCCCCCGCCGGAGACTAACGGGAGGCGGCGTGAAGGTGGGGAGGAAGAAGACGAGGCGCAGGCGCAGCAGCAGCAGCAGCAGGAGATGGAGATGAAGAGAGAACCAAAAAATTTCCCATTCCTCCTCCTTTCCTCTCCGGGAACGGAATCCCTCAGGATTATATAATATTGCGAAATGGCCCCTCCCCGTTCTGCAGAAGCGACGGAGAAATTTCTTTTCTTGCCGCGGGGGCCGCGTTGCGAAATGGGTGGGGTCAAAGCGTCAAGGACATGGGTCAGTTGGGTCAGTGTGAATGAGTTGTTCTTGTTGACCTTTGCTACGCCCACATGGGATTAGGAATGCGTACGCTTTGTGCTCTCCCTCCATTAGCTTTTATGTATATTTTTAAAGATGCGCAGATATGGACGAGGCATCTACTCACGCAGGAGGGAGCTTCACCAAACTCGGATCGAATGTGTATTTGTTTTTGGGCGTATTTTGTTTTAAGAATTATTCGCTCCACAGTTTGTTGCTCTGAACAAGTGATTTCGTTATTTTATCACTCTCAATCTAGTGTTATAGATAGATCTTTTCATACGTCAGCGTGAGAGAAATGATAAAATAGTGAGACCATTTATGAGTGGCATATTCACAATTTTTAGAATGAGGCCACTACACAACGGGATCTCGTCGGAAGCCCACCCCGACGGGGTCGCTACACGACAAAAGGGCGATGCGTCTCGTTCGTTTCACCCACGAGCTCCTTTACCCCGATTTTTCCATCTAACGTGCGCGTAGCGTTCACACCTGCCTGTATGCTTGATGCATGTGGTATAGCTTTATTTAGCTACTAGAGTTAATTTTGCACGTACGTACGCGTGAACTAGCTAGAGTTTTGCAAAGTAAGCTAGCTAGCTTCATGCATGTACGTACCATGCATATTGTATTTTTTTAAATTTTCATAGTAAAAATAAGTTTACAAATACGATTTAATCAAGTTTCAAGTGGTCATCAATTTGGACGGGACTAGACCATGAAACTACGTCACCACATACGGCATTAGGAATGCGACAAAAAAAATATGTGCACCCTGTGTAGTCTAATTTCCATTCAAAAAAGCAGGTATCCGAGCAAAAGGTATAATGCAAGTAACATCTAAATTCCGTTGAAAAAGCGAGTGCAAGAGCAAAAGTATCATCTAAAATACCATTCAAAAAGCTAGCATAAGAGCAAAAGTATAATGCAGGTATCAAAAAAATTGGTATTAGAGCAAAAGTATCATGCGGACAATCATCTAAAGTTCCGTTAAAAAACCAGGTGACAGAATCTAAAAAATCTATTAAAAAACAGGTGCCAGAGAAAAAAGTATCATGCGAGTATCATCTAAATTTCTTTCGAAGAAATATGTATCAGAAAGTATCATGTAAGTATCATCTAAATTCCATTAAAAAAAGGCAGGTATCAAATCAAAAGTATCATTCAAGTATCATCTAAAATTCCGTTAAATAAAGCAGGTACCAGAGCGAAAGTATTATGCAGGTATCATCTACACATTCTATATATCAAAATAACAGGTATCAGAGAAAAAATAGTGTCATGTATCATCTAAAAATTTCATTAAAAACAAGTGTCAGAGCAAAACAGTATCATGCGAGTATTTTCTAACAATTCGGGTAAAAAAAAGCAGGCCATCGGAGCAAAAGTATCATGCAAATATCATCTAAAAAGTATTTTTTGAATGAAATTTTATTATCGGGTCTGGGTATGAGTATCGGTGGTATCAGGTTGATGGTATCGAGTCAGGTGTCATGGAGTTTCGGAGAGTACCAAACAAAACTACCAGATATCACAAACAAGTATCAGGTCTGATATCGAGAGCAAGCGAGCCCGAAAACTCGCGCAAGCTCGCGCGAGACAGAGAGAGAGAAAGCTCGCGGACTCGCCTCCGGGAGAATACGCACAAGACACACGGGGGGGTGGGACGAGCCCGAGCTCTAGACGCGCGCGCCTACGAGCTCCGAGGCGGCGGCGGCGACAGCGGCGGCGGTCGTTCCCCGCCGGAGACTAACGGGAGGCGGAGTGAAGGTGGGGAGGAAGAAGACGAGGCGCAGCAGCAGCAGGAGATGGAGAGAGAACAAATAAATTTCCCATTCCTCCTTCTTTCCTCTCTGGGAACGGAGGCACTCAGGATTATATAATATTGCGAAATGGCCCCTCCCCGTTCTGGAGAAGCGACGGAGCAATTTCTTTTCTTGCCGCGGGGGCCGCGCTGCGAAATGGGTGGTCTGCTGGGGTCAAAGCGTCAAGGACATGGGTCAGTGTGAATGAGTTGTTTTTGTTGACCTTTGCTACGCCCACATGGGAGTGCGTACGCTTTGTGCTCTCCCTCCATTAGCTTTTATTTATATTTTTGAGATGCGCAGGAGGGAGCTTCACCTAACTCGGATCGAATGTGTATTTGTTTTCGGGCGTATTTTATTTTAAGACTTATTCGCTCCACGGTTTGATGATCTGAACGAGTGATTTCGCTATTTTATCCCTAGGTGTAAAATAAAGTGCATAAAGATAAAGTGTTTGATAGAGGAAATGAATATTTTAGAGTGTAGTGTAAAATGTAAAGAAATTTTAGAGGGATGGATAGAGTGTGCAGTGAATACTGTTTGAAGTGTGTATTTAAAGTTTCTGGTGAAGATGCCCTTATAGATAGATCATTTCATAGTCAGAGTGAGAGAAATGATAAAATAGTGAAAGAATTTATGATTGGCATATTCACAATTTTTGGAAAAATATTCGGTGCACAAGACTTTTCAGTGCACAAGTGCAAACATCAGTTCTTAGCCATTGGATCTCATCTCGGTGGTCCAGCTAAAACATAGAAACATGGTAATAATCATCATGGTTTTGTTCACAGGTGCATAAGTGGATGAGGGGAGTTTCACCTCAATGCATCTTGGACCGTTCAGATTGGATCTAAGCGATCATGATGAGTTTTTGCATTTGTGCATTGAAAAGTATTTTGCACCGAATATTTTCCCTTTTTAGAAACCTCAAATATGGACCAAAAGAAGTATCAAGAAAATGTGTGCACCTTAAATTCTGAATACGTGCATCTTATGTAATAAATTTAGCAATCATGCTGCGTTCGAACAGATCCTTTTTAAACATATCTGAGCAATCGTTACTGATGTGCTTCCACCAAAAGAAATACGTAGTAATAAATATGCAAAGTCTCGGCTCTTTCAGGACTCTCAAGAATTGAATGCTGCAATAGAGATTGGGGAATGTCTCCGAGACATTAGTGAAGGTATTTTGTTATATTATCTATAAATAGTTACAAAATTGCGTAATATGACAAAGCACGCAATTCTTGAGAGCTCAATATGACAAGGTGGTACAATAGTGAAGGTAGTTTGTTGTGTTATCTATAAATTTAGTGACAAGTCATGCGATGGTATAGACAATTACGCACTTCTTTATACTTTTAACACACATAATGGTATCTTTCATCAGCGCAATCAACCACTGCCGGTAAGAAATATGCATGGCACTTGCGTATTAAATGGACAATCTCTCAAATGTATTAGCAAGGCCTACCCTCTTAATTTAATATACGAGCCCAACATACTAGCATATGCGTATCTTACAATCCATTATAGACGGATTCTTAGTACTGGCTTAGTCAATTTTTTTGGACTTAACGGCTGAACGGCTTATCTATGTTTTGAAAAGATATATGCTTTAGATTTTTTAAATCCATTTTTTCGGTGGCTCGAAGGTGGGTACTAAAGTTCTAAAAAGCAAGTTAAACTAAATGGATTCACATCTCGAGACTGGCTCAAAAAATTTTTGAAATTAAACCATTTCAGCTGTTCAGGTCTGCTTAAAAAAAAAAAAGAACCTCAGACTTTGTCGATCTATCCTTCCACGTGAGTAAAATAACGGTGTGCATATTTGTTAATAGGAGTTGCTAGCGGCAAACGGTTCGATTCGATCTGTATGCTGTAATAATGCACGCTATCTATCGTCAACGTCATCTTGTGCCTTGGCCTTGCAGATTGCTTGTAGCACACCATACCATTATGCGTGCTGACCGGTACGGTCCCTGCATTATGATACAATAATTGAATTTGTCTATTCTATTGGGGTAATGAGCAGGATGATTGTTGCGAGGCACTGATTGATTTGATCGCATATACAGTACTCATGTACGCATATGCACGTGAGTCCTACCACCCAGATGGGCCCTGGGGCCCGCGCGATCACGTGCTCCTGCTGAGAGGTCAAAGAATCTCACGAGTCACGCCATCACGCCTGCCTCCCCCTCTCTGACCTCTCCTCGCTGCTTTGCGTGATGGCAACCGGTTCGGCTATACCATCACGATCGATTAATTAGGATTAGGAGAAAGGGAGCAGCTTGTTACGCCTCTGTGGATACGGATAGGACTTGGAATTGTTTAGAATAGGGTTGCTCGGTATATCGAAAACGAGAGAGATCATTCTATGATCGACTCGGATCAAAAACGGATAATATAAATGGGCCGTCGAGATTTGGCTCTCGAGACAGCATGATCGGGAGATACGATCGGTCTCGACGGTTTCGGGCTAACGGTCGAGAGGAGGAGCCCGGCTGACACGACGCATGACCGACAGGTCGAGACAGATGAGAGGTAGGCCGCGTGGCCTCATGGCCCAGCCTAGCCCAACCAAGCCTTATTCTCGACAGCCATATAATGGCCCTCAAGAAAAACTTATTTTTTGAAAAAAATTTACATTTTTTTGCAGCTATTGTTGCACCCTAAAAAACTCTAAATAGTCCATCCAAATGGCTCGATGGCCACACAATTACATTCAACACATATATGCGGCCATATTGATCCAAAATAATAGTTTGCATACACATCCGACCACATCAAGAATAAAGCGATATTATTAATCATATATTATCTCAACTGTTCGAAACTAGCAAGTTGCCGCGCCCCGGCTCTATCAGACTATATCAAACCTACCATGATCAGCACTAGTCACTAGATTCTTCAACCTGCTGAACCTTTCCTTGTAGGTATCACTTGCAAATATGCTTGTATGTTGCAACGGGAGAAATAAAAATCCTCGCATAATGACATTGCTCGAAGAGTTGAAGTAGCACAATATCTCCTAAGACAAGGTCACATCGTCAAAGGGAGAAACAGGGGGAAAAGGCCAAACATTAACATGCTTAATAAATCATAGACGATGATTATTATTGAAAATATGAAGGAAACAGTTCTGAAAAAACATACATATATCCCAAAATCATTCAACGTTGTATCACCATGAAGAGCAGCTTAGATGTGAAGAGATGGGTTCTCCTTTTTCACTTAGAAAGTCAGGGAGTAGCTGCTCTCTTCTAGCTAGTCTGGCGAAAGAGACTGACTACTGTTTTGAAAACAAGATGCTAAAAGACCTCCCTCATTTAATATTCACCCTTTGTTATTTTCTTTGTTGCTGGTCATGTATGTTGAAGGCTTTAGATGAAGAACCGGTGGAGATGGTAATTGCTAAAATCTTCCTAAGTTATTAAGGAGCCAAGGGATAACCCTAAAGCGCATCGAAAAAGGAGAATTGATGGTGGTGAAGGAGAAACAACGTTGATTATGAGCTTAGAAGACTTTTGTCGCTAGGCTAAATTTTTTTTCTCTCTGCCTGCAAGTGGCTTTAGCATGTGATCCATCCGGTCTATGTTAGCAAATAACTTCCAAGTGTTGGGGCCTCAGGTTGTTGGTTAAACGTTATAGCACGGTAGTTTTCGTTGTCTATTTTAGTCGGGGCCTAGAGGGGTGCCTAATTGGTGAGAGGACCACCAGTTTAGTCTACGGAGGGCTATCCGTATTGGACGTAGCTTAAACCTTAAGTGATCTACTGGTATAAATGAGGTAGAGACTTAATGTATTATCACTCTAAGAAATTAATAAAACATAACTTCATTCCTACGTTTGTGTTCCTGGTTCCTCTATATATGAGTGATTGTTCATCTACGCCTTGTACTACACTTGGTAGTGAGACTTGACAACATTTTTCTCGCCAGTTAAAAGCAGTCTGTGATTTAGGCTCCGTAAAGATTTTGTTTCCGTTATGTTTTTAACAGAAATAGGAGCATCCCTTTGTGAAAAAAGAACTTTGTTGTATTTGTATCAAACTTGTCCTATAATTTTAAGAATATGTTTGTTTTAATTTGTGTCTTGTAAATTTGGTAAAAACTATTATAATATGGGGTACAACGAATATATTTGATTATTATCTATATCCAATCCAATTAATTACATATCCTCCGAATCCAAAAAATATCTAACCTAACTCCTAACCTGATAATTATTTGATCCAAAACAGAATCCAAAAAAGTTCAACTAATTACAACCTTACATGGAGGGAAAAATACCCAAAATAATCAACAGTTAAATAGAAAATTAATAAAATAATGCACTGGAAAAAGAAATTACAAAAATAGCACCGGGTCCCGCCACCGGGTGTGGCCGCAGCAGAGCTGCCGCCACCCGGTGTGGCCGGCGCAGAGCTGCCGCCATCCGGTGTGGCTGGTGCTCTGCTGCCGCCACCCGGCGTGGCTGCGGCCCCACTAGCCTAACCACGGCCGACCGTGCGCTAATTCCCCGGCCGACCGTGCCAAAAAAATATTAAAATATTTGCTGCCGACAAAATAGTGCGGGAAAAAACAATAAAATATTTGCTGCCGACAAAATAGTGCGAAAAAATAAAATATTCCCCCACCGACAAAACAGTCCTAACTTTTGAATTAATCAAACAGTAATTACACGATTTACGCTAATTAATACCATTTAGAAGTCACAGTGATCACAAAATTAAGTGTATATATATCACGTCCTGCCGTTCGCCTTCACACACTCGCAAGCTTCACACGCAGCACTCTCGCTTTCAATTCTTTTTACACACTCGCAGGCTTCACCCGCAGAGCAGCCTTCACACACTCACTCTCTCGCTTTCAGTTCTTTCAGTTCAGGTATATTATTCGCTGATACTTCAGTTCAGGATTCACCAGGAGTGTCACTTCGCTGATATTTTTCACTTTCAGCGTAAGGGAATATTTTGGATTTTAAATTTGATCTACTTGCTAATAATTAGTGTTATTACGGTACGTGTATGCAAGAGTTAATTTTGACATAATAATATTCTATGCTAATCTTACTAGTAGTATTGTATGCTAATCTTGGCATATTAGTAGTTAAAATTGTATGTATATATTATATACATAGTATGGTAATCTTGATATGTGAGGGCTATCTGACTATACTGATGTTGGCATAGTATGTTGTTAATACTAATTAAACTAAGCAGCATCACCTAATTAATTAATTAAACTAAGCACTAGCACCTAGCTCTTGCTTCTCTTTTTTTCTTAATTTTATGTAATGTTTGAAATAATACTTAAATATAAAGAAACATATATTTAATATTAATATGAATGAACACGTGCGTGTTACAGACGTAAATGGAGACACCACTGAATATTTTTTACGGAGATGCACCCGCGCCAATGTAAGGGAATTTTGTAAGCATGCACACATGCAGCCATTTGCAGACCACAGTAACATTACCAATAGAGCTGCCATTGTTGGCGAGGGTTAAAGCTCGAAAGCTCCGTATAAACCGTCAGGAATACAAACTTGTTCTAGACGGTGTTAGGCCATGTCAGGTTCCAAATAGTTCGATGTACGTATATAACCTGTGGCCACTGAGAAGTAAGGCTGCTTGGCCGTACTATGTTAATAAGACAGTAGAAGAGGGGTACCAATTAGGCGTGTATGTGCTGCCTGAGGCAAGACAATCGGAGGCCGGGCCTAGCAACACCGTAGAAGAGAGCGCACATGAGACTGTGCTGGAAGGGTATGCGGAGGACCCAATTGGTAGTATCATGACCGGTGTCGAGGCATTAGCCATGAACACGGAGCCGGATATCTCAATGGAGGGAGAGATAGATGCACAGGCTATAGGGGATGATTTCTATGAAGGGGTGAAAACGATGTCGAAGAAGAGGACGACCTGATGCCTGTATAGCGTATTATCGCGCTCTGAATGCTTCGAATTGGGTGATCGGGGATCACTCTAATATTTCTAAATGGGGGTACATGCACAGTGACATAACAGTGGGTCAAGAGTTTAGCACGAAGGATGAGGTAATACACTTCATCAACAACTTTGGTGTCATAACACGACGCGAGCACTCTGTGGCACGGTCCGGGCCCGCTGTGTACGAGGTGAAGTGCGTAAAGAAGCCGGAGTGCTCATTCCATGTTCGGGTGCATTGCCCAAAACATGAGCACCACTTCATAATCAGTAAGTACGAGTCGCACACTTGTACGGAGGAGTTGGTACACAACATTAGTAGTAATGTGGACTCGAAATTCATAGCGCAGATGTTGCTAACTGCTATTCAAGCCGATATCTCCATAAAACCACACTTCATAATGGCCGAGGTGCAGAACCGCACTGGCATGTCAATTACATATCACCAAGCATGGCGAGCCAAGCAAAATACACTCAAAATGTTGTTCGGAGATTATAAGGAGTCATACAACTGGGCTCCCCATCTCCTCCACAAGATACAGGAGAGCAATCCTGGGACATGCTATGTTTCTACCCATGAGCCAATATACCTCCCCGATGGAAGTGTTGCCCCGAACCACTTCTACCTGATGCGCCTGTTTTGGTCTTTTGGCTAGTGCATAGAGGCCTTCCGGCACTGTCGTCCTGTCATATTTATGGATGGGACATTCCTCACCGGTAGTACTATGGTGCTCTACTGACGGAACTTGCAGTTGACGAGAATAACCATATATTGCCTCTCGCATTTGCTTTTGTGGAGAGCGAGAACAATGATAGCTGGTTGTGGTTTCTATCTCTTCTAAAAATTCACGTTGTCATGGATCGGTCTGAAGTGTGCGTCATTTCTTACCGCCACCAGGGGATCCTACATGCTGTAGCTGTATTGTCCAACAGCCCCCAAGCAATGTGGCCAGACGTTAGTTCTCGATGGTGCATGCGTCACCTGGGGGTGAACCTATACACTGCATTCAAGAACAAGCCCCTAGTGAAGAAGTTCAAGTCAATGTGCATGCAAAACCAACAGCGCAAATTCAACGTGTTTTTCAATGATATTAACGAACGTACCAGGAAGATGGTCGTCGAAGAGCAAAGCACATCAGGGGTTCAAATAGTAGGGGCGAGGAAGTGAGCTCTCGCCGTAATATTACGTTTGCTCAGTGGATAGCGCAAAAACCGGCGGAGAAATGGACTCTCGTACATAACACTGATGGCGCCCGATAAGTGCGTAGATTTATTTACAATGTTAGCTTCCATTTCATTCGATCGTAAATTTAAGAAGTTTCGTATTGCAGATACACGATGATGACGACGAACATGCGTATAATAATGTGCTACGAGGCGTGCGCGGTCTGCCAATATGCACTATCATTGAGATGTTCTTTTTTAGGACAAAGGATTATTTTCGCGACCGAGGTCTGGCGGCCATGCAAATCACAAGCACTTTCTCTCCTCGTGTCGAAGCCATCCTACAGAGGCGTCGAGAGAAATCTCAATTCCACCGCACGCCAATATATGATAGAATGAATAACATATTCAATGTGGACTGCAAAAGAAAATACATGACAGGATTTAGCGGAAGATAATCAACAAAAGTGCCAACTTGGCCAGTATGAGACTGTATGCACTTGCAATAAACCCCGTCTCGAACATATCCCATGCTCGCACGTCATGGCGGCATGTCGAGATCTTGCTGGCAATGATGGCACCCAATACGTCTCTCCGTACTATTCGATGAATGCAATTAGGCAAACATGGGCACCTAAGATGGAGCCAATTAATCGAGGGGGATATAAAAACTCATAAGGGCCTACCTCCATCCATTCTCCGCTACGAAACGTGTTGCACAAGGTAGACCGCGTACGACGCTATTTGAAGGTGACATGGATGCTGCCGATGGTGGAGATGGTTTGCGTCGCTGTCGTATATGTAAACAGTCAGAACATGGCCGTAGGCACTGTTCTAATCAGGGATGAGTCGCCGACAATCTCAACCTCCCCGAGCCTCTACATCGATACCCTTCCAATACAGCGCCCACCATTCTTCACCTCCAGCTGGGCCAGGTCATCAGGAAAGGATTGATATTAACTTAGCTCCGTCTTCATAAACCTATGATGACTATCGCAGCACACAGGATACCCAATTTGATGTAAATTGGACAAACATGGGAGCATCTATGCTGGATAGTACATTTGCATCCAACCTTAGCTTTCAAGATATCTTAGGCGGATGCAACATTCCTATACCAGATCCGGCACAGCCTGGGGGGTCTAACTGGCAAACCCCCCATGCGGTCCCTTCACATTTGCAACACGGGGAGCAAACCCCCCATGGAGTCCCTTCACAGGTTGTGCACGGCCATGAGACCCCTTATGAACAAAGCATGATGGGGTTTTTCACACTATGGTGAATTTTAGATGAATTACAAAATTATTTCGTACAAATTAGACACCGTATGACATATATATATAAGTTATAATCTGTTTTCAAATCAAAATGCACACGGTGTATTTATATTTACTATTGCAAGGGATCCAGATTGGTGCCGCTGCCGGCAGCTGGACGGGCGACCGCGCCCTCTCGCAAATTCAATTAGCAACGGCTCCCGAACCAGCTACAACGGCACCAAAGCACTGGCCGGTTGCCCGTTCAAAGGGTGATCGTTCGTCGATCATCCATCCAGTGGACGACCGATGCCTATTTTTTATTAATCTCTAATTTTTGCGTAAATAAATTTCGAAAGATCTAAAAAATATATTTTTTCCCTAATGTTGTTCACTGTTATACTTAGCATTAGATACTTCAGGTCGAACCAGGCTTTTGTTGTTGAAATTAAAAGCTTGAGCCTGTCCTGAAAGTTATGACGGGCTCAAATTTCAGGCCCACTCCCAGCCTACGAAAAAAGGCTGTGTCTGGACTAGGTCATTGGGCCGGCCTACCCATGAACAATTCTAGTTGTGTGCTCTAATTTGCTAAAATAAAAAAAAACATTATGTGGAGAACAGAAAAATGATTGTGGGTGATGGAAAGAAAACCAATTTTTGGTTAGACAATGAGTTGATATAATTTGAAAGATAAACAACCTGATTTGTTTGAGATTAGTGATAATTAGGTGTGTTTTGTGTGAGAGAGTGGTAAGGATAACTCGCAAATAACTTGGAGAATATGGCTATGCAAGGAGCAAATTAACAACAAGATGGGGTCCTTTTGAGAATTTTTTAAAAGAAACTATTCTACTATGGATGAGGATAGATGTAGATGGCAACCCAATAAAAAAGGCATCTTTACTATGTATAAAGTATGCACAAGAGAATCTTATCTTGGTATAACAAAAGTCTATTGGAAACTAAGATGCCTTTAAATATTAAGGTGTTTGTGTGGTTGATTTTAAAAAATGCTATACTACCTAAACATAACCTCTAGAGGAAAAGATGAAAGGGGATGCAGAATGTGAATTTTTTTAAGAAAGTGGAAACTTGCGATCATCTTTTATTCCTCAAGCCTTGTGTTGGGTTAAAAAAGTGTTCAAAATATGAATACAAGTTAGGTTTTCATGAAGATGAAGGGCGGCATATCTAATGTTAATGTTCATTGGATACTAACATTCTAACATGACATCTAGACCATTTAATTTATGATGAGCAGCTCAGATATGAAGAGATGGGTTCTCCTTTTTCACTTATAAAGTTAGGGAATAGCTGCTCTCTTCTAGCTAGTCTGGCGAAAGAGACTGACTACTGTTTTGAAAACAAGATGCTAAAAGACCTCCCTCATTTAATATTCACCCTTTGTTATTTTCTTTGTTACTGGTCATGTATGTTGAAGGCTTTAGATGAAGAACCGTGGAGATGGGAATTGCTAAAATCTTCCTAAGTTGTTAAGGAGCCAAGGGATAACCCTAAAGCGCATCGAAAAAGGAGAATTGATGGTGGTGAAGGGGAAACAACGCTGATTATGAGCTTGGAAGACTTTTGTCATTAGGCTAAATTTGTTTGCTCTTTGTCTTACCACCTGCATGTGGCTTTAGCATGTGATCAGGTCTATGTTAGCAAATAACTTCCAAGTGTTGGGGCCTCAGTTTGTTGGTTAAACGTTGTAGCATAGTAGTTTTCTTTGTCTATTTTAGTCAGGGCCTGGAGAGGTGCCTAATTGGTGAGAGGACCACCAGTTTAGTCTACGGAGGGCTATCCGTAATGGACGTAGCTTAAACTCTAAGTAATCTACTAGTATAAATGAGGTGGAGACTTGATGTATTATCACTCTGAGAAATTAATAAAACATAACTTCATTCCTACGTTTGTGTTCCTGGCTCCTCTATATATGAGTGATTGTTCATCTACGCCTTGTACTACACGTGGTAGTGAGAATACAACATTTTTCTCGCCAGTTAAAAGTAGTTTGCTGTTTAGGCTCCGTAAAGATGTTGTTTCCGTTATGTTTTTAACAGAAAGAGGAGCATCCCTTTGTGAAAAAAGAACTTGTGTTGTATTCGTATCAAATTTGTGCTATAATTTTAAGAATATGTTTGTTTTAATTTCTGTCTTGTAAATTTGGTAAAAAACTATTATAATATGGGGGTACAACGAATATATTTGATTGTTATCTATAACCAATCGAATTAATTACATAGCCTCCGAATCCAAAAAATATCTGACCTATCTCCTAACCTGATAATTATTTGATCCAAAACAGAATTCAAAAAAGTTCAACTAATTACAACCTTACATGGAGGTAGTGGCTATGCATCCAGAATTAGAACTAGGCTGCGTATTCGTGCCAAGTACCCTAATTTGGTCTCTTCTTTCAAGTTGAAAGTAGTTAAAAAATTTAATCTTAAAAGTTATGAGAAGTAGAAAAAATTGTGACTTCTTGAGAAAGGTCTGAAGAGTTCAAAAAAATATATAAAATATTTAGTAACTGTAAGAAAAATCATTTAAAACCTCACAAAGATAACTGTAAAATACTACACTTGTTTGTATAAAAATAGTAAATTTTCAGATTTAGCTTTTAATTTTAATTTAAGCTAAAATGACCAAAAAAACGTTGGAAAGCAACCTACGAGTAAAATTGAGTTCTCTATCAGGTTTTATATAGGTTGCCAAGTAGTCCTGCCAAGAATATCCGAACAAAAAATGTCCTGCAAAAGTACCTAATCTGCTAGAAGTAGAAGGTTGGAAAATACGAGTAAAATTGACTATGGCCTTGTTCTTTCAGCGTAAAGTTGAGTTTAGTTTTATTATAGCAAAATTTGTTATTTTTATATAGCCTATATTTTGTAATAATTTTGAACAATTTTTTTAAAACTTTTAGTGCTCGTATTAAAAATCTTAATACTATTTTTGAATTATTTTTTCAGCCTCTTTAGATCACTTTTCGAGGACCCTCAAATTTTAATACAGTAAAACTTGACTTTACTCAACACTGAAAAGAACTATATTTTAGGATAAGTAACATGGAAAAATATTCGGTGCAAAAGATTTCTCAGTGCACAAGTGCAAAAACTTATCGTGGTCCATAAGGTCCAACCTATACAATCCAGATGCATTGAGGTGGAACTCTCTCTCCCACTTATGCACTTATGTGTAAAACCATGATAATTGTTTTGCATGTTCCTATATTTTAGCTAGACCACTTAAATGAGATGCAAGGGCCAAGATATGTTTTTTGCATTTGTGCACTAAGAAATCTTTTGCACCAGATATTTTTCTAAGTAACATAGGAGTAAAATTAACTTCTCCATCTGATTTTATATAGGAAGTTGCAAAGTCATGTTTTAGAACTTCTCCATCAAGCATACTTTCTCTAATTTAGAGGGAGTTACACTATCAACACAACATAATCAACTCGATTTAGAACAGCTTCCATTGAGTCTCTACACCTATCCTTTTCTTTTGGATTTTAGTTCAAGAACCGCTTGTTTTCTCAAAACACGGATTTGGCTCAGGATTGCCCTTTTTTAATTCCAGGGTTTCTCTGAATTTGGTAGTTACCACTTAGCAGGTTTCCATACCAAGGCTTGATCTTGCTAGATGTAGAAGATGGCAAAGTAAAATAAAAAAAGGGAGATTTTAGAATGACTTAATAAATTCATTTTTCAGAATTTACCAGAGCAACCTAATGTCATAAACTTAACCTTATTTCATAAACACATACTTGCCTCGAACATACAAACTGAGTGTCACGTTCCATGCAAATCAGAAGGTGAAAAATTCATTTTTCAGAATTTACCAGAGCAACCTAATGTCATAAACATAACCTTATTTCATAAACACATACTTGCCTCGAACATACAAACTGAGTGTCACGTGCCATGCAAATCAGAAGGTGCCATGTGCCGTGCACATCAGACATGCTTCGAGCATGCAAATCGAGTCTCGTGTTGTAAATGTACCGTGCACATCAGACATGCTTCGAGCATGCAAATCTGTACCGTGCACATCAGACATGCTTCGAGCATGCAAATCGAGTCTCGTGTTGTAATTTTGACTCATCCATCAGGTTTTCTGTAGGATTGATAAACGTGAACGCTGTAGAAAGGTGCACTCGAAATACGTTTTTATAAGAACATCAGTAAATTATGACAGGCAGCAAATAATAATTTCGTTCTGCCAAATGGATTAGCAATTTTAATGGATGGCCGTGTCAATTCCAAATCCAGTGTAATGAACGATTTTGGCATCACATCCAATTTCAGATCAATTCCACTTAGTTCGCAAAGTCTGAAGATTCAGAAGCACTGAATTTGACGAGATTTGGTTATTTGCCACTTTCAACGAGTGGCTTCGCAAAAATGCCACTCTACCCCACCGTCATACACACAAGTGGCATACTTAGCGAACTACATATGTTGAGAGTGGCAAATAACCAAATTTTACAAATTTATTTGACAAGGTATGAAGCATAACTGCAATGAACAATCAACCACAGAACTTAATTTCATTCTAAGATCATCCAAAGAGGTGTGGGTCCTCATGACACATCCTAAAATTCCCATCGATCACATATGAAAACATAAAAACTCAAGTAACTCTTTTACTGAATGCCTAAAAGACATACATAACAAGACTGTCTTAGGAAGCATTGGCAAATTTACTAAGTACTGAGCAAGGAATGCTCAATCGAACAGGCTGAAACCCATGTCATCATCACTCTCTTCCTTAGCTTCCTCCTGAGATTATTCAGGAAAAAAAAACTGTAAGTCATAGGACAATTTGAATTGTGCACATGAAGTGTAGCCTAGACAGATGTATGGTAGCTCACCTTCTTCTCCTCAGCAGCTGGGGCAGCAGCAGCTGCACCGCCGGCGGCCGGGGCTGTGGCAGCAGCGACTGGAGCACCACCACCACCACCTACAAAAAATATTGATGCGATTAAACACATGCTTCTTCCTACAGCATAAATTAAACAATCAACAGAGTAATACAAGGAAAGAAGAAACCTTGGGTTTAATGTAATGCATCTAGTGTTGATGGTACAAAAGCACAAGCATAAATTTTATAGGAACAGCTATATCATGCACAATCAAATTGCAAGCCATGCAATAAAATGGTTAAAAAATAAGCAGACTTAGAGCTTTAAGCTTCCAAATAGATTAGAAGCGATTCTAGAACATTGACAAGCTGAACGAGCAAATGACTATGCATAAACATCCAAATAAACAACCAAAATGCTATCAAATTAGGTCAGCTAACTGTGTTAATCTTATCGATTAAACCCATAATAATTCTCCAACAATAGCTACAATTACAATCACTAGCACGATTATGAGAGTTGCTTTAGTTTCTCTTGGTTAGACTGCTTTTGCACTCTTCTGTAGTTTGAGTATGCGTGCATTTTTGCTCTGTATGTGTGGCTAAGACATGGTTTCCGTTGTATCTGTCTGGGTGCAATGGAAAATGGGGATGATCCTCTTTTAAAAAAAAATCACTAGCACGATTAAAACACGTTCTGTAGGACACCTAAATTAACAAGGGCTAATTGCAAAAATGTAAAACATGCTAATAGCACAATCTTTCAAGTACCATTGGCAATTGATAAAAGCTGATAATTGAAAAAGAATAAGCAACCGTACAGGCACAGTGGCAAGAGAGATCTAGTAGAGGGTGGGAGCATATACCGGATCCGACAGAGAGGATGAGGTCGTCCACGCTGCGCTTCTCAAGGAGCTTGGCGAAAAGCGCGGGCCAGTAAGACTCGACCTTGATGTTGGCCGCCTTCACCAGAGTGGCAATCTTCTCGGACTGCGAGGGACGCGCCCAAGCTCAGGCAACGAAACCAACCGCAAGAAACGCACATGGAGAGGAAGAACCCGAGGAGATTGACGAACGTACGGTGATGGGGATGCCGTCGTCGTGGAGGATGAGGGCGGCAAGGGAGCAGGCGGCCTCGCTGGACGACATGGCGGCCTCTTCTCCTTCTCACCGGAATGGATCGACGATCTCTGAGACGAGCAACACGGCAACGAGGTTAGATGCAGCTGCGAGAGAGGAGGAGGTGGAGGAGGCGGCGGCGCGCTTACCAGAGGGAGGGAGTCGAGAGAGGTGGAGGCGCAGGAGGGCCGGGGCGTCTAGGGTTTGGGAGGCGGCGGCGTGGGTGACTATTTATGGTCGCAAGAATGGGAGGAGTTTGGGCTACACTGGGCTGTTTTGTGGGCTTTCCTTCGAATTCTCTCTGCATTACTGGTTGCGCTGGGGCAGATGATAAATTGATAATATCGTGGAGAGAGCGAGGGTCCTTGTGGAGCGGCCGACACTCGCTTCGCTCTACCTGCACCAGAGCAGCGAAGCTTGCGATGAAAACAGATCAGATAGTCTTTGTTTTCAGCCGAAAGTTACTGAAAAAAATTTTAATTCAATAAAATTAAGATCTCCGAGAAACGTCCTAGAGAGTCCAAAATATTATAAAAATTATTTTAAGGACGGTAAGAAAAACCATTTAAAACCTCATAAAAACAACTACAAAATATTACATCACTTGGCTTGTATAAAATGACAAATTTTCATTTAATTCAATTTAATTTAACAAGGCCGTGGTCAGGTAGTATCATATCTGTATTCGTATTGTTTTTATTGGATACGAATTTAATGTGGATAGTATCATATACGTATTCTAATAAAAATTTAGTCGAATATGGTGTTGGATCGGAAAGGATCGAATACGACTACGAAACGGATTTTACCATAATTCCTCAATAGAAGCCTTCCCTTCTTATTGTTTATCCTCAAAAGTACAACACAACAATTTAAAAGATATACAATGCATGTAGGTGGTCTTGCATAAAGTTGTGGTTGGCATGCCCGTAAAGCTACCCATACACAACGACATCTAGGCCAAGCCACACATTAGCACCAGTCCATGCTTGAATCACCATGAACCGAGTCAGCCTAAACACTTCTTTTTTTATACGGATAATATCCGGAGAACAAGCGACCGAATATGGATAATATCTATTGGATAACCCACAACCCATGTCCATTTCATATACATTTAAAAATACAGATAATTATATGTGTCCGTATCCGTATTCGTTTTAGTTCGGATAGAAAAATGAGTTCCAAACAAATAAAAATCGGATATGGATCTAGATTTGAATGGATATTATCCATCCCGTTGTCACCTCTAACGCCAGCTGCGCCATTCGTGTAAGGTTACTGCATAGTGAATAGAAATCCTCTTTTTCTCCAACTAACTTGATTTTGTTATAAAATAGCTAATAAAAAATTACACAAAGTATGAACAAAATAGGATGAAGAGATATTCTCTCTTTTTGTTATTTTATTTTTTTCCAATATGTGTACACCACCTATAGCACCCCAAATTTAGGCAAATTTGTACAAAAAATTCAAAAGTTCAACATGAAACTGAATCCCACTCTTCCCCTCTCTCTCTCTCTCTCTCTCTCTCTCTCTCTCTCGCCCACGCTGTGTCACGCTCTTGCCTCGTATGCCCTTCGTCACGCCACCCGTCAGTCTGCCACTACTACCACCCAGTGGAGCAATGCAAATTGCCCGTTGGGTCAACACTGCAGCAGCACGTCTCAAGTTCCGCCACCCCGGCGTCATCATAGCCACTCTGTCGCGTGCAAGATTGCCGAGCTTAAAAGGCTAAGGCTAGCCACTGTCGCCCGGCCATACATGTGCCGCCCAACATGCATGTTCTATCTCGTCGCCACTAAACCCGCCTAGCACACCCGCTCATCTCCGCTCCATCTGATGCCTCTTAAAGCCAAGTTGGAGGCTCCCTACCCTCCGCTTCCTTTCCCCCAATTCCTACCGAACCGCCGCCACCGAGAAATTCTCCATACCCAATCATGGGTTGAAGGCTCTTGGTGGCCCTCCTAATGTTTCCCCTCCTCCAATTATGCTAGGGCATATGAGGAATCCTCATACGTCATATCCCCTGTTTCAACCATCATGACTGTCCTCGTCGCCGGCCAACTCCACCAGAATTTTTTGATTAACTTGATTAATTATCTTAATCAAGATTTATTGTTGGATACAACAATTTTTTAATTCTGAGTTCTATTCTCATATTCTATTTGAGGGGTTTGCAATCATTGTAGAAACTCCATTCTCTCTACGAGAATTATCTTGTCTGAAAGAAAAAAGAAACACCAAAGTTTTAGGATTTACGATCCATTCATTCAATATTTCCATTTTTAGAAGACAAATTTTTACATTTACATTACTATTGCATCTAGAAATACCCTACTTGTCCTCTCCTAGACTTTAGGTAGTTTCTCAGCAGCTCCTAGGTCCCCATGCACACACTGGCATGCTAGGATCGATGTAGCAGTCGGGTTGGATGCTCGTCGGAGTTCTGTCTTGCTATGTCTGTCGCTCTCTCGTGTCAGGTCATAACCGGTCTCGATTCCGGGTGCCAATGGGAAAAGCAATGTCATGTAAAGTCCGACACACCCTGGTATGCATGTCGTGTTGCGCGCCCTGGAGCCTCGTCACGCCATGGGTTGTAGCGATTGACCATGTCACCTTGCTAAAGTTAATAGATGATGTCAGAGCCATTGGATCTGCGCCAAGATCAGTGCGGGCTCCAGATTCGCAGCGTAGGTGGCACTGATAGGTGGAGCCCACTTGTCAGTTAGCGAGTTGCGTGGGATTTCCCCACACGCGGTGTGGAGTCAATAGCCGGTGGACCCATGGCCTAGCCGTCGAATTAAGTGGAGATGTTGTTCAGGACCGTGCCTTCCTAGCGCGATAGCGTGTCCAAAATTATGCCTTTGGTGCATTGCGCGGATGCACGGGCACGCGCCTGATTTCCTAGGCCACCGTCATGGACCGACCCGTTATTGTATACCCGATTTTTCCCACTGAATTAGCTAATAAAATAATCCCAAAAAATATAAATGAATTATTAAAAATAGCTACATACCTCCAAAAAATCTAGAAAATTTTATATGAATACTAAATGACCTACCTTATAAAAGATATGGCAAAAGTTGTAGCTCTAATATAGACTAGGGAATGAATGTAAATGGTTATTTAAGGTATTTATTCCCACTACTAAAAGGCTATGAAGTACAACGTATGGAGGATCCGAAGAAGTGCAATCAAGTGGGTGTGGATAAGCGTTTTTGGTCGAAATTCCACACCGACTTCTATGCCACGGTGATCATGACAATGAAGACACCTATTACTGACATGCAGTGGGTGGATTGGAGCCACATGTCTAAAGTAAACGACCCCACCTTTGAAAAGATCATTGATGCCTGTCAAGAGCTCGGGTTGTGAAGGATTATGGGTCTCAAGCATGACTGGTGCAAGGGAATTATTGCACAATTCTATGCTACCTATCATAGTAAGGGCGATGCAGCTGGGACCATTAGTTGGATGACCCAAGAAAAGTGGTACTTCGTGACCTACAAAAGGTTTGGCTCTATCCTGGGGTTCACGAAGGAAGAGCTTGACATTGGATATATGCTTCACAATGAGGAGGTCATAGCCCCTGAAAGGATGGAGATCATGTATAATGATCAATTGAACTTTAAGTTGGGCACTACAATGGGCATGAAGTCTTATTACAATTACTTGAACCGGCTGTTCAAAAAGACTATAAGGGGTGGTGATGCAAGCAACATCTCAGGGCATCAAAGAAATCTTATGCTCAAAGTGAAGCCAAGTGTAAAACCTTTCAATGTTTTTGACTTCATTTGGGAAGAGATTCACATTACTTCCATCTCACCAATTAGAAGCTATCCATATGCACCATATATCATGAAGATGATTGAAACAGTGACAAAGATGCAGTTTGTGAAAGAAGAAAAGCACACCGGGCTAAAAATTAGAACCATCACTTCTGGCCGCAAAGCTCCTCCCAAGCTAGCTTCCACTTCCTCCGCTTCATCCACTTCTAGATCCTCCGGCATTCTTAATGCCCTTCGTGCCATCTTCTATCTTGGAAAGAAAAACTACAAGAAGATTTCGCGTCGCTACAAGAAGACTCTTCAACACGTAAAGGATATCAAACGCCGCATGGAGTTTGAGTACTCTCCCGACGGCTCTGAGGTGGAGTCAAGTGGAGAAGATGAAGAATTCAATGAGCATGCCATCTTCGACCACCATGATCTCAAGGGCAAAGCTCCCGTGACCGAAGAGGAGGTCGAAGGCGAAGAAGAAGAAGAAGAAGAATGGAGCGAGGAAGGCAGCGATGAAGATGAAGATGAAGATGAAGATGATGATTGAGCCGGCTTCTCTCTTTTCTCCCCATATCTCCTTTTGAGCTTGATGACAAAGGGGGAGAAGGAGAAAGCTTCAATTAGAAATCCTCATTTGTGCATGTATTAACTTTTATTTTTATTTCCTGTCATGTGTGTTGTTGAGCTTCCTGTCATGTGTGTTGGTTGAACTGCTTAGAACTGTTGTTTGGTTATCTATCTATGTGGTACTTTGTGAAATTTGGGTGCTTATTATGCCATATGCATTGTTGTTCAAATTTCAGATTTGTGCTCTAATTTCTAGACATAGGGGGAGCTCTTTGTTTTTATTTCTTGCATATCTTTAGGAGAGCTCTCATATGTCAATATTGGTTTTATCCATTTAAAACTTTAGTGGTTGTCATCAATCATCAAAAAGGGAGAGATTTAAAGGGCATCTAGGCTCCTAACTTTGTTTTGGTGATTGATGCCAACTAATAAAGATTAGTACTAACCGTTTAACTGAGTTGTGGACAGAGAATTAGATTGGAAATCCTATTTATCAAAAGAGTTAGAAGGACACGAAGAATTATTCGCTTGGAGGCTCAATTCTTATTTATTTGTAATCTTTACTTTATTGAGCCTAAGGACGGCCGAACTATAAAGGGGGATTCAACGAGAAATCATTGTATGAGGTGGCTCTGGTGCTGAATAGATGATCTTAGGTCAAATCTTAATCATCAAATAGATTCCCCACTATTTTCAAACCCAAAACATTCCTCTGGGTTCAGACTGTCCAATGTCCTGGCTCGGACTGTCCGAGAGGTCGGACTATCCGATGTGCCCTCCAGACAAACTCTCGGCCTAGAATTATTTGATTTATGGACTGTCCGATATTTCTTCGGACAGTTCGAGTCACTTAGCCACATCCAGAGATTCTGAGCTTATTTCCATGATCCACATATCTTCCAGATCTCAAATATAACTTTTGTTTGGGCCACTGTTCACAGCCTACTTTGAACTGTCCGAAGGGTCTCACAGACAGTTCGAAATCCACTTATTGTGCCCTAACGGCTAGTTCTAAGGGGAGCTATATATACCTACTTCACTGCTCCCAGCCAACGGTACTGTGCGTATAACTCAAATTCATTTCATCCTCTCCCTCTTCCAAGAACCCTAAAAGTATCTCCCCTCCTAGTGCATCTTGTGGGATCGATTTGAGGGTGGAGAAGCTCGATTGGTGCTAAATGTGAGCTGGTTCATCTCGTGAGTACTTTGGTCACCTCCAAGTGAGTGCTTCCTCGCTGGATTTATTACTCTTGAAGGTTGAGGACTCCTAGACGGCTAGGCGTCATCGGTGAGCCACCAAAGCGGTGTGGTTGGCCTCAGATCGTTTGTGAAGGTGTGATTCTGCCTCCGCAAGGAAAGGAATCAAGGTGAAATTCGGTGAGTGGTTTGGCACAAATTCGAGAGGCATAGAGTCAAGTGGGACTCGGGATCTACGGTGTTGAGCCTACCTTAACGGAGAGTAGGATCTCCTCAAAGATCCGAACTTCGGGATAAAATTCCCCGTGTCTCACTTCATATTTGGTTTGAGATTTCTCTCTCTTGGTAGATCTATTTTGTTTCATATCTTGTGCTTGAGGAAGACATCTCTTGTGTTCTTATGGTATTGTTCTTGGTATTCTTGTTGCTTGTGTGGTGCAGAACATTTGATGAGATTTGGGGGCAAGATCTTCATACTTTACCTCGGACTGTCCGAATGATGACTCGGATTGTCTGAACCTATCTCTGCAACGCAGCTGAAGATTGAATTTGGTGTCACGCCTATTCACACCCCCTCTAGGCGTCATCTCGGTCCATTCATGTACCAAAAGGGTTCTCCCAAAGATAAGGAATTGACTATAATGATACTCTTTCACTTGTCACATCTAAAGATTCGCTAAGGATTGTCATGGTGTTTGTGGCTCATGATGATGTGGACCTAGAATAAATAGATGTTAAGACTGTGTTCCTTAGTGATGATTTGTAAGAAAATGTTT
Organism: Raddia distichophylla; assembly: GCA_005191435.1. Lineage (NCBI taxonomy): Eukaryota > Viridiplantae > Streptophyta > Magnoliopsida > Poales > Poaceae > Raddia > Raddia distichophylla. The sequence continues at coordinate 5,495 of SPJY01029932.1, read as the reverse complement.
TCATTGCTCAATCGAAAGGTTTTGTTGTGGAAGGTAAGAAACATATAAACCATCTGTTGACGGTTGGGATATTGACCCAAGTCAATTAAGGTTCTTCAAGAGGGAGATAGGAGACACGCCGAACAGAACGAACAATAGCGAACAGGGAAACAGGGTTTTTATCCTGGTTCAGGCCTCTTGGGAGAGATAATAGCCTTACGTCCAGCCTTTCTTATATATCGAAGATGAATACAAGAGGTGGCTCGACGAGACGAACAAGTCTCGGCGAGATTATGGTGTATACGAAGTGCTAAGATGCGAAAGCTTTTGGCCAGATGATCTGGTGTCCCAAAACTCCTGCCCTCTACACGCCGTAGAGGCTGGTTTATATAGTGCGGAGCAAACCGACCTACCGAGGGAATATCGGGCCGGGCTAACTACGAGATCATAACGAACTCGACATGCCAAATATATCCCGAGGTAGATAAGGCATACTCCTAGTCTTGGGGATCACGACTTTTATTCCAATCCGGAAAACCAACGTCCGGGTCTTCACGTAGCCGTGCAGAACTCCTGTTCGAGACGGACTCAAACACGAAGCCCTGGCCGTTACGCATCACGCCAGCTAGGAAGCTGTTCGGTAGGATGCTTATGGGCCAGATAGAACCTTCCAGGGGACTGGGAGAGTTAGTGTAGGGGAGGAGCCGGAGTGTCGGTATCCCTCGCTAGAGCTCTGGAGCTGGACTCGGATGCGGGTTCTGCTTCCGTCTTCTGTCGGTAACACTCAGTCTGGCCTTATTTAAATATCAAGTTCAGTCTATGTATTTTGTCTCTGTTGGTATTAGGCCCGTACTATTCTTGAGTGCTAAGATCTTTGTGCTTAATTGTTCACCTAGAGATTAGTATAAGAGGTGGTAGGGGTGCGTACTGAAGTGACGTCCTTGGTACGTATTACTACTAGGAACAGACGTGGTGTCTGGACTAGTCAGTAGCCGGTAGGCACCTGCTTCAACGGACGTGTGGTAGATAATAGGTGGTGACAGCCCTATTATCCGGCTTAGACTTTGTGAAATCCACCCCGTTAGTTGCAGACCAGTTGAGCCAAATCAGGACGGTCATAACCATTCGGGATTCCAATTCAGGATAGCGGGTGGTAGTGAGTGCCTGAGCTCCGATTCAGAGTCGTAAAATTAACTAAGAAGAGAACTTGAACCTTTCTGACTGGTGTCCGAAGAACCTCTTGATCCGAAATACATTTATCCATTTGTTGATTCCAAACCATCATAATCATATCCATCCGGGTGAATAAGTGTAGAAAATAGAAACTTCTCGTTCCTCGTGGAAAATCGATACCTTAGAAATACTCCTGGGTGAAAGCTACTGCGATATCCGTGCGCTTGCGGATTAAAACTCTAATAGGCATAAGAATCGCCAACAGTAACCTACAAAGGTTTGGCTCTATTCTAGGGTTCACGAAGGAAGAGCTTGACATTGGATATAAGCTTCACAATGAGGAGGTCATAGCCCCTGAAAGGATGGAGATCATCTATAATGATCAATTGAACTTCAAGTTGGGCACTACAGTGGGCTACAATTACTTGAACCGTCTGTTCAGAAAGACTATAACTCTAAGGGGTGGTGATGCAAGCAACATCTCAGGGCATCAAAGAAATCTTATGCTCAAAGTGAAGCCAAGTGTAAAACCTTTCAATGTTTTTGACTTCATTTGGGAAGAGATTCACATTACTTCCATCTCACCAATTAGAAGCTATCCATATGCACCATATATCATGAAGATGATTGAAATAGTGACAAAGATGCAGTTTGTGAAAGAAGAAAAGCACACCGGGCTGAGAATTAGAACCATCACTTCTGGCAGCAAAGCTCCTCCCAAGCTAGCTTCCACTTCCTCCGCTTCATCCACTTCTAGATCCTCCAGCATTCTTAATGCCCTTCGTGACATCTTCTGTCTTGGAAAGAAAAACTACAAGAAGATTTCGCGTCGCTCACGTAAAGGATATCAAACGCCGCATGGAGTTTGAGTGCTCTCCCGATGGCTCTGAGGTGGAGTCAAGTGGAGAAGATGAAGAATTCAATGAGCATGCCATCTTTGGCCGCAATGATCTCAAGGGCAAAGCTCCCGTGACCAAAGAGGAGGCCGAAGGCGAAGAAGAAGGGAGCGAGGAAGGCAGCGATGAAGATGATGATTGAGCCGGCTTCTCTCTTTTCTCTCCTTATCTCCTTTTGAGCTTGATGACAAAGGGGGAGAAGGAGAAAGCTTCAATTAGAAATCCTCATTTGTGCCTGTATTAACTTTTGTTTTTATTTCTTGTCATGTGTGTTGTTGAACTTCCTGTCATGTGTGTTGGTTGAACTGCTTAGAATTGTTGTTTGGTTATCTATCTATGTGGTACTTTGTGAAATTTGGGTGCTTACCATGCCATATGCATTGTTGTTCAAATTTTAGATTTGTGCTCTAATTGCTAGACATAGGGGGAGCTCTTTGTTTTTATTCCTTGCATATCTTTAGGGGGAGCTCTCATATGTCAATATTGATTTTATCCATTTGAAACTTTAGTGGTTGTCATCAATTATAAAAAAGGGAGAGATTGAAAGGGCATCTAGGCTCCTAACTTTGTTTTGGTGATTGATGCCAACTAATAAAGATTAGTACTGACCGTTTAACTGAGTTGTGGACAGATAATTAGATTGGAAATCGTATTTATCAAAAGACTTAGAAGGACACGAAGAATTATTCGCTTGGAGGCTCAATTCTTATTTATTTGTAATCTTTACTTTATTGAGTCTAAGGACGGTCGTATTATAAAGGGGGATTCGACGAGAAATCATTGTATGAGGTGGCTCTGATGCTCAAAAGATGATCTTAGGTCAAATCTTAGTCATCCAATAGATTCCCTACTATTTTCAAGCCCAAAACATTCCTCAACGGAGAGTAGGATCTCCTCAAAAATCTGAACTTGGGATAAAATTCCCCGTGTCTCACTTCATATTTGGTTTGAGATTTCTCTCTCTTGATAGATTTATTTTGTTTCATATTTTGTGCTTGAGGAAGACCTCTCTTGTGTTCTTATGGTATTGTTGGTATTCTTGTTGCTTGTGTGGTGCAGGACATTTGATGAGATTTGGGGGCAAGATCTTTAGACTTTACCTCGGACTGTCCGAATGGTGACTTGGATAGTCTGAACGTACCTCCGCAGCGCAGCTGAAGATTGAATTCGGTGTCACGCCTATTCACTCCCCCTTTAGGCGTCATCTCGGTCCATTCATGTACCGAAAGGGTTCTCCCAAAGATAAGGAATTGACTATAATGATATTCTTTCACTTGTCACATCTAAAGATTCGCTAAGGATTGTCATGGTGTTTGTGGCTTATGATGATGTGGAGCTAGAATAAATGGATGTTAAGACTGTGTTCCTTAGTGATGATATGTAAGAAAATGTTTTCATTGCTCAACCGAAAGGTTTTGTTGTGGAAGGTAAGAAATATATAAACCATCGTCTTAAAAAAATCAATTTATGGCCTAAAGTAGAAAATCTAGACAATGGTATCTTATGTTTTGATGAGATAATAAGAAGATTTGAATTTAAGAAAAATGAAGTTGTTAACTTTCTATGTTAAATTTAAAGAGAATAAGTTTATCATTCTTTTGCTTTATGTTAATGATATATTATTAGCAAACAACGATAAAATTATGTTGCATGAGACCAAAAGTTTTTTATTCAAATTTTGATATAAACGATCTTGATGATGTCTCTTTTGTTTTGGGTATTGAAATTCATCGAGATAGGTCCAAAGGCACGCTATGTTTATCTCAAAATTTAAAAGATGTAATATGAGTAAGTGCTTCGCTTCGCCTGCTTCTATGGTAAAGGGTGATAAATTTGGGATGTTTTAGTATCTTAGGAACCAATATTAAATTGATCAGATAAAGTCAATTTCTTATGCTTTAGCTATTGAAAGCATTATATGCACTCAAGCGTGTATAAGCCATGATTTAGCTTTTGTGATTAGGATGCGTGGTAGATATCAGTCAAATCCAAATATGGATCACCGAAAAACCATCAATTCTTGCGTTATCCATGTGGCACTAAAGATTAAATGCTCATGTATAAGAAATCTGAGAAACTTGAAGTTATTGGTTATTCAGATGTTGATTTTATGGGATATGTGGATACTAAGAAATACACATCAGGTTATATCTTCACACTAGCAGGAGCAACCAAATAATGAAAAAGCTCCATACAAATAATTATTGCATTATCCACAATGCAGGTTGTTTGTGCCATGTGATGAGGCTATCAGGCAGGTTGCATAGCTTAAAAATTGTATCCCAAGACTTAGGGTGGTACACAACATTTCTAAACCCGTTCGTTCTATACTACGATAATCAACATCCTGTCTTTTATGCGAATAACAAGTCAAGTGGTATTGTCAAACACATTGACATTAAATATCTTGTTGTGAATGATAGAATTTAGGATCAAACTATATTTATCAAGTATATTAATACTGAGTAAATTCTTGTGGATCCGCTTACAAAAGGCTTACCACCCAATATTTTAAGTAATCATATTGTGCACATGGGTGTGTTGGAAAGCGTCTGATTTTGTATGTGAGGACCAACTAAAATCGACTCTTATAACTACTAAATGCATACTAGTCGACATAGAATTAGTCTATTATGGCTACAAAAACCTCATTGACCGTTTAGTTATTTTTTGACGCTTACCCTGGTCTGTTGTTTCATTAAGAAAGGCTTATGAATGTTAATTTTTTGATTAAGTAGAAAAATGCTATGATAATCTCAGACTAACTAGTCCATATGTTCACCTAAACTGGTTTGTCCTAATTGAGCTTATCTCTATTTAGTTAGGAGTCAAGATCGGGGACGCCAATCCTAATTTATCTGGTTTCGCCCCTCTAGGCACGGTGGTAAATAAGAGAGGTAGGGTGTACGACTTGACCACCGAGCTAATCACACTACCTAATCAAGCCCTAATCCTCTACACCCAACCCATACTTGTGGGATAGCGCTGGAACTTTTAGGAAGGTAGTCGCCACCATTATTGTCATGCTTTTGTTCTAGGAACTAAAGGACGAGGACGCTTTGCTACTGTATGTTTGCGTATGTCCTCTATGACTCTCTGCATTGAATCGTCAAACAGACTATCTAACCTAACTGTCGAACTATCTTTTGAAGATGAAATTGACAAACAACATCCTTCATGGTGATTATCTATCTAATTTCATAGTATTGCTACTATGTCCATATATCTGAATTGAACTGAGTTAGATATTCTAACACCATGCTGCGACGTCGGAGTCGAAGATTTAGACCCAATTCTTTACAACTTTTTTGACTTATCTACTTATTTATTTACCTTTATTTAAAATATGATACTTTAATTTTTTTATCTATTATTTTTATATCTCGAGTCTATCTCGAAAACCTCTCAAAGTTTTGAAGATAAATCTAAACTACTCCCTCCGTTCAC
>SPJY01029912.1:0-101950 GCA_005191435.1 Raddia distichophylla | reverse complement strand
TATTTTTATTTTGTTTTATTGGTCTTGACCTTATACTTTAATCCTTTCTAGTAAATTCCTTTCACCTCCCCAAGGACCAATTTGTCATTCTCTTTCTCCCTTCTTTCTTTTTCTCTCTCTTTCCTCTCCTCTCCCCTGGTGATCTCTTTCTTCCTGCGAGAGGCCGAGAGCTCCCTCCATCTCACCGTACAGCCACCTTTTTGTCTTCCTGCTCAGCACCCATCTCATCTTCTTGCGCAAATGAAATTATGGTTCCAAATTTTGAAGTTTTCTTTCTGGAATTTTATTTTATGGATCCTTGCCTTTAAACTATAGTCGTATTTTTCAAAAATTATTTAATAATTTTATTCTCATCATTTTAAATTCAACTTTAGGAAAATTTTATCTTTTGAGTGGTTAAATATTTTTATTGACCTTTACCATGAAATTATGATCCTATTTTAATTTGTATTTTTTTATAGTTTTTAGTTGGTAAAAAGAATTAATGAGGGCCTTCGCAAATTGAACCTAAACCAAAATGAGGACACCATTAAAAATGCCTCTCTTGAGTGAACGAACCAACAAAGCAGAAGCAGAAGAGGAAATAAGAGGCTACGCAAGGAATTAGCAAAGCTTTAGAAAAAGCGGTAGGTTACGGTTCAAATCCGGTTTAGTGGAGTAAGACTGTAAGAGCAAGCTCTAAAGACCACCTAGCTAGGAGAAATCTCCTCTTGGTCGAAGTGCTTACGTAACAAACAATTTTATGTAATGTTTAAATGGACGGCTGGATTGAATTGGTGGCCAAAACCAGACAACCGATGTCTTATAGTTGGGCGCTTTAAGGAGATGTGCTACGCACTTTATATATATTTATAATGTACCTATATTGCAAAAAATTAAAGGTTTTAAACAAAAAATGTGCAATATTTTATTAAAGCATGCCAAGTATTTTCGTTGTTTGAAAACATTAACTTTGCACAAGGCCTTTCAAATAGGTTTAATGTACGCTGTTTTAGATATTGGAAAATTGTAATATGATTACATAAGCAAATTTGTTTCTAAAATATATAGGTCAAAATTCAAGGTACAAAATGTCATATTAGACAAAATACTTTTATTATTTCTGAGATTTAATTTTTTCCACACCCCCCAAAATTGGTATTTTACATTCATTGCATGGGAAGAAGCTTCAGTTGAGAGAAACAAAATTACAGAGTTGTGGTGTGGTGTCCAACCACTTGAACCAACTAACCAAAACAAACCTTAAAACAAGGTTTCCAATTTGAGATAACCACCCACAGGGGATACAACGACGACAAAACACTATACGACACTAAGAATTGAAAGAGAAAAGCCACTGTCCAAGAATGCAAATGGAACTGCCATTACCCTAGATACATATGATATGCAAATACATCCAATTCTTTACCCTAGGTATTTTTTCTGGACTTCTTTTACTCCAAATGGATCAACATGAGCATTAGCAAGATTGTAGAGTACAACCACCAAATGAGTCCTTGTGATCAAATTTGACAGTGACCTCTTCCAAAGCATCTACTTCAGTAAGCTTGGGTGTTAGCAGTAAGGCCCCTGAATGCTATAGGCAATGCAAAAATAAGAAGAAAACAGCCAGGGAATTCATTCTGAACACATATAACAGGAAGCAACTTTAATTATATAGAATTCAGACTCCGCAACAATCAGGAAAATCCTCTTATTATATATGCCCACTATTATTTCAGCCTTTTTTCAACATTCTGAAAGGGATAAGATTACTTTGCATTATTAATTAGACCGTACATGCAGTACTCCACATGCAGCTTCTGCATATCGTATGCAGTTCACCGGCGCTTATCTAAGCCATATATAATTTCAGCAAGATACGGAAGGCTAACACATTACACATGATCATTTTTTTTGTTCGCCTAGCGCAAATTATTACTGCTGATATAATCTCGCGATCAGAGTGATGAGACAAATTTGGTGGAAAATCCAGTAGATGATAAATATCCAGTGGCCTGATCCAGGAGACCAGTTGACAATTCGGATGATGAGTTCTCTGCTGAAATACAAATTTAGCCAGATGCAACTCATAGAAGCAGATACAGTTACGGCTTGGTTTCTTTGGAAGGGAAGAAATGACCGGACGTTCCGGGAGATATAGTTCCATCCAGGTACGTAATTTTTGAGCGAATTTTAGAAGAGGTACGGTGCTACTCAACAAAATGGATTAGCTGACGAGAGTTTGTTTTGAGGGCCTGTTAATTGCTTCCAGGTTTTTCAGTTTGTTCTCTGTTATTTCAGTGTTTGTCCGCCTGTAAAAAACTTCCCTCCTCCTAATAGTAATGATTTTTCCTGCTTAAAAAAAAACCACCAAATAAGATGGACCATGCATGTCAACAAGTCTATAGCAATCCCTTCATGGCGCCCTGCTCGATATTGCACCAAAGCACAAACAAATTGGAATGTATCAACCGGAGGTTTAAACTTCTTTCCTTCGAAGCAAATTCAGTTCGTGATTTTCCAGGTAGACTATAACAAGCAGCAATACACACACAATATAAACCGCTCCCTCTGTGGACCAATATATATAATTGAGCAACCACCTATAAGCCTTATTGGAGATGTTGTAATTACACAAAAGGATCGAAGACGGTTGGAATGAAAACCTAAGTTTCAGTCAATTATTGACAATCTAGCATGACGATAGGGTTAGTTATGTTTAGGTCAATGGCTTTTTGGGAGTTGCGGACAAGGGACAATACGGTTTCGACGGTTTTTTTTGGGGGTGGAGGGTGGTGGTTGTGGTGGCGTTGAGGGTTATTAAACACCGGTGGGCGCGCGAACACCAATAAGAGTAAAGTGAATATATATTTGGCTAGTCAGGATTGATTTGTGCCCGTTAATCATTAGTTGTAATGACCGCCGCATTAAAGGGTGTACGTCAATGTTTCTTTTTCCTTTTAATATTGATTGTGTAGTTATATGATAACAAAATTTTTTTTGACACCTCAAAGTGATTGTAAAAGGAATTCATAAATATATATTTTAGGTAAAAATACTTGGGACTTCATGGAGCTTGTGATCCGTACCTTCTTTGTAAACAATTAATCACGTAGTTATACCTTTATATGGCAAATGATAATGTTGTTGTGCATGTAATTACTTTATGTGCACGAATTTTGAATGAATCCAACGGCATCAAGACATGAAGCACTGATTTCATAGAGTCCCATTCTTTTTATCTATATTTTAGTTTATACCATTTTTTAGTTTTATCATCGTTCTAAAATTACTAACAATACTTTATTTTAATAGTTTGTGGTGATGAATAGTGGTGGGCCTGAAAATATCCTATTTTCTCAAATACTGAACAAATGAGTACATTCTAGAGATTAGAACACTACAACTTTATATAAATCCCAAAATAAACCTACCGTTGGACATTCCAAAACAAAATGCGTACAACCATTTCAAGACTATCAAAATAATGCATTTTCATTGCAGATTGTTTCAAACTGTAGCTATAATGCAGAGAGGTTATCTCTATCACAATAAACCCATTTGCAAGCCAACAAAAAACTTCAGGCTCTACACTGTATGGTTGGTATGCTCGGTCTTTTCTGTTACTGGGGGTAAATCTTCACATGATGCTGCATGTGTCTACTCTATGCAAGCTTGGATATTTTGTTTGAATGATATATACGTTGCTGAACGCATGGAAGTAGTGATCCCACCGGGTCGTTGCAAGGTATGATCTCAGGACTTAAAAATAGAAGCTAGTTATTACTTATAAGGTATGATCTTATTTGTTTGAATCAATAAGATATCCTTCGTATCCAAATGATCTGTGTTGCTCATTCCCTGATTATTTGTACTAAATATACATGGATCTGGCAAGGAGCCTTTCCATAAGTTCTTCCTATATCTCGTATATATGATATAATTCTTGGAACACAAATCTCATAGATCTTGATCACTTAAATGATATATTTTACCTTGACTCTGACCATCTGTGTATAGAAAAATGATATATATGTGGTGCGATATGCGATCACGCATATATGTACACTGCTTTATGGACGTATACTGAAATTCAGCAAGAACACGTTTTTTTTTTAACTGAAGACAGAGGGCACAATTAATGAGTGAAAATTTGGTAGCCAGTAAATAATCAATTATCAGGCAGCCATTGATACTATCTCTTGATCGATGCATATCTGTAGCATTTGCTATCTCTTTCCCTATCACGTTTCTTTTGGAGTGCTCCATTCCCCTCATTTGTGTTGATCCTCCATTATAAAGCCACCCCCTGCATCCCATTCACCTCTCACCAATCCGGCCATTTCCTTCTGATTTGACTCTTGCTCTCGTAGCAAGCAGCCTCTGTCTTTTCTCTGCAGATCCCGGAGTCGCGGCCGGCAATGGGTCGCCGGAAGGTTAGCCTGGTGTGGATCGCCAACGCCGCGGCCCGGCGCGCGACGTACCGGAAGCGGCGCGCGGGCCTGATGAAGAAGGCGAAGGAGCTGGCCACGCTGTGCGACGTCAAGGCGTGCGTGGTGGTGTACGGCGAGGGCTCGACGGTGCCGGAGACGTGGCCGGACGAGGCCGGGGCGAAGGAGATCTTCGAGCGGTTCAAGGCCATGCCGGAGCTGGAGCAGTTCAAGAAGAGGATGGACCAGAAGGGGTTCCTCCGGCAGCGCATCGAGAAGCTCCAGGAGCAGGTGGACAAGGTGCACCGCGAGACCCGCGAGCGCGAGACCGCGCTCCTGCTCCACGACGTCATCGCCGGCCGCCGCGGCGTCGGGGACCTCAACGTCGAGGAGGTCACCAGCCTCGGCTGCATGGTGGACGCGCGCCTCAGGAGAGTCCAGGATCGCATGGTCCAGCTCCAAGGTCAGGGCCAGCCTGTGCCTCCGCTGGCTACGCCGTCGCTTCCACCGCCGGCGGCGTGGTCACTGCCTCCGGCGACCCTAGCCCCGGACCCGGAGGCGTCGTCGCTGCCACCGCCAGCTCTGCAGCCAGCGGCGTGGTCACTGCCACCGCCGGCTCTACCGCAGGCGGCGTGGTCGCTGCCACCGCCGGCTCTGCCGCCACAGGCTCTGTCCCTGCCTCCGCCGACTCTGCCGCAGGTGGCGTCGTCGCTTCCACCGCCAACTCTGCCGCCGCCGGCGTTGTCGCTTCCACCGCCAACTCTGCCGCCGCAGGCGTCGTCGCTGCCACCGCCGACTCTGATGATGCCGTACGACGGCGGAAACATGGACGCAAATGCTCCAGCGTTTGATGATCAGGCGCTGAACCAGCTGGACTGGCCGTTGGACGTGGCCACCACCGGAGGGGATCTCGGCGCCGTGGTCTACGGTGGCTTCTCCGGCGACAACGGTGCGGGCACCAGCAATGCCTGGGGCGACATGCTTCAGTCCCCTTTCCTGGATGCTGACTTTGCATGGCCTGATCCTGGCACTTCTTTCCCTGCCATGTAGGGTGGCTGGCTTTGAAGTTCCTGATGCATGGTTTCTGCTAGCTACATGCATGCATGCCCTAGCTATCTATCGTTCCTTCCTTGGATTTCCCTACCTGGTCTTTGCAAGGGCCTCCTATCTGTCCTAGATTTCGTTGGTGTGTCGGGTCGCTAGATCTTCTGCTCCATGAGCAGATCGACTAGTTTAAGACTTTTAGGTTGCATTTCATGTTGTTGCCATGTTTGTCTGAACAAGAATGCTTAGTGCATTCCTAGCTAGTTGTCTTTCAGTATGGTGCATTGGTGCATGGATGCAATGTTGGCCTTGTCCGGGTCAGCAGTAGCATGCTTGCTTGTATCCCCTTTGTTTTGTTCCAATCAATGGAGTTGCTGGTTTCTATTCCCATATATTTATGCTCGTGTTGAATGATGATTATGCTGGTACATATAATCCAAGATCTCAAGTATGTATATATATGAACTTACATATAGAAAATTATTTGTATGTCGACCTATAATTATGGGATGCAAGATGCTTTAGCTTGATGGAGGTGGCCTCACGGGAGTTTCATGTTGTGCGCAACAGGAGGAGCTAACAGCCTCGGCAATGTTTTTGTTATCAAACTAGCTGTGCTAAAAATTGATCTTCCAAGAGCAACATACATCCACCTTGTAGCCACTGGACAAGACTTGAGATGGTTAGTACTTAGTAGTAAGAAGCCCACTGCATATGTTGAACTAATTAGCTAGCTTGTATTTTTGCCCCAACATATAGTTTGAGTCCTTTTCAACATGTGATAGTCCAGTAGTTTTCTCTTGTTTACATATGGAAGGAGATGAAAATTTTGAGAGTACCTACTATGATCCACGTCGATCATCTGTAAATCGTCTATAAGACTTGCCATATATATATGATAAGATCATATGGTGAAGAGAAGAGAATATAAAGAATAAAGATTGGTGGTGGTGTCAGTTGTACATAGCATGAAAATTAAGAGTATAATACAACACAACTATGTTGTCTATGGAGATATATATAGACGACCCATTGTACAAGCCGTCATTAGCTATGTCTCTAGATGATTTGACGAGTAAGTTTATCTACATACTATTGACGAGATGCCCTAGACATACTATCTTGGAGATGGTTGTCAAGCACTACAAGGGGTGACCCAACAAGGAAACTCAACACTTGAAAACCCCTAGGAACACTTAGTGTGTATTCCCTTTTTGTTTTTTTTTCAGTTTTTTTACAATTACATCATTCCTATATATTTATAGAGGGAGATGGCTAACAAACAAAAAATACCTTGTTAGTCCCTGCTCCCCTTCTAAAACAGGGTCATGGTGGTCATTATTTGAGGTAATGGTTCATAAGGTAAAAGGCTTAGATATCGTGCCACCGTCGTACTAAAAAAAAGATGAGGGACACTTTTAGTTTGGAGTGTATAAATTATCTTTCCAGGATGATTTTATTGATGCTTAGGCGCCTGACACCTAAGTGGATCCCTCTATCCTATTTGTCTCTTAAGCTAATAACTTCACCTCCAAATTGATCTTGCTCCAAATTTATCTTGCATGCTTTTGTCTACCACACCTTGATCCAAGTTGCATAAGTGTTTCCTAGCATCTCCTAAGACAAGGTGACAAGGGGGCTATACGGTGGTCTTCTGATAGAAGGTGATATGAGGCCCTGCAATGGTCTTGTAAGCTAATGTGATATGAGACTCCATGATGATGATCTTCTATTTGAAAGTGATGTGTGGCTCCGTCAGGGTCTTCTAAGCGAAAGTTACGTAAGGCTCTGTGAGGGTCTTGCATTGTTCGGTAGCTATTATATTATCGGTGGTGGGTGTCTACAACATATACCATTGTTTGTACATGTCTTCAGTATTACTAGCTTAAGAGGTCAAATTCTAAAAAAAGCTGAAAAGTGGGCTTAGTTTGTCGGATAAATTCATTAATGTAAGATATTGCTGCGTCTAGTTGTGTGGTTCACAAAAATGTCAATAAAATATGCATGCAATAACACATATGGTGTCTACTTAGGATACACACACACAAACTATGTACACTCCTTGTCTTGTAAATAGTTGAAAAAACACAATATAGCAATATTAATAATGTATTTAGGTAGACACCATATGTTATGGAAATATTGCATAAGCACCTATACATATCACACTAGTCTATTTATGGGGAACATATCCTATGCAATCAAGTTTATAGTGTAACCATCGTGCAACCAAACTATAAAAAATTATAAAAAAATTCAGAAAAATTTGTAGATATACTTTTGAACTTACTCTACCTTTGTATAAAATTTCAAGTTCAAATTCATCCCATATTGAAAGTTAAAAAAAATAAAATTCTATCAATTTTGAACTCGTCAAAACTGTCTTTTTTTCCTTTTTATAACTCTTAATATAAAATGAATTTTGTTTTGAAACTCCATACATAGATAGAATAAACAATGCAGTACATATACATATTTTTTAAGGATTTTTTATAACTTTTGATAGTTCAATTGCACGGTGGTCGTTGTACCGTAATTTTGATTGCACGAGATATGTTCTCCTATTTATGATAGTAAGCGAGCATGTACATGCACATTTTGGAATATCTGACGTAGGGATGATACATATATTGTGTAGTAAGATAATGCTTTAAATCAATCCATTTGAACCTTCATGTAGACTAATTGAGTATTCTTATCTATGCCTTATATTGTGGTCTAATAAGTAATCGATGGACGAGTTGGGGTACCGAGTAGATATGATTAATCCATTGATTAATCAGAACTAGTTGGAATTGAAGGGAACTAATTAATCATTACAGCTAGATAGAGGACTACCAATTAGAGATTGGTCGAGGATCAATCGTGGATTAATCAGGATTTTTAGAACATTAATTCACTACCCCAAAACGGAGCATCCCTCACGGGCATGCAAACCGTCACGTTAATAATTTACTTTGACATGCCCCCCTCAACCGTCAGCATATATAATTAATCTGATGGGTATGTTTAGTCCGTCAGTACAATACAATTTTTTCTGACGTGTGCAACAGTATTGTCAGGGGAATATTTTTTCCTGACGGTGTTATAGCCTCTCACAAAAAAATGGGTGATTTCTGTGATGTGCAAAGGTAGACTGTCACATTGACCATGGTAGCGTGCAGTTGGCGGCAAAAAATGATGCACAACTTGGCGGGGTGGCAATTTTCTTGCTACTTCCCTCACGTGCGCCCCAAAATCACTTGTAAACCAAATGGGTTCCCCAAAATCCCTAAGTTCTTTCCCCTTTTGACCCCTGTCCTTCGGCAGCACGCCGGCGACTCCGCCCCCAAATCGGAGCCTTCCAGCTTCCTCCCGTGCCCACGCCGACGAGTCCAAATTGGGGCATCCACAGATTCACACATGCATCTCCTCCTCCAGTCGCTTCCTCCCATGCCCAAATCGAATCCTCCGCAGCTTCCTCCCGTGCCCACCAAATCGGGGTATCAATGGCTTCGCACTGGCATCTCCTCATCCAGCCCCTTCCTCCAAATGCCCGAGCTCAAGACTTCTTCACCCTGTAAGTTAAAGCTTGCCCCCAAAATAGCTCCCTATTTGTGCATATAACAGACTAATCCTTGGCCCTCTTTTTAATGCCATGTTTGGGATTTCTCTCGGCTGTGTAATCGCTACATTTAAGTATGGCATACCTGTGTTTTGCTTTCGAAATGTGTCAGCCAGGTTCAGTAGTGTTCTCAAAAAACTTGTTAATCTTCCACTTGAAGAATGTTGGCATCAGCTTGATTAAAACTTTTGAAACTGGTTGATTTAGTGCATCAATAAAATGGTCAATATGTGTCTCACAAACAACCTGATGAATGTACTTTACAGATGACCTGAAGTAGAAAAATTTCTCGAAGAATATCAAATCCCACAAACCCTCTGCTTCAAAAGATACGACTAGAACAGGTGCTAAAATTAGAACCTTCCTAAATGTGCATAGCATGTAAGGCTGTTGAATATTTGGCAAGATCCTAATGTATTAGTCAAAACAAAAAATCGGCAAAAGAAATTTAGAAACAAAATGATGCAGTCACATTACATGGATATTTAATCACTTGATAAAACATAGCAAACAGTATGTTAAGCGCTGCTTGTACGTTACTGGGATAGTGCCTATTCATGAATACTATGACATGATCATCTTCAATATACTTATAGTTATAGACTGCATGTAACTGTCCTTATTGCCTTGCCTTCAGATATTAAAGGCTTGTAGATGCATCCTGAGTCTTTCAAAATTATAAAGTTCACCAAAGGAAGAAGGCTTCACACTGTTGTGGCATTAAGGTATGTTTCCTTATTTTGCAACAAGATGAAAGTTAACTTCACTGAATTGTATCCTGCATGGTAAACTTGATTATATGCTAAATTTAGGACTTTCTCTAAAAATATCAATTTATTTCTTTACTTGTAGACATGCATTGAAAACAATTTTATAAGAATGGGACAAATGAAGGCAAACTAATATTGTTGGCACTGCAACATCTAAATTAACCAAAGAAAGAGACATCACTATTTCCTGCATCTGAGGTACACCTCCCTTTTCTAGCATTTATAATTTACATGAAATGTGCTGGCGAGCTTGTAGTGAATTTCATGTTATGCAACGCAAAATCATTCCATGGAAAATCGTGAATGGATGTATAATGGATGGCAGCGTGGCATTGCACCCTCTAATGAATGGATTGAACTCACTACACAATTCTTAAATGGTGCATTTTCTAATCCAAGTATAGCGGAAAACAACACCATCAAATGTCCATGTGACAAGTGTCAGAATTATGTTAGGCATAATATATAGATATAATTAATGCAGAGATGCACGAGTAAATTTGGGTTTCGGATAAACTACCAAACATGGACATCACATGGAGAGAGACTTGTCACTATAGGTGATGTATATAGGCCTTTGATAGACCAAAGTGCATTCAATGAATCTGGTGGGGTAGATAATATGTTGGCTGACCTAGGCGGTGCTCATGGTGCAACAATTGATGAGGAACCAGTAACATCTGCCCAAGCTTACTATACGATGGTTGATAGTGCTAATGAGTTCATGAGAAGACCTCACATTCATGTTTGTCTGTTATAGCTCGTTTGCTTGCTATGAAGTCACAATATAATATGTCAGCTGCACATTATGAGAGTGTATTAGAGATGATCCATGAACTTTTGCCTCCAGAATCTAAGTTGCCTGAGGATTTCTATCATTCCAATTGATATGTGTTATAACATGCAGATCAAGAAAACAAAGATAAATGTGACTTCTCTGGAACCCCTAGTTATGAATCTGACTAGAAAAATCGCCATGTAAAGTATTACAATACCTTCCTATTTTGAATAGATTGCAAATGTTGTATGCACATGAGAAAACAACAATTGCAATGCAGTTTCATAAACGGTCCACATCTGGTAAGATGGTGCATCCATGTGATGGGGAAGCATGGCAATAATTTAATGAGAATTTCGCAGATTTGCGAGAGTCCATAGAAATGTAAGACTTGCTATAGCATCCGATGGTTTCACTCCCTTCAATTTGGGTGCTGCACCTTACTCGTGTTGGCCAGTTTTTGTGATTCCTCTTAATATCCCTCCGGGAATGCTAATGATGTTTGAATATATATTCCTCACCCTTGTTGTTCCTGATGGATATGCAACCAATATTAGGCGAGTTGTTAACCTGTTTCAAAGGAATATTTTTGGTTTAAAAAGTCATGACCTCCATATCTTCATGGAACGGTTGTTCCCAGTTTCTTTTTGTGGCTTCATTCAAGAAAATATATGAATATGCTTGGCTGAACTTAGTTTTTTCTATAGACAATTGTGTGCTAAAGAGCTTAGTAAAGATGGAGTGCGATCACTACAATAGAATGTTGCAACTCTTGTTTTCAAATTAGAAAAAAATATTTCCTCCAGGTTTCCATCTTATCATACATCTTCCTGATGAGGTTCTTTTAGGAGGAGATGTCCAAGGTTGTTGGATGTACCCATTTGAGAGGTACGCATAATTAATATCAATTTTGTTTTCATGCAAAAATTTATCATCTAATCTATTGTACTCCCGTATATAGTTTTATATAGAAACTTAAGAAAAAAGTTCGAAATAAGTATCGTCTTGAGGGTTCCATTGTTGAGGCCTGCCTAGTTGAGGAGGCAACAAATTTCATGGTGCCTCCATATTTCAAAGTTCATGTGACCTAGACATATTTCAATACACTGGTTGATGCATTAGTCCTCGGGGTTGTCGTGATCTCACAATGCAAGAGTATAAGGTTGCTTTCTATTATGTGTTGATAAACGTGACGAAGATGGATTATTTGTTCAAGTATGTGCTCAATATACTTTTGTACAATACCTCACATTTCAATTACTTAACTTCATTTTAACTATTTTTTATCATGCAGTAAATTTGACAAGGAATATTGGAAGAGACAAATTAAACCAACTGAAGCGCAACTTCGAGATTTAAGGTTAAATGGATGGAAATAAGGACATCATGCGCACAATGGACCTAACTTCTTTGATTGGTTTGGAAGTCAAGTAAAAATCTTTACCCTTTATTATTTAAAAAACTTCGATAGATATATTCTTTTCAAAGTTCTAAGAAAACATAAAACTACCTGAAATTGTTTATTTGCAGTGCATGAAGTCTAGTAGCATTCATAGTGCCCTACGCCAAATGTCCTATGGTTTCCGCACAAGAGTTAGCACTTATGGATGCTATGATGTGAATGGATATAGATTTCGGACATCAAAGTATGACAGGGAGAAATTAGGACTAGCAATAACCAATACTGGTGTATGCTTGACTTGTGAGGGGTTAGACTATTATGGTGTTATTGACAACATCATAAAAATTACTTGGGAAGGTATCATGCAACTTGAGCTAGTTTTATTTGATTGCCATTGGTTCGACCCAACACCAATTGGAGTTCGGCGTACTAAAAATTTGGAATTAGTGGAGGTGAAACACACTTCGAGGCTTCAAATTATGAACCATTTGTATTCGCCAGCCAAGTTAAGCAAGTCTATTACTTGCCGTATGCATGCAAGTCTGAATCAAATTTGGCTGAGTGGTGGGTTGCATATCATGTGACTGCACAAGGATATATTCCAACAAATGACAATAGTGATGTGTCAAACCCACTGGAAGGACCAGTTGAAGAAATATTGTTCTATCAAGAAGATGGTTTGTCCAGTACATTTGTCATCGACCTAGGGAATGACATTGAAATTGCACCTTCATTGATCTTGGAGGAGATAACAAATCCAAAAGATTTGGGAAGTTTACATAGGAAGAACTTCCAAGGGCAAGATCAAGAAAGTGATGAGGATAAAGATGAAGGCGAGTATGAGGATGACGAGGAAAATTAATATGAAAATGAAGATCTTCGGCCTACGGCTTATGATCCAAATGAATTCTGCTTTTTGTGTTTGGTAGCATAAACTTGTATATAGTATTGTCTGCATTTTAGCTAGTGTAATCTACTTTCATGTTCCTTCACTCGAATGGCCTGCACATTATAATATTATGTACTCTTATTGATGGTAATTTGTCCAACACATATTTAGTTTTTATGTACCTTTGCTTTAGTTGGGTGTGAATCACAATATTATGCAATATGACTTGTTTCAAAGCATTGTGCCTTATATTCATATTGTACTTATAACGAAGTTATAGTTATATTAATGCAGGGTATGACTTATGTTTGTCCTAATTAGCGTGGAGGTTGCCAAGGTAGAGGAACTGCGTTGCAAAGAAAAGGCACTTCTAGTATAAACAATAGTGAAAAAGTCTCAGTAATACCTAGTGGTGATGGCTCACAAAGGTCCACTGATGGCAGTAATGGTGCCCGGCGGCAAAGAGGGAGGAAAAGGTCATCGCGAACTCAGTTATATATGCCTCAGCATGCTGGCAAAACATCCTTGAAACCACATGGTGACAAGTGAGTATGCGTAACTATTATTTTTTTAATTATTACCTTGCATAAAACTAGTTGACATATATAAGCATGTTTACTTCATCTAAAGATAAAATCTATTTCACCCAGAATTTTTTTTTTCAATGTATGATCAAATTGCATTAACCATATGTTCTGGATTGATGTGTAGCCAATTCAAATATGTTACTTACCATCCCAAAAAAGAGTGCATCTATGCATTGCAGCTTGGAGTTATGTTGAAACATGAATACCCGGGTGTCGTGGAGGAAAATGATGAGCGTGGTCATGTCACTAGACATCCTATTTTGACATGGGATGGTTATTATGTCCATGAAGACGATGACGGAATCAGTGCTGCAAATCGAGTAAAGCGAGAGTTTTGGGTAAGTCATACTAAATACTAAATTCATGTAGAGCAGTAATATTGTTAGTTGTCTAATTATTGTTGCCCTTTGTATACATCATTTGTTTCAAGTCCAAATGGAAGACGAGGATGAGACAGAACGTGTCTTTGAAAATTATGCTGCAGAGCGTGTCAAGCAAATGATGTACCAAACTCGTGTTGACACTGTGAAGGCATATTACGAAACCGAAGGAGAGGATATTGATGATGCATTGGCACACCCAAGGGACCTTGAATATGATCAATATATGCGTGGTAGGATTTGGTGGTGTAGTGAGCAAGTCTGGCCACATCTTTGTTGTTACTGGTGCTCCGATCAATTCCATGACAAAACAGAAGCGAGGGCAAGATGCACGCCACAAATTTGATAATGTTGCTCAACACCGAGGAGGCTCACGGTCATTTTCCCAAACTCAACCATACCCAGTATGGACATTTGATGTCCACTAATTCTTTAGCTTACTAATCTCTGCTATTATATGTACTATTTTATATGAAAATTCATGTGCTCACCCATTATGTAGGAGCACAAATTTGGGCAGGCAAAGGCTACAGATTTGAACACATATGTTGTTATGAAGTCTGGCATTAAAAATGTGGACAATACTGGCTGGATCGGTGAAGTGAGCACACTACTAGAAAAATGATTATCTATGACGAAAAATCCTTGACGATGTGAACTGGTGTCATAGAAAACTACTTTTTTGTGACGATTTTATTTCGATCGTCATAACACGCACTAAGCGTATGATTTCTAGCAATTTGAATTGTGTTTTTTGTGCTAGGATGATTACTCTACACTGCAATGGCTCAATATCCAGATGATTGGCAACACCGACCGCTTGATGGAATGGAAGCATAGTGTATAACATCAATGGTGGTCTGCCCCATGGTCGTCTGCCCATAGGAAATGGTGCTATCAAGAAATCAGAAGTTTTATTTGCAGCAAAGTCAAGGAAAATTAGGCCATCCAGCTCCAGCTCTTATCGAAATGTGCTTCGACATAATCAAGAACTTCTCCATCAGTAGGAAGTTCACCGCCAAATCATTCTGGTACATATGTCATTTATAGGACATGCTCATGTCGCATAGATCTTGGTTGCATAGTTACACTTTGAAATCGCATTTCATTTGCCTAATATAGAGACTTTGCGAGAGAGTGGGTGAACAACCACCAGAAGAGATGATGCGTGGTGGCGCACCTACCCAAGCTAAGGTAAGAATTTTTACCACTTATATTATATGCATTCCATATCTACAAAATCACTTATGATGATGTACTCTAAGGTCATGTGACCTAAGAAAACTAATATGTTTTGGTTGGTTAAGCAGTGCAATATTTGCTAAAATATATTAGAATGTTGTAAACATTCTAATATATTTTTTGTTGATGAGAGTGTCAACAAGAAATGCAGCAGTGAACATGTTAGTTCATGTTGAGTGATCTAAACATGTCCTACTGTGAATCTCACTTATCTAATTGTTATTGACTGTAAGGCAGTGCATAAATCATTTTGTTGGACGCTACTAAGTTTGTTTATGAATACAACCTGAATTTTTATTTCAGGTTTAAGTACATTCTTATATGATTTTATTTGCTCTATGTTGTTTCCAAAACCCATGTTGACTTACCTTTTCTTCTCCTTGCAGGATGGCATTGGGATGGGTTCTTCAGATGCTTGCTCACGACCAAGTGGCCTGTAGTATGATTGATGCCACCGTTGCTGACAACCATGGTGACAACTCCAATGCAAATGATGGCGATAACATCAACATTGAGGAGAACTAGAATGTCGATCTTGCAGATGGCACCAACCATGCCGCTCCTTAACTAAGATGCTTGCTTATAGCTCTTCCAATAAGTTAAAAGCATTATTAGTTGAATCCTAGATTAATCTAGACAACTATGACGATGGCCAATGGACCAAAGCATTATTGTGTATCTACTAATGTGATCGGGATGCTCCTAGTCAAATGAACTAGTATGATGATCTCTAGTAAGATCAATCTGCATAGCTAATGTTTAGATTATCTATAGACAGTGCATTTTGTAAGATGGACTGATGATATATACTATTGTATTGTGTACCTAATGCACAACAGAGAAACCTTTTGGATGATTCGTTGTCACATTTGTAATATGATCGAGAATATGGATGCTCCATGTATATTTTGTTGGATTGGATTGTTGTCAACTTTGCTTCGTGATACATAGAACTTATATTCTCCTTCAAGAACATCAGCTACAATTGAAATGAAATGTATTGCTTGAAAGCTAGAAAAAAATTTATTTTTTAACCTTTTTTAAAAAATTATTTTAATTTTAATCCCCGGGCTGAAGAATTTGCAAATCTGACCCTTTTGGCCGCGCCACCCCGCCTGGCGCGGCAAATTCATGCTGCCGCGCCAGGCGGGGAGGTTGCCACGCTGGCGGCCCCGGCGGGCTACCGATAGAATGACAGGTGGGGCGGTCTTGCCGCGCCATCCCGCTTGGTGCGGCAGCATGTACTTGCCGCGCCATCCCGCTTGGCGCGGCAGCATGAATTTGCCGCGCTGGGCGGGGTGGCGCGGCCAAAAGGGTTAGATTTGAAAAAACTTTTGACCCAGGGTTAAAAATAAAATATCTATTTCAAAAGGGTTAAAAATAAAACATTACTCGGAAAGCTATGTCTTCTAACTAAAAATGTGTTGCTTGAATACAATGGAACTTGATTGTGGATCACACTGTATGCAGTATTGTTGAGTGTGTGAATAGGTTACGAAAAAAATTTCCACACAGGAAAATGTATATACTGACGGGGGTTCTCGTTAGAAGAATAAAGAAATGAGCTGACAAGGATTCTCAATGTTAGGGTAATTACATATTCTAAGGGTGTATAATTTTCATGACAGTCCCAACCATGTCAAGGGAATAGGTTTTTCCTGATAGTTGAGATTATCATGACGGTTCCACATCTCCAGGGAAAAATGTATTTTTCCCATAGCCCAAAACCCTTAGGTATTATTTTCCTGACGAGAATAACCCGTCAAGTGACCACTATTTTTTCTAACAGTTTGAACTGTCAAAACAGTATTTTCTAACAGTTTGCTGTCAGCTAAATTGAATTTTTGATACCTGCTAGCCCCGAATGATTTTGCCTAACGGCTTCCCGTAAGGAAAATTAATGGATTGATGAATATGAGTCAGTTGCATAATGTTTTGCCTTATCTACATACTCCCTCCGTTATGAAATAGTAGTCATTTTGGACATTGATACGGTCTCCAAAATAGAACTTTGACCACAAATTTTTTTAAAACATCTTTATAATGCATTAAAAATTATATTATTATGAAAGCTCTTCTCAAGATGAACCAATCTATATAATTTTTAGAGTAAAATACACGGGCGGTCCCTACTATTAGTTGATTCTCATCTAGGAAACTTCAGTTTTGGGTCCCTAATCTTTTTAAGAGGGTCCGCCACAGTCCAAACTTGCCACGTGAAAGCCCTGGAGCTGACGTGGGGCTGACATGTCATGTAAATTAGTTTTAAAAAGGGGAAATCATTAAAAAAACATTAAAAAGAGGGAATCTTTTAATAAATCATTTAAAAAATGAAAAATCAGTGAAATGTGGGAAATTATTTTTAAAATCATAAAAATGAAATAAACATAAAAAAGGAAAATATTAAAACAAATGGGAAAATAATAAAATATCATTAAAAATAGCATAAACATATGAAAAGATCATAAAATTATTAAAAGAAACATAAACACAGTGTGGTCGCCTTTAATTCCTCTATAGTTGTAAGCGCATGACCTCTAGCATCGTGGCGTGTGGGAGCCCTCAAGCGCTACTTTTCTAATTTTTGATGAATTTTCTAATTGTTTTATGATTCCCGTATTTTCATGATTCCCCTCGATCCTCATGTGATTCATAAGCACATGGGGGCAAGGCTCACGGGCGCCTGGCGATCGATGGCGACCACCTACGGTAAGATTTCTTTCGTATACTTGTATATTATGATTGCAAAACTGACTGCTATATTATGCATGTTGCAGGTCTTCGGAGTATATGCCCGAGGTTCGGGCTAGCCAGAGCGGCAGTGAGACCCGTCGCTAGTTCGAGGAGCGCCTGAAGAGGGAGAGGGAGCATCAGCAGAAGAGGCACGAGGAGGAGCGGGCCCATGATAGAGAAATGCTAAACACCATGCAGGAGAGCCTGAGAGCCGCGCAGGAGAACTAAGACAGAAGGCTTCGACAGCTTGCGGCGTTCGTCGCTGGGGTAACGCATTCGCACTTCAATTTTTTTTATAGATGCATATCTTATCATGTGTACTAACGGAATCAAATATATGTGCAGGCCGGTCCAAGTGGTCAAATAGGGCTTGCGGGCAGCTCCTCGAGCCAGGTGGGGACTGCGGGTCCCTACACAGGTGGCCCGGCCGTGTACGGTAGCCACCCGCCTCTCCAGGCACCTATGTTGGGCAGGGCGGCTACCCTGTACAGACGGCATCACCGGGCACCTACAGGACCCAGCCGACCTACGTCCCCACGCCCAACTACCCGAACGTCGAGCGTCCCTGGTTCTGTGATCCAGCGGTAAGTCTACTATGCAAAATCAATACACTATCGCATAATTCATATATGTCAGCTTACTAATTGAAAAATCTCGCAGGGTTTGGGTTCTACCATGTCTACGCCTCCGTCCTTCGTGCCACATTGAAGGGACCTAAGGCCGAGAGGGGGGTGAATCGGACTATTATAAATTTTACTTTTGTTGCACTTAGTCACTTAGGCAAGTTAAGTCACACAACTAACGCGTGAATTCCTACACAAGTCTAGTTAGCGGAAGCAATCGATACACAAGTGTAGGAGGCACGATGGCACTCGCAGGCAGTGGATATCACGGTGCGGTAAGTAAATGAGACAGAGGGGCGCAAACCGATCTTTTTACCGAAGTTCGGTGCTCAACACATGAACACCTACGTCTCCGTTGAGGAAACTTCTCACACAGAGAAGTCGGGACTCACTCGTCCCTAGCCCTCAATCCACTAGTGGTAGCTCTTCACCAACACATGGTAGGCGAGCTCCAAACCTTCACAAGGAAGCGAGTGCTCTCACACGCGAGAGCTCTCACACCCCACCGGCACCGACACACGGCACCGACCACCGACACACGGTGGATTTCACCTCAACACATGAGGTACCTCCAACACATGGAGGATTTGGCCCGACACACGGACTCCTTGGCACCCCCGACACACGGAGATGGCCGCCGACACACGGCGGACTTTGCACACCCCGACGAACGGAGAGGAAGCACCGTGGGAAGCACGGTGACCTTCACGGAGAAGGGTTTGCTTGCGGTACGCTTGATGAAGCTCGGCGAGGACGACGTCTCCCGGTGGCAAGAATCCCAAGAGCACAAAACCGGAGACTCAAAACTCACTCAACCCTCATCCCACCATGGGGGATGGCAAGACAACCATGGGAGAGGGCACAAACCTTGGGGATGACGAGGAGGAGACTAGGGGATGCTCTCTTCTTCTTCCTCACTCCTTCTCCCTCACTCAATCTCTCAAGCACATGGAACCCTAGAGCAAGGATCCATGGGAGAGAGCTCTCACACTTGGGGAATGGTGGCTAGGGTTGCAAATGAGCCTCTCAATCCTCTCCCACGACCAGGAATCCCCTTTTATACTCCCCCACTTCGAAACCCTAGAAAATAGATCTCAGATCCAAACTTATGTCCTAGGCCGGATAACCCCCGGACAACTCCCGGACAGTCCGGACGAAGGCAAGCGCTCCCTGTAGAAAATTCAATTCGAGACAGAGGAGACACAACTGGGTCCGGACAGTCCTTGTTGAATATACTATTAACTTATCATCATGGTTTTTTTGGAATCTATCTAAAATTTAGTAGACTGTCAACTACCAGCATTATGCATGTCCAAACTTAAATAAAATAGGCTAGGGCGCTAAATAAATAGCATGTGAATTCAGTTTTGTCTATCTCATGTCGATTCTATATATGTGAATTCAGCATATGAAATATAAAGTTTATCTATATCATTAATGCTATACAGTTAATTTAATTGTGTTTCAGAATGTCATACAAGAAGAAGCAAAAGCGTAAAAGGAAGCAATGCAAGAGTTTAGAAAGAGGCAAGAGGAAAATGATGACTTCTTCGTCGCTCTCCTGGTCATTGCTGGTCAATCCCAATAGTGACTTAATGAATGTCAAGTGGTTTAAAGCTTGACATGACAAGCTTATTTTGTTCTTATCCGACACTAGCTAGTAGTGGTTCAATTATTGTATTTGGAACTATCGATGGAATTCTATGTGAACTAGTTAATATTTTGTGACTTAGTAAAAGTGTTGTATGTATTGCTCTAACTTTTTTGTAATGTGCTTGTGATGTCCTATTTAATATACATGTGTGAATTGGTTCCTTAAAAAATGATGTGACATATATGACACATCACCCGACACCCTGGATGATGTGTCACTGGAGTGTTCAATGACGAAAATTCAGGTCGACCTGACATATTTTTATGACGATTTTTTCTGTCATACAAAATTAGAGCTAGCAGGCCAAAAGTGCTTTTTGTGACGATTTTGGGCTTTTCCATGACATTTTTAGAAGCTTTCGGTGACGACTTTTTTCGTCATAAAAGGTATCTTTATCATGACGCATGAACAATTCGTCACAGAAAAGTTTATTTTCTATGACAAAAATTAACATTTTGTCACAAAAAACTTTCTGTGACGCACATACCATGACAAACATGTTTTCGTCATAAGATCGTCATAAAAGATCTACGATGACATTTTTGTCACTTATGATGACGAATGTATAATGTCATCAATAATCATTTTTCTAGTAGTGGCAGCCAGAAGGCACGCAAGCACATTATAAAAATCTGATCTCTTTACACTCTATCTAGTTACAATACATGCAAGTTATGTCGATAATTTCTAGCAAGTTGAATTGTGTTTTTTATGCTACGATGATTACTCTATGCTGCAATGGCTCAATATCCAGATGATTGGCAACACCGACCGCTTGATGGAATGGAAGCATATTGTATAACATCAATGGTGGTCTGCCCCATGGTCGTCTGCCCATAGGAAATGGTGCTATCAAGAAATCAAAAGTTTTATTTGCAGCAAAGTCAAGGAATATTAGGCCATTCAGCTCTAGCTCTTATCGAAATGTGCTTCGACATAATCAAGAACTTCATCATCAGTAGGAAGTTCACCGCCAAATCATTCTGGTACATATGTCATTTACAAGACATGCTCATGTCGCATAGATCTTGGCAGCATAGTTACACCTTCAAATCACATTTCATTTGCCTAATATAGAGACTTTGCAATAGGGTAGGTGAACAACCACCAGAAGAGATGATGCGTGGTGGCGCACCTAACCAAGCTAAGGTAAGAATTTGTACCATTTATATTATATGCATTCCATATCTACAAAATCACTTATGATGATGTACTCTAAGGTCATGTGACCTGAGAAAACTAATATGTTTTGGTTAGTTAAGCAGTACAATATTCGCTAAAATATATTAGAATGTTGTAAACATGCTAATATATTTTTGGTTGATGAGAGTGTCAACAAGAAATGCAGCAGTGAACATGTCAATTCATGTTGGGTGATCTAAACATGTCCTACTGTGAATCTCACTTATCTAATTGTTATTGACGGTAAGGAAGTGCATAAATCATTTTGTTAGACGCTACTAAGTTTGTTTATGAATAAAACCTGAAGTTTTCTTTCAGGTTTAAGTACATTCTTATATGATTTTATTTGCTCTATGTTGTTTCCAAAACTCATGTTGACTGACCTTTTCTTCTCCTTGCAGGATGGCATTGGGATGGATTCTTCAGATGCTTGCTCATGACCAGGTGGTAGTATGATTGATGCCAACGTTGCTGACAACCATGTGACAACTACAATGCAAATGATGGCGATAACATCAACATTGAGGAGAACTAGAATGTCGATCTTGCAGATGGCACCAACCATGCCGCTCCTTAACTAAGATGCTTGCTTATAGCTCTTCCAACAAGTTAAAAGCATTATTAGTTGAATCTTAGATGAATCTAGACAACTATGATGCTGGCCAATGGACCAAAGCATTATTTTGTATCTACTAATGTGATATGGATGCTTCTAGTAAGATGAACTAGTATGATGATCTATAGTAAGATCAATCTGCATAACTAATGTTTAGATTTTCTATAGATAGTGTATTTTGTAAGATGGACCGATGATATATACTATTGTATATATTGTGTACCCAATGCACAATAGAGAAACCTTTTGGATGATTAGTTGTCACATTTGTAATATGATATAGAATATGGATGCTCCATGTATATTTTGTTGGATTGGATTGTTGTCAGCTTTGCTTCGTGATATATAGAACTTATATTCTCCTTCAAGAATATCAGCTACAATTGAAATAAAATGTATTGCTTGAAAGCTATGTCTTCTAACTGAAAATGTGTTGCTTGAATACACTGGAACCTAATTGTGGATCACATTGTATGCAATATTGTCGAGTGTGTGAATAGGTTACGAAAAAAATTTCCTCACGGGAAAATGTATATACTGACGGGGGTTCTCGTTAGAAGAATAAAGAAATGAGCTGACAAGGATTCTCAATGTTAGGGTAATTACATATTCTAAGGGTGTATAATTTTCATGACAGTCCCAACCATGTCAAGGGAATAGGTTTTTCCTGACAGTTGAGATTATTGTGACGGTTCCACATCTCCAAGGAAAAATGTATTTTTCCCACAGCCCCAAACCCTTAGGTATTATTTTCCTGACGAGAATAACACGTCAAGTGATCACTATTTTTTCTAACAGTTTGAACTTTCAAAACAGTATTTTCTAACAGTTTGCTGTCAGCTAAATTGAATTTTTGATACTTGTTAGCCCCGAGTGATTTTGCCTAACGGCTTCCCCTCAGGAAAATTAATAGGTTGATGAATATGAGTTAGCTGCATGATATTTTGCCTTACATACTCCCTCCGTTATGACATAGTAGTCAATTTGGACATTGACACGGTCTCCAAAATAGAACTTTGACCACAAATATTTTAAAACTTATTTACAATGCATTAAAAATTATATTATTATGAAAGTTCTTCTCAAGATGAACCAATCTATAAAATTTTTAGAGTAAAATACACAGGCGGTCCCTAAACTATTAGTCGATCTCATCTAGGAAACTTCAGTTTTGGGCCCCTAATCTTTTTAAGCGGGTTCGCCTAAGTCCAAACTTGCCACGTGATAGCCCTAGAGCTGAAGTGGCGCTGACATGTCACGTAAATTAGTTTTAAAAAGAAAAAAGTCCATTTTAGGTACCCAAACTATCACGAAGGTCCAACAAACCCCCTAAATTATGATTTGGTCTACTTTCCCTCCTGAACTTTCAAAACCGGCTCAAAACACATCACAATCCGGTTTTGCTCGGTGGTTTTGCTGATGTGGCGCCATGTAAGGGTGGTTTTGCTGATTTGGCGGGCACGTATTTTTTTTAATTTATTTCCATTTTTCTTTTCCCTTTACTTTTATCTCTCCTCTCTCTCTCTCTCTCTCTCCATTCTCTCTCTCTTTCCTCCTCCACACGCCGCACAGCGAGGGAGGTGGCTCCCCGGCGGCGGTCTCGCATCCCCATCCCGCGTCCCGCGCCGCCCCCATCCTCATCCCGGCCCGCGCCGCCCCATCCCCATCCCCATGCCATCGTGCCGCCGGCGCCGCCCCATCCCCATCCCCATCCCGCGCCGCCCCCATCCCCATCCCGCGCCGGAGGAGCCGAGGGCGCCGCCGGGCGTGGAGGATGGAGGCGGGAGCGCCGGGGGCGGCCGACGCGCCGCCCCCGTCTCCTACGCGCCCAGCGCCAACCCCTGTCTCCTCTTCGTGGTCGGCGCGCCGTTCTCCCTCACTCCTCTCCGCGCCCGGCGCCGGCATCGCCTCGTCCTCACCGATCCGCGCCGCGCCCCCTACCTTCTCCAAGCCGACGTCCAAGGACGCCGCCCGACGCCGCCCCGGCGTCCTCCGCGCCTGCGACGCCGTCCTCTTCCACGGCCGACGCCGCCTCCCCCCGTCCGTGACAGGTCCTCCGGGCCTCGCCGCGCCCACCGCTCCTTCCCTGCCTTGGCCGGAGAGAGAGAGAGAGGAGAGGAAGAAGAAGCAGTTGGGAGAGAGAGAATGGAGAGAGTGAGAGGAGAGATAAAAGAAAGGAAAAGGAAAAGAAAAAATAAATTAAAAGAAATACGTAGCCACCAAATCAGCAAAACCACCTTTAATTACGTGGCCGCCAAATTAGCAAAACCACTCTTACGTGGTGCCACATCAGCAAAAACACCGAGCAAAACCGGATTGTGATGTGTTTTGAGCCAGTTTTGAAAGTTTAGGGGGGAAAAGTAGACCAAATCATAGTTTAGGGGGTTTGTTGGACCTTCGTGATAGTTTGAGTACCTAAAATAGACTTTTTCCTTTTAAAAAGGGGAAATCAATTAAAAAACATAAAAAAGGGGAATCTTGTAAAAAATCATTTAAAAAATGAAAAATAATGAAATGTGGAAAATTATTTTTTAAAAAAATCATCAAAATGAAATAAACATAAAAATACAGGAAAATATTAAAACAAATGGGGAATCAATAAAAAATCATGAAAAATCATTAAAATAGCGTAAACATATGAAAAAATCATAAAATTATTAAAAGAAACATAAATACAGTGTGGTCGCCTTTAATCCCTCTGTAGTTGTAAGTGCAAGACCTCTAGCAATATTGTGGCATATGGGAGCCCTCAAGTGCTACTTTTTCTAATTTTTTATGAATTTCCTAATTGTTTTATAAATAGGGATCTGGATGAGAATAGACTAATAGCTTAGGGACCGCCCGTGCATTTTACTCTATTTCTTATGTTCTCAATATAAATAATTTAAAAGTTCTATATGGATAAAGTTTTAAAACTTTAACTTAGGATTAGTCTGAAACGACTACTATTTCAAAACAGAGGGAGTATTTAATTAGTGTGTTATATGTGCAGCCGATGGCCAACACCACCACATTGACCCTGGACCATCTTATCACACAGGATCTAGATAGAAAAAATAACACTGTCCAGAGGGATGACACCATAATGATGAATCCATATTTAAGCTAGGCTCTGTGCAATTCAATGAGCTAGTGCACAATTTTTACATCGTACGTAGCTGATGGCCTAGTACGTACAAACGTATGCAGTTCTGCACTTGTTTATTGAAAAGTTATAAGTACATATGATATGATCCAAGGAGCGTGTCGACAATGCAGAGTCTGCAGATATTCCAGTTTTAGGCTACAGAAATGCACACAGAAACCATATAATCCTCCATTAAAGGACATGATATCAAAAAATAACAAATAAAAAACTGAAGCCTTAGCTATCAACATGACCTTAGCAGGATGAAGTAACTACAGCTTCCAAGTAAGAGTAACAAATATGATAAAGAATTTCTGAACAGTATGACCTTAAAACCATCATACAAGTTTTCTTGCTCTTCAATCTCCATCCGTGACATATTTCTATATTTGCATCACACGTATGATTTCACAAATTCGAAGTATAAAGAATTTCAACTTTAGGAAAACTTCGATCACTACACCAAAAATGACGTTTGCGCTGGTTCAAAACCGTGCCAGTTTTTTGAATCAGCACAAAAATGTTATTTGTGCTGGTTCTAGCCACAACCCGATACAAATAATTAACCGGTTATTTGTGCCAGCTCATGGATAAAAGCGGCACAGATGATAATTTTTCAAAACTCGATTTTGGGCAAAAAATATAGTGAAAAATGGGAAAAAATATTTCAACCATGTATCGCATCCTTACCACATACCAACCACTTATGCATATCTAGCACACTGTTTCACATGAAATCCTAATGTTGTCTTATCTAGTAATTGAACATGAGATCCTCACTCCAATCTCACCCTTTTAACCATCTCATCACTTATCATGTTCTGATTAAAATAGGGTTTGCATATCTTATAACCTATGTTTTTCAAATCTTTAAAAACTTTTTGTGGATGCAAACGACGTTAAATAGAAAATATTTCAACAATAAAGTTGTAGATATCATCGAAGCCTACAATTTTCATTATTAATTTATTTTTTTATCCGAGTTCATTTGAATAAATTTTAAATAAACTATCATTGTAATGATTATTGCATATATATATTGCTTCAAATGAAAGAGATGCCAACTACAAAGTTCTAGATATATATCCTCGTGAGCTCCAACATACATATTCGTCCCTCTCCCAGTCCCCTCTCCCTGTCATCTGTGTCCTACCACGCCCTGACATTGCAAATATAATCAAAAGACTCGTTATTCGGAGGCTGAGAATCGTATAAGACTAATTAAATCAGTAGTATTTTATGAACCAACCCCAATTTCCACATCGATCCCTCTCATCTTTCCCATGGCCCGGCTCATGTGTATGCTCGATCCACCATGAGTCCTCACGACTCTGATCCTTCGCCGTGGCTCCAAACACCACCACTCTTGGCACCACCCTTGAGCCATGTCGCTACCCATGCATGCCACTATATACCATCTGCTAGCTCCCTCTTTTCCCCTTCTAATTGTGCCTGTTTCCAAGCACATGGGAGCTGGCCATGTTGCTTGTATCCAGATCCTGAGTTTTTTCCTGCCCTCTCAATCGTCCTGCATAGGTTGCACAAGTTGCCAGCAGAGGTCGCGGTCACTCTACGCTCAGCCACACTGTTAACCTGCATATGATTCCCTGCAACGCCAACACTAGTGGCATATCGTCCTCTCCCTCTATGTCTGAGCCATCAGCGTCCACCATCGCATGCGCACCGATCGACAGGCCGGTTGGCAAATTTGGGTGTTGAAGCTATTGCCATTTTTTCACTTTGGCAAAGTTTGTCTAAAAGGTTGAAGCTTTCCAGCATTTTTATCTATGCTTTAAGGTTCTAATTAATCATCTGATCGTCGTGTGGCATTCAGCTGGTTTGACTTGACGGTGTGGCTTTTTTTTTCCTCAGATCAAAGACATGACACTGAAGGGGGTATTAGAAAGAAATAACATGTATTCATCTTCACATGCATCTCATGTTCTTCTTGTTACATACATTCAGGGGTCACTACAGGAATCACAGTTTATGTGGACGGCCAAAAAAGTAATGTCGGCGGCCACAAAAGCCGCCGAGAAATCTGTGATGACCATGGGCTCCTGGCCCAAGCCGGCCCAGCCCACGTCGGTTTTTATAACCGATGGGGGGGGGGGTGTGGGCATCGGTTTCTCCTGGGAGAAACAAGCCAGCCGCCGCCCGCCCATGCGTACCCCACAATCACATCTAGTTTCAGCTCGAGGACACTTTGTCAGATGATCTCTTTTGTCTTCTGTTCGATGACCCTCTTTTGCACAAACATACCTGCATGATCTAGCCTTTCCATCGGACTTCCTTTTATTTGTATACCTCTTTCTAACCTCAAAACCGATGCAACTTCCATATGCTTCCCAAAACTTCCAAGCCTCATCAACACTCTGGAACTTCATGCCAAGCTGAGGTGTCCAATTTGGTACCGTGCTATCTCTAAAAAAAGGAACAAATAATTGCCACAAAGATTTTTAGTTCATCCAACCAACCAGAAATTTTGCAAAAAACATGAGGAGCAAGATAATACTTATCTAGAGGAAATTCTTTCATTCTAGTTTGAAAACGCATTCTTAATACTATGCTTATCAAAGATAACAATTTTTTTACCTTGTTTGTTCCATGGAACTGTTGGATCTAGATCCATGGCGCTCTCCATCGCGTTCATCCATGCTTTCCTGGCGCAGCACTCCGTTTCCCTCCACTTACTGTTTTCCTTTCCGTTTCCCTCAGTTTTAGCAGCTTTAGCAGCCATCACACACGAGCTAGGCCGGCCCAGTTGGTCAAGTTCACGATGGGCACAGCAGCGAGCTAGCAGTCGTTGGATTGGCCATCAACAGGCAACGTCAGGTGACTTCGCTGCAGCTCGACGTCAGACGATCGGGATCCGTGGATGACAGGGTAGAGAGATAAGAGACCAGCGTCTGCAGGATGAGAGAGAGAGAGAGAGAGAGCAGGGGGAGGGTGAGGGAGAGAGTTGGGCTAGAGAAATGGGCCAAAGTGCAGCCCAAACAACAGGCCCATGCCAAAAATGAGTTTGAGTTTTTTTGTTTTGTGAATTTTATTTGACATGCACTTTGAATTTGGTAGAATTTTGAAAAGTTTGAAAATTTTGGCTATTATAGTGTGATTGATAGGGTGAAGTGCAACAAGGCAACAATGGTGTGCAGGCCGATGTGACTCATGTCGGCACACATATGCATCCGAACATGGAGCTGCCCACGTGCAAACTAGGCCAAATGATTAGAGCATGTCAAGCGTATTCTCTAAAACACCATTGCAGTCAATTTCAGTCTTTATACACCATTCAATAGAGTCTCTGTGTCAGTCTCTAAATTTAGAGGCTCTCTCTTCGAGTATCTATGTTTTGAAACTCTCTATTCGATCTCTAGATATAGACCTCTAGATATAGACTCTGCTGGATAGTATGAACATATAGAGATTGGATAGTGATTTAAAGAAGGGACATAGAAAATGAAATATAGGGATCCTTCTGATTATATTGTTAGACCATCCATGGAGATAAGGAGAAACCGTAAAATAAAGTATGCATAGATAAAGTGTCTGTTTGAGGGAAAGAATCTTATAGAGTGTAATATAAAATATGATAGAATGTGCGTAAATAGTATTACAGAGAACTTTAAATAGACGTGCTCTCGGTGTAGCCAATACATAGAGTACTACTATCTTCTGTTGCATGCACACAGCTCTATATTCATTTCTTGCCCCCTGCATGCACCAGTTCCTGCTCTTGCAACAGGGAGAATCGAATTGAATGGAATAGATGGGTATCAAAACGAGGCATGGAGAGGCGCCAATGCGGTGAAGACAACGCAAGAACTGCACCGGGGCGATAGCTCTCCTGATCGATACATCTGCGTGGGAAGTTGAAACCAGCTGCACCGCGCGCGCTCATCGAGTATATGCTATCGACAAATAGCACGTAGACAATTCCTTCAACGGATTGACTATAGTATTTTCTCTAAATTTAATGTAAACTATATATAATAGTTTATATGTATCATAAAATCAGTTATAGGCTAACTCTTAACTAAAGTCTCTATCTCTCTTTTTATCTTCTCCATATAGGGATTTAAATTTCGGTAGAAGAAAGTTTCGATCCCAGCGAAATATCCAAAATTTCGGAGAAATTTTGTTGGAATAAAAATACATAATTTGAATTTTCTAAAAAAATGCTAATGCTGGGATTTGAACTATGGATCTCATCTCATCTCATCTCAAGCTTGTTTAAGAAAGAACTACCCACTATGCTACAAGACTGGTTGTTAAGAGTTAAGTTATGCCTTCTTTTTATGTATAAGAATCAAATTTGAAATCTTTTGAATTCAAAAATTTTGTTTTCATTTCAGTCGCCGATGAAATATCCGAAATTTCGGCGGAAAAAAACCCTGCTTCATATAAGCAAAAGGCTGATGTGGACTTCTTGTAGCCAGTTCATTTGGTACCAGTGGAAATGTCCTGATCAGGACAACAACCTTTGTCGCCAACTCATAAATATCATCGAGCTAGCATCCCCGGAGGTCCGTAAAATATCACGCCAATGATTATTTGACCTTTCGAGGATAACAAATATGTTGAAGAGTATCTTTTATAGTAAGTAGTGTAAAGTATGAAGCCGTGAATTAAGATTTTAATTAGAGAATATGTGAATAGAATCTTTTAATGTATAGGGTGAATAGTGTTATAAAGAATAGGATATAAGGTCTGCTAGCATGCTACTTGATCAGAGAACTTGAAACTTTATTTTGTGCAATAGGGAGTAGTCCCTTGTTTCCATTTCTTATATAAAAAAAATAAATTAGGTTTTGTTTGGGATTTATATATTTTTTATTGTGATCCACCGCTAAAACCTTTTAAAATAATATAAACAAAGTGAACCAGCTTTGGGAAGCATGTTCAATAATCTCGTAAAGTTTATGCCCCATTCTTTTCAGCTTAACGGCTTAACAACTTATCTACATTTTGAAAAGACATATGTTTTGAGTTCTTTGAGTCTGTTTTTTTCGCTGTTTTGAAGGTGGGTTCTAACGCTTTAAAAAACAAGTTAAACGAAATGAATCCGAATCACTATAGGAAATGATTTAAGTGTGGGCGGCCAGAAAATTCAGTGTAAATGTCGGGGGCCCAAACAAAGCTACCGACACATATCGAATCAATATCGGCAGCCATATGTACACCGCCGACACCTCTCAGACACCTCTCGCCCGCCAAATGAATTTCAAAATTTTGCTCCCGCCA
Organism: Raddia distichophylla; assembly: GCA_005191435.1. Classification (NCBI taxonomy): domain Eukaryota; kingdom Viridiplantae; phylum Streptophyta; class Magnoliopsida; order Poales; family Poaceae; genus Raddia; species Raddia distichophylla. The sequence continues at coordinate 71,663 of SPJY01029912.1, read as the reverse complement.
ATTCCATAGTATCGGCGGTACAATCCTAGCCACCGATATTGTTCCCTCTAGAGACGGACGGATAACTGGTGGACGTTTATGTGGACCCACGTGTCAGTCAGGCGAGGTCGCTAACAAGCGGGCCCAAAACGTAGCCTGGGGAGATATCTTTGTCGGCGGCCTTAGCCTGGCCGCCGACATATATAAAATAAAAAAATCAGGGGGCGCGGCAGTGCTCGAACCCACAACCTGTAGGGAGCACGCGCTGCGCCGTGCCGCGCGCTGATGACCAAGTGAGAAGAAAAATTTATTCAACACAAGCAGATTGTAGAAATTTTTGTATATTTTGGGAAGGCATCAATATCGGCGGCATAATTTTCAACCGCCGACATAGGACAATATAAGTCGGCGGTTTTTATATATACCGACGACAATTCCCTGCCCCAAGCCCGTCCTCTCGCCTGAGTTCCCGTGGGCCCACGAGGCCTTCGCTAGGTCCCTGAGGAGTTCCTAGCATCATGCCATGGCCATTAGGCCACATTGGACCGGTTAGCGACGTCTCGACTGGAACCCTACGGCAACTGCCTCTTGAACGGTACCCTCGATCTAGCCCGAAACCCTCGAGCTAGGTCCCTCAGGAGTTCCTAGCTTCAGCTGACACAGCAATCAATCTCGCGCGAGTACAGAACGTTAGCTACCAGCATTACTAGTTTACTACTATAAGCACATCCCTGTGCGTGTCGCGTCATTAGCTCAACTGCTCCGATAGTAATGTTCTTGTGTGCCTACTGACTACTAACTTTCGTTTTACAAATGTTCAACCATGAAGAATGAATCAAGGTCACTGAACACTGCTAGCTAGATATGCTAATTAACTTGCTGATAATGTTTGACTTGCTGACAATGTTATTACAGAACAGCTGATTCTCTAAATTCACCGCGAGATTATTCACTTCAGGGTATCGCCTCTGAAATTCAGCTGCCCATGTGTATCACACAAAATGTACTCCAGTATAGTTGCTCCTATATATGTTGCGTTACTGTAACCTAATTCAATCCCAAGCTCAAACATAAGCAGAAAGTAGTATACATAATTGCACATTTGCACCCCGATCAATCTTTCTCAGCATCTGAATCTATCGCTTAGTTTCTTGATTTCTCCAACTTTCTCGCCCGCATCCGCATGCATGTGCCTGGCTGCTCCCTCCTCAAGAAGACGAGGAGGAAGAAGAAGAAGAAGCGACGTCTGGAGCCTTATGGATGGAGCCGCCATTGCCGCCGCTGCCTTCTTTCGGGTTCCCAGGTGGCGTAGGCCTTCCACTCTTCGGCTTCGTCGCCCTCCTGCGGCCGCCTGGCCTCGCTGCGATGGTGCGTCCCTTGGGAGCGGCAGGCCTTCTTCTCGCCGCCGCCGCCATCGTTGCCGCCGCTCCCATCTCCGGCGCGTTCGAAGGAGCATTCTTGCCCTGTTCCGCGTCTCCTCCTTGGCAAGCACCGCCGGCGCCGGGCACTACCTCCGGTGGATACTGGCGTCTCGTCGCGGAAGAAGAAGAAGAGTGCAGCTGCAGGAGATCCATGAAGCAGCGGCGGCGAGCCGGCGGCTGGGATGACAGCAACCACAGCAGCGGTGGCGGCGGCGGCCGGCGAGCGAAGAATAAGGGCGCCCAGGCGGCCATGGCCATGGATGGTCAGTAGCTTCTAGCTTGCTTGGTTCGAGGTAGATGAGGTGGTGAAGAGGAAGCGAGCGAGCAAGCAGCTCTAGCTCCTTGTAGTTGTAGTAGAGGGGTACGGGATGGATGCAAGGTCTGGTGGTGTTTGAACGTTGAATCATTCTCTTTCGGTTAGACCATAATTTATATTTTATAAACTATTCGGTGTAATATTTTGTAATAATTTTTTCTGAGCTATATAGGGTTTTACTTAAAGATTTCGAAAATATTTTTTACGTATTTTTTAAAATCTTTTTATACTTTTATTTTATGGTTCTCAACTTTTACCCTAACCAAACCGAATCAAACAAAACCGCGAACCAAAAAGAATGGGAATGGTTCCTGACCTCACGTATGTTGACGAGTAGAGAATAATATGAGCATGATTAGTTTGTTTCGGTACATCATGGTGACAGATAATAGATGATGGCAAGCGACAAATTCTCTATATGTGCGAGAGTAATCGATAGCCATATTTGTGGTAAAGTTGGATAAAAATTTGAGTCTATACATATGGTGAGATGGTTAAAAAAATGTGGCAAACCATAATTGTAATATGAAACAAACATCATCTAAGGAAGCTGTGGCATGCCTATGTTTAGCTTAGGTAAGTTTAGTCACACACCAAAACAGGAATATAATCGTGAATTCCATGTGACTTGTTCAAACAAGTTTAATTTACTTTAGAAAAAAGCAGTAATTCTCAATATTAACTGCTAATTGGTTACATATAGAATAGAGAAAGGAAGAGAAAATCTATATTGAAACTCTTGGAAGAATTACATATGTGAGGTCAGGGTTCAAGTTGAAAATCTGCCAAAGTTTGAAGTAAGATTTCCTATTCAATAATTTTTGTAGAAACGATTTGGCAAATAAAAAATCCTTTAGGTTTTATTAGATTGACTTTTTCAATATTTTTCTTTTAATTCCTTGTCCGAAAGAGACCTGTAAATTATTGTGGACGTATACCTGATCAATCAATCGATCATGCAGTAAGGGCCTGTTTGGTTCACAGCCTCAATTTGCCTAGCCTAAGGTTGGGCATGCCACAGCGCCGTAGGCAGGTGTTTGGTTTGCTCGTGAACTTAGGCAAGCCACACAACTGAGGCAGCCAGCTAGCCCCTTCGCCATAGAGATTTTCGCCACACTTGTGGCGCTCAAATCGAGCGCCGTAGTTTCTCGCCACAGCGTGGCACAGCACGGGCGCTCCTCCCAACGGCGGCGGCGGAGCTTCTCCCGGCTGCGCGAGCTCCTCCCGGCCGCGGCGGAGCTTCTCCCGGCGGCACGAGCTCCTCCCGGCGGCGGCGCTAGCTCCTCCCGGCGGCGCGAGCTCCTCTTGGCGGCGGCGGAGCTTCTCCCGGCGGCGCGAGCTCCTCCCGGCGGCGGCGCTAGCTCCTCCCGCCGACTCCAGCTCCCGGCGACGGCCGCGGGGAAGGAAGCTGTGGTGCCTGTGCGAGCACCAGGCGACGGAGACGGGGGAGGAAGGTCCGCATCACAGGAGCTTCGATGGCTGCAGCGATCTGGGCGTTCAGGAAGCTTTGATTGTTTGGGAAGCTTTGATCTAGGCTTGTTTTGCGTAATTAGTGGGTTAATTGCCTGATTAATTGCTTGATTTGCCTAGTTTCCATACGATTGGGTGATTTTATTGATTAATCGATGAAATGACAGTGAGATAGTCAACGTTTTGTGATTGGAACCAAACACTTGCCACACTTTTTTTGCCTAGCCTAATGTTAGTCATGGCTGCGAACCAAACGCCTGCTAACTTTAGCCACGTTAGTCATACCACACCTGCCAAAACCTGCTAACCTTAGGCGTGGCTTTTTTAGTCACGAACCAAACAGGCCCTAAATTTGTAATGCAATTTCAGTTGGTCACAAGAAACCGAGTGAACTGACTGTATACTTATATCAATATATTGCATTCTAATCTCACGTACGTACAAATTATACGGGCAGACCAAGTGTGGACGCTGACTACTAAAGCTCAACCACCGCAAAGGTCGAACTCAATAAGAAATGGCATAGAATCGGGATCAGCATGCAATTTGCTGACCCATCAGTTTAAGATAGTTTTATAGTTTATACGTACGCATATCAGCGTATGTTCTTTTTTTTAAGGAACCGGTTGCCCATTCATTAATTCATTGATAGGTAGAAGAGTCTTTTTACAAGCTAGCCGATGAGGCAAGGTACACAGGAAAGAGAAAAAAAGCGAAAAAGCAAAGCGACATAGAGGACTACAGGTTGATTAGGTCACCGACGTCCTTACCTCCCGCCGCTCTCCAAGCCCGGAGTTCGTCCTTGATGAGATCGACAATCTGAGGAAGCGATCGATCGATCAGGGAGAGGCCAGGTCGTTAAAGATGTGTCTATTGTGTTCCAGCCATATGTGCCATGTGGTCGCCATAAAAATTAAGCTCATGGCCTTTCTTACAGAGGAGCACGAGTTGTTGATGACGTTTTCCCACCATTTGACAAAGTTATGCCCCGCGTCCAAAGATGGTAGGTAGGTCGGAAGGTGAAGCCAGGCAGAGACGGTTTGCTAGATGGAATTCGAGTACGGGCAGTGCAAGAACAAGTGATACTCACTACCTCTCACGTTAAATTAGTACAATGGTTTCATTTGATTTCTACTTAAATAATCGAGTCATGTGTATAATTGAGAATTGCAGTTATTGTAGTTTTATTTGGGCCGCTGGTTGATAGAAATGCTTAATTGTTCATTGGATATAAATTGCCTGTCGTGGATGTCCATATGAACAAAGGAGATGCTGTCGAAATTTTATAGATTTTAGAGAGTTGGTAGCATTCTGGGTTCTCGTGGAACCGGGGTGTTACAGCATCTCTCCCATCAGTGAGCTATGGCTTCCCTTTTGGCTTTTGGGTGGCTGGCTTGAGAGGGATGGATGTTGTCCTTACTAAAGAGGGTAGGGAGAAGAGTGAAAGATGGTGGCTGAGTGCTGTAACTTGGCTGAAAAGGGGATTCAACGTGTCCCTTTTTGGCTGCCAGTTTTGGAAACTTTGGGCTGGGTGGTTTCTTTATAGGTAGCTGCGCATGCAGCTCTCTGCATGGACATTTTTCTGCTGTAATTGGTTTATATGGCTGGGTGGTATGCCTTGAATGGATACTGCTGCTATGATACACTGCTCTATGTTCCCCTTTTACTGCTGGGCAGATGTTGGTTGGTATACGGTGCTAAAAGATTAGGTTTGTATTAATCGCCGAGTGATGAGAACGTAGCGGTGAGGGAGACCGGCTGGCCCCGGATGGCCTGGTGTCCCGATGAACACAGTGCTACTAGAATCCTAATGGCCTACAACTCCTTTAATGAGTTAGCTTTTTAGTTAGTTTGATTACTGTTGATGGATTTGTTCAACTTATAATATTGTGAATTATTTTGTGTGCTAGTGTTGTGCAGATAGACGGGGAGACTGTCGGAGAGATGGCACGACGACGGCTTGGACAGAACTACGACCCCGGGATAATAGATAGGAAAAATATAATGAGAAAAGAAAAGAAGAAAGAGAATTGTAATATACATGTATATTTATTTACCTGTAGCATGTGTTTATGATGGTTATTGTAAAGAATGATACTTGTAAGCGAGACGGCTGTTGAATAAAATTTTATTACTCGGAAATTTTATTCTTGTCATTTGCGTGATAGTTTTGACTTTATACTACGATTGAGTCCATATATAAATTAATACGTGGTTAATGTAACGGTGTCTTTCAATAATAATTAGCTAGGTGGATATAGAAATGTTTTAGGGTTATTGTAGTTTCTAAGTATTTTTTAGATAACAGCGATTTTGTGATGTGATGGTGCAAATGACATTGCAATTCAAACCAATGTCATACAGGGTATTTTCTATAAATTCAATTATTAGCGCCTTAACAATATAAACCCAATTATATTTAGTTTAGAAAACCATCCGGACAATCTTACTTGTTTTAGTTATAAGAACTTTAGAATATAATAATTAGGTGGATATAGGAATGGTTCAGGGTTGCTGGACTTTGCAAGTATTTTTTAGCTAAAAGCTTTTAGGGATCGGTACTTTTTAAAAACTTCTCGGGAATTTTGGAGTCTAAAAATGAGGTACTTCTCTTGGAGATGACCTTTGAGTGGCTAAGAGATAGGCTCAACAACCTGCAAGTACGTACAACATGATCATAGTGAGATCTACTGGTTATTAATCAATCAGATGCTAGATGGTGTGGGATGTCGAATCCACACTATATGTCAAGCTTAGTGGCGCGTTTATGCTTAAAGGTTAGGTCCTGACGTGGTGATGCATGTGAACAAGACAATCATGATTAATATTTTTCCATTGTCTTGGAGGTGACAGCTAGAAAATATATAGCACAAATAAGACAGCTTTGGATCATACGAAGAACGCATGTTTTAAAAAACACAACACTTATATTTGGTAGATCATAAACCAAAAAGTTACAATAATATAAATAAAACTTACAACGAAACTTCGCACAACAATCTAACTCATCCTACTAAAAGCAATATGAAGAGTATTTTGTATTCCTCTTACCGGTACAAAAAATGTGTTGCATGCTTGGTACTGTGTTTGATCTAATAAACGTAACCTAGGCATTTTATTCACTTCTAAGGGGCAAACCTGTTAATGGTCAAAGATAAAGCCCAAACACTCAAAATCAGGTTCTCCACCATTCTTCTTAGATCCACTTTCATAAACCTAGTCCAGCCTTGCCACACCTCAATCACACGACCTTCGGCTTTCAGAACACTGACATGAAAACAGAAGCAATCTTGAATCGAAACAAAACTCTCGCCATAGGGGAAAAACATCTCACTAACCCACAAAGAGATCGGGGGCCAAGGATACCAACCCTGCCTAAGACAATTGAGGAGGATGCTAATTATAACCACCACGCGGGAGAAACTTATAAGGGATTTTATTCTCAAACCACGGCCAGCAAGTCCTAACCTAAAACTAGACCGAACCATAAAAGTTACTAAATTTAGAAACTGAAATAGAGACCCTGTTGGATGGGTATAGAGGCTGAGACTGTACGTAATAGTGTTTGTAATAGTGTTTTAAAGAACGGTTTAGAAAACCGGTTGCCCCGCCAGCGAGCCGGCATGCGCATGCAGCGGTGGTAGGTGATGACGCAGGCGGGGTGAGCCGCCGGTGGCGGCAGAGGTAGCAACGCACACATGATGGTCGGCATCGGCATCGGCTGGGGCAAGGCAAGCCGCCCCCGACGGCGGTAGCAGATTGCTTGCACTCCATGAGAGAAAAGACAACAAAAGAAGAAGAAGAATCAGAAACCAAATATTTGCATGCCTCTCGTACTACGAGGTGTTCGAAAAATTAAAGAGAGGTATAGGAGATGTTTTTTTATTATAGGTATTGGATTCGACGAGGTAATCGTTAATTCCGACGAGAGATCATGGGATACGAGAATAATAAAACAGCTGAATCGTTCTGTATATTCCGTCTGCAGCAACAGCTACTAGCTTGTCAGTTGTCACATTGGCTACTCCGCTACTGTCCGGAGGAAGTCCGGCTGGTACAGTACAATCAATTGCATTATTTAATTAGAGAGCTAATCCAAGCGGTAGAAGCCAAACTGCATGCAGCAGCGAGCTCCAATATTAACAGCGCACGCCAAACTCGCTCGATCATCAGAAGCACGCGTATCCATTATTTGCAGGCGCGGTCAGCCTCCGGGGACCGAACAGCTCATCGATCAATCAGTCTTCACTCTTCAGTACATCAGTCACGCCTTGGACCGAACATGAATCGCGTGCGTTTCATATCTTCCATCCCAATATGAGTTGCAGAGCAGATTCAGACAAGTCAAGAGGTCATGCAAATTCAGCAAATAAGAGGGCAAGTACCATCAGAGAGATGTCATGTCGATGGCTCCGGAGCTCGAGTCCTTCTCTGCAGTTTTGGTTCGGTTCTAATTTAATTTATATAATTTATTATTTTTATGTAAACCATTTAGTGCAATATTTCGTGATATTTTTTTAAAAAAATCAATTTTTCTTTAAAAATATTTTAGTAAAAGCTTAGCCTTTTCACGTCTATTTTTAAAGAACCTTAACTTTTTCAATCACAACCAAACCACAACACTGAATCAAAGAGGGTTCGAAGCTTACATAGTCGGTAACATTTGGCTCCTCTCTTTTGTTTAGCTAGCGCCGGGTTAACCATTCGTTGATGGGGCCTCAAATTTGCTTACCTTTGAAACCCGTTCTGTGAAACAGCACTAGTCCCTGAATCAGTACACTAGTGCCACACATCTCATAGCTGGATCATCACATACAATACTGAACGAAATATATTACAAGATGAACATAGAGACCAATTTCTGGTACATAATTACAACCATTGGTCGGTCAGCCGAGTGAACCGTGACCAATATTGGCTAACTAAAATAAGCTCAGAAGCTCTAAAAAAAACTCAACTGCAGCCATCCAACCCGGTTACTGCATAATAGAAGGGGAAGCTGTTGGCTAATCGAAAATACTGCTACGTTTTCCGCACACAAAAACTATTGATCGAATTTGGGCAGAGAGGGCCATTTATAGAAATCAACTTCAAAGTTATGAATGTTGAAATGTTAGTATGCATGTAAGTGGTGTTACGATTTTAATCGTTATACAAAATTTACGTAATATCGGACACACAACATTTGTTAAGTCGGTTCGGCGTCATTGCCTACATCTACGGACTATGGGACTCAGACTAAGGGTGTTTCTATCCAATCAGCACAGACACACCGGACCACTCATGTTACGGTTAAAGGATGGCTGTTAGACACTATATAGGCCCTGGGATCTCCGTATCTCTGTTGTACTAGTTATACCCCCCATTGTGGAGTAAAACACACTAACCATTCCGCTAATCTCTCTCCAACACCGGCCACTGACCCCTATGGGTCCTACGTTATAACAATATCATCATGATTGGCTACATCAGAGACACCTCCCTGTTTATACTCTGCCATGTCTATTACAATTTAGGGTTTTTGTAACCGACTCATAGATGTATTCAACACAAACTCTAACAAGTGGTTTGACCTAATGGCTGCTATAGTGCAGTTCAGATGCAATTGTGTCACAACCCCAGCTTCATCGGGATCTACTCATGATCCATTGCTAGTCGCAGCGATCAATGCTAGCAACTCATGAGCCACTTGGGTCGAGCATCATAACACAGTCATCATAACTATGAAAATATTATAACAGTGCAAAAGTAATTGTACCACAACTACTTATTACAATAGTTTGCATAAATCCATATAATAATATTCAGAGTAGTAGAAATCCAAATGATATGCAATAGAATGATTAAGACGATATTCTCTATCCAACCATTCGAACGACAGCTAGTGTTCAGCAAAGTCCGGCACAGTAGCCGGAAGAATTCAGAAGATGGTAGTTGTAGGCCATGTCACACGAGGCGCCCTAAGAAAATTCTGAAACGGCAGAATCAAGCAGTAATTTCTATTGGCAAAAGAAGCACATGGCTACTTAAGCCGAAATGCCGAATGACAAGCTGAGGGCAAGTTGAATCACAATTCAATTACAATGTATTGGCTTGAATACATATTATCCACTAAACAAATCACACTATTTTTTGGCCAGCTAAACCACTTGGAACGCACAAACTGTACTACTACTGACACGCCCATACACTCTACAAAGATTATTACGAAATACATGATCTCAAAATTGACAGACGATTCAGAGAGGAATCCAATGTAAAGTAGGTCGGGCAGATTGGATCTTCTTCCTTCCCTAATGACACGCTAATTATGAACCTTATTGTGCTCTCCACCACGTCCTCCTTTCCCTTGTAGTAGATTACGAGTCCTTGCAGGCACTCCCCTTGACCGCACTTCAACGGCCACGCAAGCTTCCTACACATAGGTCACAACAATACTGAATCGATCAGAAATCAATTTCCTGCCAATTTTGGCGAGCTGCTGAACTCAAGCATGTAATTGTGTATGCATGCATGGTGGATAGGACTTACAGCTGCTGCATTGTGAATGCTTTCTTGAGCAGCTTCTTGCAGCTGGGGAGAAGCAGCAGGAGCAACAGTAGCAGATGCAGATGCAGAGCTGGGCTTCAGATCCTTGAGAGAGTGGCAGAGGCGTGAGAGGCCTAGGTAGCCGGCGCAGCCATGGACGAAGTGGTGCAGCAGCGACAGAGGGTGCGAGAAGATGGTCGAGGAGGCCGCCATGTCTTCTCCTCCCTTGAAGAGGCTCTCCTTCTCAGGCTGCGCCTCAGCTCCCCTGTGCTCCATGGTGAAGAACTGAAGGCTGAAGAGTGCTTTTAGGATTCAGATACTTCAGTTCAGGATGGTCTTTAGCTCCTGAGCTCTCCTTCGGATCTTGATTCTTGCTAGGAGCCAGCTGCTCTATTTATTGATGCATTGGCTTGGCAAGAAAATTGGAGATGCTTTTTCTTCTTCTTCTGTTTCCGTGTGTAAAGTTGCAGCTCTGTCTGACTGTGTTGACTGTGAATAATTTATTCAGTGGAGCAGTTGATGAAAGGTAAACGTGGTGCCTATATCTCTCAGGAAACATCCTCCGTCTTCATGTGGGAATGCAGCTTGCTGTCTGAATGAAATCATCATCAGATTTACTAATGACCAATAACCAGTTGAAAGCACAGGGGTAAAATTTCTGGATAACTTTCGCTTCGCAGAATTCACATGGACGGTACAGTTTTTCATAGTACAACAACCTTTGTACGTATGTTAACGGGAGCTGAATCTATGATAATTGTAAGATTCAAAATTGTTTTCACCGAGAATGATTGGTTTTGTTGAAAATGACGTGATATCTCGTGAAGTTTTTTTTTGGATGGCATCTAAGGCTAAAAACGGCGTAGTTTGGACCTAAGTGTCGAGATGGGTACATTTAGATTGTTTTAGGTCTTTTTATCATGTATCGGCTTGAACATGGGAGGTTGGAGTGGTTTTGGTGAAAATGACATGTAATCTTGTAAAGTCTTTTTTTTCGGATGGCATCTAAGGCTAAAAACGGCGTAGTTTGGACCTGGGTATCGAGATGGATACATTTAGATTGTTTAAGGTCTTTTTATTTTGTATTGGCACGAACATGGAAGGTTGGAGTTGAGTCAGTGTCGTCGGATCTCATTTTTCCTCGAAGCATTGTGTTAAGTGAGGTTTAGAGTGTGCCTCTAGGTGCTATGGTTCTTTGCGGTGTGGCCAAGAGGTGTCCTAGGTCGTCTAACACGTTGGCAAGCGTGTCGACTGAGTTATAGGGCCGGTGTGTTGCAGGCGGACGGTGTTTCGAACCGTCCAACGCGTAAGTCGACGCGTCTAGAGAGTTTTGGGGCAAGCGCGTTTGTGGTAGAGCGGTGTCCTGGACCATCCGGTGCGCAGGTCAGCGCGTTAAGAGTTCTGGGTCTTGTGCATTGCGCCTTAATGGTGTGCTGGACCGTTTGGCACTTAGGCAGTTGTGTCCATTGTGGTTCCGTTTGTGCGCTGTTTGTTCTATGCGGCCTATCGACCCTCCGGGGCGGTGGCTAGCAAGTGTACTGGGTGCGCTCGCATCTTGGCCGGTTCGGCCTGGTTCAGCTGGTGTGTTGAACCGTCCGGTGTATGCGTCTGTGTTCAAACTTCTAATTTTGGTGGGCTTCTATTTAAAGGCTGGTGGGTGTCCATTTTGCATTAATTGCTGCTACACTCCTTGAGCATCCACTAAGTCATTTGAGTGAGACACAAAAACTAGGGTTTGAGTGAGTTTGATATGATTGGGGTTCTATACAATATTTGGTGCTTCATGTGAGCTTGATCTAGCAGGATTGGTTTTTCTCCAACCTATTACTTAGATCACAAGTTTGGAGAATGGTAGTTTAGTGACCTTATAAGAAGGAACCTTTGGAAGACCAAAGTGGTTGTGAATGTCGAGGCTTGCCTACCGAAATGGTGGATGGCTACCGCAAGTGGTTCGAAGCGGAACTACTCTTTGTGAAGGTTGTTTCAACAGGGGCGTAAGTGAAGGGGAAATCTTGATTTGAACCTCGGGGATAAAAATTCTTGTCTGCCTTCCTTTATTTTCTTGCAAGTTTTTATCTAGCATTGCGGTTCTTATTTTTGTATGTCTTGTGTGAAAATTATAATCCTGCTTTAATTTTTAAGAAACTCTTAAAAAGTTTAAAACTTTCTAGGACCCTTTCTACCTCTCATCCAGAGTTCCTCGACTCTTTCCATGAGGTGTATCCATCAATCACCTAGATATATTTTTTCTCACCTTGCTTAACCTCACTACGAAAACTACCAGCACATCAGCCCGGCCACGGGAGAAGAGCCAAGTCCAAGCACAGATTTTCTTGCAAGGGTGAGAATGTGCGGCACTGCTGCGAATTTACCCAAGCTTGCCAGTTGCCAATGATTCCTTTCAGCTAATCTCGTGTGAGGACAGCCATAAAGAGAGACATCATCCGATCATTCCATGTGATGCGCGGCGGCTCTGCTCCACTGTCCATGGAGCCGGAGGCAGAACAGGAGCGGAGCTCGCGGACTGACAGCGAGGCGATCCACCTGCTCCTTGACTGCCAAACTGCATGCTTGACGCTTAGCTTGCAAGTTGCAGGCGCTGAATAAACTAGCGCGTTCACGCTGATCAACTCGACCGCCAACTTAACAATTAAACAAGGGATTTGCAGTGTCGCTCCATGGAAGGATTCTTTCAGTACGGGCACGCTTTGACTGCATCTGCGTGGTTTGTTTTACACAAACTTTACTCAAAATTAACGAGCCCTCGAGTTCAAGTAGGATATCAGTAACACTCGACCCAAATTGGCGCCCACCTAAGACACCCACCTACACTTGTATTGCACCTCATGTAAACTTTCTGTCTAATCCCACCCAAATGGACGAACCCTTTGTGCTATATTCGACCCCGTCTGGTATCATCTCATGCATTAGCTAGCAAATCTTTATGATACTATTGATTCTACATATTGCTGAGGATGGATCTGCGCATAAACGATTACTACTAGCTATGGATCTGCGCATAAACGATTACTACTAGCTAGATCCTTGATCATGTCCATCGAAAATCCGATCAAATACAACACACTGGTCGCAACATGGTAGTCGTGATTTTTTTTTTTGGAAAAAAGGCAGAGAAACTGGCTTGAATAAATTTAATAGTACAGTATAGTCAAAATTAGGGGAGGGTTAGACGCATCCCCTGGACGCGTGTTACAAGTGAGCTAACTTATTATAAAACGGACGCCTACCGCCCCGCAAGAAGAAGAAGAAGAAGAAGAAGAAGAAGAAGAAGAAGAAGAAGAAGAAGAAGAAGAAGAAGAAGAAGAAGAAGAAGAAGAAGAAGAAGAAGAAGAAGAAGAAGAAGAAGAAGAAGAAGAAGAAGAGGAGGAGGAGGAGGAGTGGGGGCGCAGCTGCAGGATGTCCATGAAGCAGTGGCGGCGAGCCGGCGGCAAGGATGACAGCAACCACAGCAGCGGTGGCGGCGGCGGTCGGCGAGCCGGCGGCAAGGATGACAGCAACCACAGCAGCGGTGGCGGCGGCGGTCGGCGAGCGAAGAATAAGGGCGCCCAGGTGGCCATGGCCATGGATGGTCAGTAGCTTTTAGCTTGCCTGGTTCTTTATTTGGTTCGAGGTAGATGAGGTGGTGAAGAGGAAGCGAGCGAGCAAGCAGCTCTAGCTCCTTGTAGTAGAGGGGTGCGGGTCTGCGGGATGGATGCAAGGTTTGGTGGTGTTTGAACGTTGGATCAAAGTTCTCTTTGCTTCGCGGTTTTGTGTAGTTTGGTTCGGTTAGACCAAAATTTATATTTTATAAACTATTTGGTGTAATATTTTTTTCATAATTTTTTCTGAGTTTAGTAGGATTTTACTTAAAAATCTAAAAAAAAAATTTACGTAATTTTTTAATTTATTTATACTTTTATTTTTATGGTTCTCAACTTTTAACCTGCCAAAAAAGTTGCGAGAGGAGGAGAGAGAGAATGCGAGGGAGAGGAGGAGAGAGAGAATGCGAGGGATTTACAATTATGCCCAAAAAGTTTTAAATTTTGCCCAAGATTTCAATCTGCCCAAATTTGGGCGTTACATAAATCTATATTGATGCCCTCTTTGATAGCTTGTTTAGTTGTAGTTTTTGTTGGGATTGCAACTTTTGTTATTTTTATATACACCATTCACTTTATTTTCTGAAAAAAAAAATTTTTGAACTTTGTAGAGTTTTTCTCAAAGATCTCAAAAATATTTTTTTAATAATTTATTTAGCCTTTTCATATCACTTTCAAAGGTGGTCAAATTTTTCCAACAAAAACTAAACCATAACTAAACAAGCTATCAAAGAGCGCCTGAAACTCTCGGAAGAATTACATATATGAGGTCAGGGTTCAAGTTGAAAATCTGCCAAAATTTTGAAGTAAGATTTCCTATTCAATAATTTTTGTAGAAACGATTTGACAAATAAAAAATCCTTCAGGTTTTTTTAGATTGACTTTTTCAATATTTTTCTTTTAAATCCTTGTCCGAAAGAGACCTGTAAATTATTGTGGACGTATAACTGGTCAATCAATCGATCATGCAGTATCATTTATAATTAAGCAATTTCAGTTGGTCACAAGAAACCGAGTGAACTGACTGTATACTTATATCAATATATTGGATTCTAATCTCACGTACGAACAATTATACGGGAAGACCAAGTGTGGACCAAGTGTGGACGCTGACTACTGAAACTCAACCACTGACTACTGAAACTCAACCACTGCAAAGGTTGAACTCAATAAAAAATGGCATAAAATCTGGATCAGCATGCAATTTGTTGACGCATAAGATAATTTATAGAGTAAATTACACTGTTGCCCCCGGAAGTTGAACGAAAATCTCACTTAGCCCCTTAAACTTTATTTTGTCCGCTGCGGCCCCTACAAGTTGTTTCCGTATGCCACAAAGCCCCAGAAAGTTAGATTTTGTTGCACCACAACCCCCGAAAGTTGGCTTTGGGTGCTGAAAAAATTAGCCTGCGTGACACCCGAAAACAACTTCTTGGGGCCGCAGCGGACAAAATAAAGTTTAAAGGGCTAAGTGAGATTTGCTACCAATTTTAAGGGGCAACAGTGTAATTTACTCTAATTTATACGTACGCATATCAGCATATGTTTTTTTTTAAGAACCGGTTGCCCATTCATTCATTGATAGGTAGAAGAGTCATTTTACAAGCTAACCAATGAGACAAGGTACAGAGGGAAGAGAAAAAAAGCGAAAAAAGCAAAGTGACATAGAGGACTACAAGTTAATTAGGTCGTCGACGTCCTTAGCTCCCGCCGCTCTCCAAGCCCGGAGTTCGTCCTTGATGAGATCGACAATCCGAGGAAGCGATCGATAAGGGAGAGGCCTGGTCGTCAAAGATGCGTCTATTGTGTTTCAGCCATATGTGCCATGTGGTCGCCATTAAAATGGAGGTCATGGCCTTTCTTACGGAGGAGAACGAGTTGTTGATGACATCTTCCCACCATTTGACGAAGTCACGTCCTGCGTCCAAAGGAGGTAGGCAGATCGGAAGGTGAAGACAGGCAGAGACGGTTCGCCAGATGGAACTCGAGTACGGGCAGTGCAAGAACAAGTGATCGACTGTTTTCAGGTTGCGCATGCAAAACCTACATAAGTATCTATCTGGCCATCCTCTAAGAAGCAGCTGATCAGAGGTCAGGATTTTCTGTTGAAGGGCAAGTCGTTGACGTCAATGCCGCAGCAGGAGAATATCAACATATGTGTATATCTCTTTGGATGTATACATCTACTTTGGCTCATATAAGCCATCGAAACTGACTTTGGATAGGGTTAAACACAAGAATTGTGTGGAAGTTGGGTTGCACCGTAGTTGATAGGAGCCGGTATCACGCGATGCAACCAAAATTCATATTTTTACATGGCTAAGTTGAGTGAATGCATCTGTATCCCATAAGCTAGTATCCTCCATAGATACGGGCAACAAAAAATTATCCTATTGCATCCTATGAGTATAGCCAACCCATATGCGGTCAACCAAACAACCTCTGCATGTACTATGATCAAAGATGATGATGATGATGGATAAATATGAATGGTTAATTAATCTGCTAGAAGGTAGATCTCACTCATCGCTCTTGTCCCCTACCTCCATCTTCGGTCTCTAGTATTCGATCAATGGATGGCGTCAAAGTCATTATAAGAACCCGCGGACTCGCACCTGCAACAAGTTCCTAGGCCTATGTCTTTGCTCAGTAGGCTAGATCTAGTTGCGCGATGGAAAACCCAAAGCAAAGACCATAGGCGAGAATGCATATGTAGTTATTTTGGCCCTGTTTGTTTCAGATTAAAGTTGAGTTGAGTTTTACTGTAACAAATTTGTTACCCCCTCAAAAGACATTTTAAAAAATTTAAAAAATTATGAAAAATTTATTTTACTAACTATAAGAAGAACTATTTGAAACCCCACAAAAATGTCTACAAAATATTACATCATTTGGCTTATATAAAAATGACATATTTTCATTTAATTTAATTTAATTTAATTTAATTTAATTTAATCTGAAACAAACAAGGCCTTCGAAAAATTATGAGCGTAAAAAAGTGAAAAAGACAAAGCCCAGTAGGAAACGGCCCAGTCGAGGCTAACGAATGCCAAAACCCTCGCCGAAAACTTCCAACACAAAAACCCTCTCCTTCCTCTCTGCTTTTCCTTCCACGCTCAAAAGCTCCGCAGAATCGAGCGCGGGATCTCGAGCCTAGGGTTTCCGCGCCGCTGCCGCTCACACCACCTATGGCGAGCGGCGGTGCTTCTGCTGCTGCCGGAGGCGGCAGCGGCGGCACCAAGACGGTGGCCGCGTCGCTGTGGTGGGACCCATTTGTCGCGCTCTCCGACGAGCTCGACCACGCCGCCACCACAATCTCGGATGCCCTCGTAAGCTCGCTCCCTCTCCCCTCTCCCCGCCCCTCCCACGAGTACTAGCCGCTTCCTCTGACTAACATGCGGGCGCTGGCTCCCGTGCCGCAGGCGGAGCGGATCAAGCGCCACCACGCGTGGCTCTGCGGGGCGGTCTCCATGTTTGGGAAGCCGAACGAGGCGTCGAGGAGCGCGCTGGACGCCAAAGAGGTCGCAGTCGGGGAGCACCGCCTTACCGTGAGGCCCGAGCTCAAGGACGCTGCGCTGCGCGTGAGCAAGTGCCTGGTAATTTGCTGACCTTGCCCCCATTTCGTGCTTCCGAGCTGGAGGTGGGTGCTCCGCTGGGAAAATTTCTTATATGACACTCAATTGGAGTGCACTCCAATTGCTAATTTTTCACTTTTATGACATTACGTTACGATAGTTTTAGAGTACTTAACCTATATGTTAATAATTTTTAGTTATCATCTCCACATTGGGTAAGTAGATAAATAGGAGGGGTGGGTGAGCGTACCCAGGGTGAGCGGACCCATGGTGTCCCCAACCAACGGCACTATATTATGCCGAGATGATACTCACTGGTCGGCGTCAGGAATGAGTAAAACGGAAACGAGGATAAGTGATGGAGGACGAGGTTGTGAGTAAGGTACATCTAAAGATAATTACCATCACTTATTTCTATGACCGGGTTGCAGACGTAACCTACTAACATAGAGTAAACACTCTGAGCCCCAAATTTATTCGGGGTGACTCCGGGAAAAGCGATACAAACCTGCGCAGGGTAAAATCATGAATTCATGCCAGGCTCCTAGAATGGAGATTACGGAGGCTAAGTCCTCCTCGTATGCGAGTGCTAGTAGCTATTCTTAAAGTAAAACTGGACAACTCTTTTAAATAAAATGGTATTTTATTATAGTAGAGTAGGAAGAAGAGATTGGAGTAGGTATGCTCGGTCTAAAGAAGATTTTCTCTTGGTCTAGTAAGATTTCTAATGTTGCTATTATCGCTTGCTGAGTACTTCGTACTCACTCTTGCTATTAAACCCTTGCTTAGATGTGAACCCGGAATGCAGCGTGAGCGAATGTCAAGACAACCCTGTTACTGATGAGCATTTTGAAAGGAGACATATTCTGATGATATGGACCTGTTGGAAGAATACCTTTAGTATCTCTTTGCATAACTTTAAGCGAGGCATATCACAATAAAGGACATTATACTGTTGCTTTGTATGTTTAAAGTAATTAGAGGACTTTAATGTATCGTAGCACATTCGGCCCTGCGTGGCATCATGATGTAATAAAGCATGAGATTTTATTTAATTATTGTTTAGCTGCAATATTCTGACTTGAGCAATGCACTCGAGATGGCATATGTGGTGTTATGTACTTCGAGTGTATATGCTGACACCCACACAATTACCTTATGATTCTGAGCCCAAAGATGTCATTAGCGTGTGGTAATTGGGAGGGTTGTCTCAGCTCCATTCCAAAGCCAAGCCCTTCTTAGCTTGTCGATGTTTCTTATGACCGCTTTTGGTACCATGGCGACCGAGAAGGTGTAGGTCGGCATAGCGGAGAGCACAGATTTGAGCAGTGTGAGATGTCCTTTCTGCAGTCATGAGCTTTCCTTTCCAACCAGCAAGCCTACGGGTTGGGTTTCAAAAACCGCCGGTTAGTTAACCACGGCTAACTGCGCCTCCGCGGGGGCCCAGTTTGGTAAACCGGCGGTTTAGGGTTTAGGAGTTTGGTCAAAACTCGTTTAATTAAATTTTGAATGTAAAACATACATAAAATTCCTAAAAAACTATTAATCATTCTAAGCATTTTGGCTTAAACAAAATTTTAAAATTCAAATTTTTAATATATATTGTAAAGAATTTTAGTCATTTTTATTGATTTTGAAATTTTTTCGTCACAAACCGTAGTTAACGGCCAAAAACCGCGGCTAACCACGAACAAAACCAAGGAACCGTGGTTTTACATTTGGGATAAAAACCGACTGAAAACCGTGGCTAACCGCGGTTAACCGGCTCCGCGTAGTAGATGGCCCGGAGCTACTCCGCGGTTTTGTCAACCCTGCCTACGGGCCATCTTGTCAATCAGAGGGTTGGAAATGAACATTTCGGAGGCGTCTAACAGACATGGGAATGCCAAGGTAATGGATCGGAGAGGAGGCTAGGTGGGTTGGGAATGTGTGAAGGAGTGCGTTGACGTCAATGCCGCAGCAGGAGAATATCAGCATATGTGTATATCTCTTTGGATGGATACATCTACTTTGGCTCATATAAGAGCATCCGTAGCAGGCACTCTATAATACTGTAGCTCTGGATAGTGTCTGATGTCAGAAAGGAATCTTTTAGAGTGCAGTGTAAAGTCTGAAGGAAATTTAGAGGGAAGGATAGAGGGACACTCTAATAGTGAAATAGAGGGTGGAGATGGAGTAGCAGATGTGGATACTCTAAGCCATCGAAACTGACTTTGGATAGGGTGAGTGTACATGGCTTCCAAACTAATTTTGACAAGCCCGAGTGCTGGTGCTTGGTTATTGCATTGGTACCAATTTAGTTACGAAGGTATCCAATTTCTTTCATGAGATAAACGCAAGAATTGTGTGGAAGTTGGGTTGCGCCGTAGTTGATAGGAGCTGGTATCACGCGATGCAACCAAAATCCATATATTTTTTTTAGAGAAAATTGCACTGTAGCTCCCGAAACTTGTAACAAGTTGCACGAAATCCCTTAAACTTTAAAATTGCTTTCTCAGCTCCTGGAACTTGTCTCCGTTTGCACCGTTAGTCCTGGCTGTTAGGATCCGTTAGAAATTCCGTTAAACGGTGACGTGGCACCCACGTGGCCGTTAAGTGCTGACGTGGCGCTGACGTGGCACCAAAAAATCCAAAAAAAATTTAAAAACCTCAACAAATCTATAAAAAATCATAAAAAACAAAAAATAATTCACAAAATTCATAAAAATCCAAAAATGCAGAAAATTCATAATATTTTTTAAAAAATAGAGAAAAATTAGGAAACCTGAAAAAATCAAGAAAATCATTAAAAAAATCCAAAAAAATCATTAAAAAAACAAAAAAATTATTTCAAAATTCACAAAAAATAGGAAAACCAGAACTTCACATAACTTTTTTGTGATTTTTTTCAGTTTTCCTAGATTTTTGTGAATTTTTAATTGATTTTTTATGATTTATTTTTTTATGATTTTTCTCAATTTTTAATGAATTTTGTGAATTATTTTCGGGTTTTCTAAATTTTTATAGATTTTAAAATGATTTGTTTGGATTTGTATGAATTTTCTACTATAACTAGTAAGTACAACTAAATTTAACTCTTATTTGGTTGATCTCATTTTCTTTCAATGTCACTTCTCATTTTAGATGCATACTAAGAAAAGGAACCTGTTGGAGCACAAGAGGTTGAATGATTTGGTCTATGTTTCATACAATAGAAGAATGACGGCTAGATTTCAGAAAAGGCGTGAGGAAGGGAGAAAAAATTATGATCCACTTGTTTTGGAAGAGTTCGATTGGGACAATGAGTAGGTAGATGCATCGTCCAATAAAGTGCAAGGCCATGATGGCCTTACTTGGGATCATGTTGATGAGGCTATGGGTGCATCCCTCAATCTTCAAGGTCGAAATTTTCCTAGAAAAGCTCATGGTAAAGTTCATGGTGAGCCTACTCTCTACTACTCAAGGGCCAAGGGTAAGAAAAGGATGGTGGAAGTAGAGGACGAAGACATAGAAGAGCACTATTCTGACTCGGACAATGTAGATGAAGATGAGAATGAGATAATACTAGATGATGAGGATGATTCTGACTATGGTGAAGATCCAACTAATGATGAAGAGGATGGAGGAGAAGATTCAACTAATGATGAAGCCAACGACTTGACCGATGATTTTATCTAGATAAGAGGGTTGGAGAGTTGAAAGTTGTTTGTTATGTACTAATGTGCGACTTCTATGTTATTTTGTGACCTATGGTGGTGCAAAACTATGTTATTTTGTGACCTATGGAATCACGCATGGTGGTGAAAACTATCTTATTTTGTGGTAATTTATTTGCTTTTAGTCGCCATATCTATATGTCTATGGCGTCGCTTGGCCACGGGCCTTAAGCGCTTAAAAGATAAAAAGGTCCTGACGACCGCCGCGCGCCTTAAGCGCCGTAATAACCATGACAAGCACTCCTATTGAGTGTCATATAAGAAATTTTCCCGCTCAGTGGAGGCTGGAGGAGATGGCCATTATCTCAGATTTTACAACTCGGAGGCAGTGGTTGTTTAACTCAAAATTTTAGATAACTAAGCACATCCTTGTTGATGTTTTTGAATTGGGGAGAAAAATTTGGTGTCCGCAAATCTGTAATTATTTGGCAGTCCTTATTTTTGACCTAGGAACCAAGTGTTCGCGAAACAAAAATTTATGGAGCGTATGTTATGGTTGGTGAAAGTATCTTTGCAGTTTTATGTATATTTTGGTTCACACTCACAGTTGTTGAATTGAGGCAACAAGTGTTATTTAGCATCTTCACTGTCCTAGTCATCGGCATGCACTTGTGTCTTGTAATGCAATGTTTGCTCAGTGAGTTTCATACAACAATGCAAAGAACACCATGCAAAGCTATCCTGTTCATGATTCTTATGAGTTCTTAAAGTCTACATATATTGTTTAAACTAAGAATTGTGCAATTCCTTGGTAGTGCCACATTAATTTTTTTTTATATTTTTTCAGAACTTGGACGAGGTGCAGTCATACATTCTGGTTGAAAGATCTTCGGAGAGAACTCCAACAGGCCATGATCCTGATGCCGAAGAGTTTATTCGACTAGTATGTCCTTGTGTTTTTTTATGCAAAAGATGTTTTTCCTGTCTACCATCATTTCTGTTGATTTTAGAAAGCCAATGGTTTAATTTAACTTATTGTATTATGCGGCACAATTGCAAATTGGTTTTGATAGTTTCCAGTGACCTTTATTGTGCTTAATAGTGTTAACCGGATCTTAGTCATGATAAAGATAAAATTCATGTAGTGCATCTAAAGAAAGACTAAGGTTAATTGACTTTGTTAATTCTTGTGAGTGGATGCATGCAGCTTAATTTCTTCAGCTTCAAGATTATGTAAATTCGACTGTTATGTTTATTTTGTTTTCTATAGTGCACTCAAATTTTTTATAATATTCTTTTTAAGGTATCGGTACAGTATTACCTTGAGCGCCAATGCTTGCTGAAGTGCATTCAAAGAATCTTTGCTCATGCAAGTAAGTTTGTATAATTTGAGGGAAGCATTATGATAAAAATCATAAAATAAATCGCCATTTTTACCTCTTGATCCCAATTGATTTTATTGACTTTACTTTAGTACAGTTCGCATGTGTTTCTTGTCCAATACTGTAATGAAATTGACCTTTTTCTTTCCATATATCTTGGCAATGTTTCTTAATATGCGTTTCTTATCCAGTATGGTAGTGGAATTGACCTTTTCTTTTCATACAGTTATTTGGCAATGTTATAAAATCAAATGGTGTTAAATGGATCATTTGTTTATGGTTTTAGTATTTTACTGTTTCATTTGTGGTTCAAAAATTTGCCGCACTTGTTTACATAAGGCATGAGTTGGGATTGTCCACCATGGCTGGTTTGGGTTCGGCAATGTCTATTTGATGCATAAACCCACCTTTAAGTGGAAGCTTGACAATTGTTTTGATGTCAGCACCAATGTGACGTGAAATACGAAACAAAAAAGTTGTACTTCTCAATTTAATCTACATATGTGTAAATTTTCAACTTCAAATTCAGTCAATGTAGAAAGCATAATTGTTATGGACCTATGGTGATAACACGAGGCAAATCCACCACCTTTGAAGTGCATAAAGTGAATGGCGAGGTGAGGCACCATAGACAGCAGATACATAAAGTTACATACGTGACTATGAAGTGCAACCAGCAGCAGTAAAGTGACCATAGGAAGGAAAATCAGGGAGAGAAACCAGCTGGTCTAAGAAATTAAATAATATGCAGGGGGTGGGCTGTCTGTATGCAACAGAATTAGACTTAGTTGGGCTGGGTTGTCGTGCATCCAGTTTAGGCCAAGAGCTGGGTGGTTTCCCTATCCATTCCCTTGCTGAAGGAGTTGTTGCCCCTCGTCGTCGCCACCTGAGCTGCTACTGCTTCCTCCTCCTGCTCGTCCGCAATCATTGCCATCGTGGACCTGCCAATGCAGTGAACGGTAGCTGCTAGTGGTGGCGACGCTAGGCTAGCCCCTGTTGGCCCAGGAGCTCACACGAATAGCAAGTAAAACTCTCACAAGATATAACACTAATGTTCACTTAGAAAGCAATTGAGGCTCACTATATTGTAGGTGAACTCTTCCTCAAGTTTGGCTTACAAGTGCTCCTACATGTTCTATTTATAGGCTAAGCTTAACTGACCTTAGCTCAGCACATATATCGAAAACATTCTACATCTAGCTATTAATATTTTAGTCTTAGTAATAGCTAGATGCTTCTAGTATCTAGTATCTAGTTCATCTATGAACTAGTAGTAGAACTGAATGTTCTATATGCTTCTAGCATCTCCATATAGCTACCAACTAGCTACTCCTTCTACAATTTTGTAGATGTCAAGATTATATCTAACAATCTTCCTCTAATCTTGACATCTTAACTCTTAACTTGTCGATGCATTCGGACACTTCTACGATATGCGCAACACTTACTAAGCATGCATAGGATGGCGACACAACTACTCTACACCCCATACTCTTACCTTCATCTTTGACTTCTGGACGGCGAAGCAACTACTCAACATCCAAGACACCACTCGTCGAAACCTACTATTAGAACCTACTCTCAGACTCGACCTCAGAGGATGGCGACGCTACTACTCAACATTCTGGACTCAACTTCTCGACTCCATCTTCATAGCAGTGTTGGCTGATCATTAGCATCAATAAGGAGGTTCATCACCTCTTGCTCCTTACTTCGGTTATGGCATTCCTTAGCAAAATGCCTGAACTTCTGACACTTGAAGCACTGAATCTTTGCCTTAGTCAAATTTGCGGTTCTTACCAAAATCTTTATTGTTCTTGCCCTTGAACCTTGCTTCCCACTCAGCATGAGGTCAAATTTGCGGTTCTTATCAAAATCTTTATTGTTCTTGCCCTTGAACCTTGCTTCCCACTTAGCATGGGTGAGTAAAAGCTCATTGCCTTCTTCGACTCGCCGGCAGTCTCTATTCCTCTTCATATGCCTTGAGATGACCGACCACTTCCACCAGCTTCTTTATATCAGCAAGTTGCTCAAAAGTAGAGGCAAAAGGCAAGAACCTGTGTGGTACCGCACGAAGAAGCTTCTTGATAACCGTGTGCTACTCCATCTTTTCTCCAAGTGCTCGTATCTCATTGGCGATGGTGGTTAATTTCATGGCGAAGTCACTAACTGACTCCGTCTCCTTCATGTATAGATCCTCAAAGTTCTTCATCAAGGTCTGAACACGAGCTTTCTTGACGCAGTCGGAACCAACATGCAACTCTTCCAATGTGTCCCATACCCCTTTTGCCGTCGTCTTCTCCGCCAAGACCATCATTATGTCCTCCGGTATAGCTTGCATGATAGCTGCAAGAGCCATCTGATCCGTGTGCTCGTCAGCAACCTCCTCACTCTCCACTGCTTCCCACAATCCTTCCACGCGCATGAAGATTTTCATCTTCACCGCTCAAGGCCCATAGTTATCGGTGAGCATCGGATACTGAAAATTTGAAATCCTCGAGACAACCTTGCTGCCGCTGCTGCCATCATCACTAGATTTTGCACTTTCCGGTGTCCGTGGCATGACCTTCGTCATACGGTGCAATAGCTAACTAGCTTTGATACCAATTGTTGGCCCAGGAGCTCACACGAACAACAAGCAAAACTCTCACAAGAGCTAACACTAATGTTCACTTAGGAAGCATTTGAGGCTCACTATATTGTAGGTGAACTAGTCCTCAAGCTTGGCTTACAAGTGCTCCTGCATGTTCTATTTATAGGCTAAGCTTAACTGACTTTAGCTCGGCACATATATCCAAAACATTCTACATCTAGCTATTTATATTTTAGTCCTAGTAATAGCTAGATGCTTCTTGTATCTAATTCATCTATGAACTAGTAGTAGAACTGAATGTTCTATATGCTTCTAGCATCTCCATATAGCTACCAACTAGCTGCTCCTACAATCTTGTAGTAGATGTCAAGATTATATCTAACAGCCCCAACTCCTTCCCATGAGCCTCAACTTGTGCTGTGTCCCCCAACTCTTCTCTTGCTGTGCTGGGCTGTTTACTTACCATGCACAGCGATGCCTATACCTTGGCCATTTGGGCGCCTCACAACGCCTAGAGGTGTTCTTTACGTCTTATGTACTTACGTCTTATCTACTTATTTGCTTATCCTCTTAACTTCGAGAGCTTTCCAAGGTGACCTTGAGAGTCGGGACTAGTTTGTTTGACTTGTATTTTAAAGCTCTGAGATGCACCTTCAAAATTAAAAAAATGGGCTAAAAGACGGGTCTAGTTTCTTTCATTGTGTTTTTATGTGCCTCAATGAAAATAGTTCAGCTTCAAAATGAAAGAAGTTTTCATGTGCTTACCAAAATTGGTTTTCTAGTTTAACTTCTCTGTTTTTTCTTTTAACATATTGTGTTTTTCTTGTGCCTAAATGCAAATGGTTCAGCTTCAAAATGAAAGAAGTTTTCATGTGCTTAAACCCAAATTGGTTTCTAGCTTACATCTAAAGATGGGGTTTCATCATTATGAATAGCAGTTGTATTCATCTGGGGGCATAATAGGAAAGCCCATATACACAGGCCCATTTATCTAACATGTCCAATATCTTCCTAATATGTCATGCATTGCCCTAAAAAAATGACTTGAATTATTTCAAGCTGTTCTTTATGTATAATGTTCTCTCGCTTCCACAAAAAAGATGTGTTTCCACATCTTCCCAATAAATCATGCACCGTCTTCAGAACTTCTTGAACTATTTCAATCTGTCCTTTTTTTGCAATTAATTTTTCTTATGTCTATATCTTAAGTTGTATCCAGATGTCAAATATAAATGTTTGAAAAACGAAATTATATTATCTGACATAGGCATGCTTTTCTTACTATGTAAAATTAGCTTATTGTCCTATTTATTTTCAAATTGAATATCTCATACTTTATTTGTTACCAAATACAGATTGTGCGTATGATTCAGCAGATGCCATTAGAGAAGAGGCATCGCTATTGATTCGTGAAGAGATGGAACACAAACTAATATCCATAATTGAAGAGTCGCTTGCAGCTGCATTTTCTGTAAAAACAGTATGTCATAAACCAAATGTCAATTTAATGAAAACAAGATGTTGTATGCCATTTTATCAACTTACCATCTTTATGTTCTTCAGTTGAGGCACATACTTTATTTCTTGGCAGATCATCTTTAATGCCTGCCACAGTTCCACATATGCATGCCCACTTTTATTTTGAAGCTGCATCTGCATAGCGTGATATTGTGATTGAATTTTCTCAAAGCAGTTAGCATTCACTTGAAAGATATGTTTTGTTTAGGATATTGGGAATAAAGCATTAAAGCCATCTATGTTCTTTCTAGCGATGTAATGGACTAATCGTGCTTTAGAGTTTTGGATTCTTAAGTACTACTTCCAATTGCAACTATAAGTCACCCTAGAAACCATGCAGATCAAACAATTTTCACCCTCAAGTTCTTTTAATTTTAGTCCCATTAGAGACATAAGTGATGAATAAGTATTTTGTAGTCAGTTTAGCATTTGGACCTTTTATTTGCTATGAAGTTATTTATGTTATAAATTTTTGTATGGGGGCAGGAAAGCGATTTAGTTTCCTGGGCTATATTTGAACTGCAATGTGCATTTTTTCTCATCTCCTGATGTCAATGTTCACATGCATATTGTGTTCCTGTGGAGGTTCCTTTGTAGTATGAAGATACAATTTATTCTTCAAGCATGTCCTGCTCATATCTGAAATGTGTTTATGTGCAATAGACCCCTCCCCTTTGCCCCTTTGCACGAGTAGGGCATAATATTGGGCACATATATTGAGTACAAGCACAGACTGACACCATCTCTACCCCTGGCCCCAACTCACACAACAAAAATAAATCCTGTCCTTGTTCCTTGTTATTGCTGCTGCGTCTTTTTGTACACTTCTATCCTGTTACAGCTTTTATATTTTTTGTGAATTAACTTCCATTAATTTGCAGGGAGCTGAGTTTACAATATCTTGGCTGGAAGAATGTTTGATTGAAGTTAACCTTATTCTTGACATTTTGTTTCTTGCTTTCTATGATAACTTTTCAAGGTGTAACAGTGGATTGTGGACTACTTTGTGCTCAATTTTTAAGGTAACTTTTCTGTGTGTTTCCACTCTTGCAGTTCTTGGTTCCTTTTACCTTTTGTGTTGATTTTGATTTGTTGAATGCTTATCCTTTCAGTCTATGCTGTCTGGTTCTTATGATGCTGGAAAATTTGCTATATCTGTTGAAGCCAAAAATTCATTTCATTATGCTAAAGCTCAGCTACTTCTTGTTCTCATTGAAACTTTGGACTTTGAAAGTCTCCTCAGAATGGTTCACGATGAAGTTCCTTTCAGGTCTTGTTGACTTCCTTGATTTTATTTATTGGCATATTAATTATGGCAACATGTGATGCAAGTAGCATTTCATTGTAATTGTTCAGGACCTTACATGATATTTGTTTTTGTCTCAGTGGAGGGTATTCCACATTTTCTCTCGGTGATATTCTTGAGATGGAAGCTGAAGTATCAAACTTGCCTGAATTTGCAGTAGTGGAATCAGGACCACTTATTCTTGCTTGGGCAGTTTTCCTCTGCTTGGTGATGTCTCTTCCTGGAAGTAATGCCAACTTGGTAAGGATGATATTCATTCTGATACCATTTTCAATGCCATTATTGTCAAGATAGGCTTTATCTTTTTAGTTACTGCTTCAGGAAATTGATCATGCATCCTATGCTCGACGGGCCTTTGAGTTTGCACCATTCAATTATTTAATGGGAGTTCTGGGCTCAAGCATGTTCAGGGAGTCAGATGTAAGCGTTCTAAAAATAAATGTTCCTTCTTAAGTTTCTTTTCTTATTGTATGATTGCTCCTAAATCTAATAGTTTGAAGTCATTAGTTTTCTTATGGAGTAGTGTGTTCACTAATGCTAGTTAATTTTCATTCTGTCGGCCCATAGGCCATCTATGGCCTGTGAAAAGTGTAAACAATGCCCATGAGTACGGCAGCGGTGTGAATGGATCTGCAGTGCAGTGCAGTCTGCTATTGATTAATAGATTAAGTAGTTGAGATGAGATAAGAGTTTTTCAAAGATTTAAGTCTATCTATTAGAGGACAGCCACTCTATAGGGAGATTATTGTATCAATTGTCATTTCTATTTCACCAGTCAAGACATATATTCGATCTGTCTCAAGACTGTCCCTCTCCCCCCTGGAGTGCAGTTGGGGGTCTCGACTTGATTGCGCTTCTAGGGTCCAGGGCCAACATACCCTTATTTGAGACAATTTATGCATCGAAGCAGTTGTTCCCTTCCTATGGCTTTTACTACCATGGCCAGCACTCGAGGCCTTGCTAGATTGCGGGCGAGGGAAAGATTGCCGCCGATGGCGCCCACCGTTTGCCGAACACCCCACGCAAGGTGGCGCAAGAGACGATGCTTCTGTGGCACCATCGGATGGAGAGGTAATTGGCGGACCACAATGTTGTCGGGAAAGGCACTTGTGGTTTACCTGTCATACTACGTGACGAAACACGATGACAACAAACGCGCTGAACTCGTCGGTAAGCCAAGGTGGCTAAATCTTGCTTGGGACGGCCTGTGGAGGCATGATTCTAGACCAAGCGACAACAACGTGTGGCGCGTAGGATGGCTTGGAACTGGTCGGTAGTGGTCCACACAGTTTCCCGCCCTAAAAGCGGTCATCAAGCGGTGGCCCATATTTGTGTTAAACATTGATGGTTGGAGATTTGGCATGGTCCCAACGAGATCCATTAGCGCATCTACTTGGGGGAACAGCAGATCCAACGAGAGTTCGTGGATATGATGAACTTCGGCCTTGGTGTGGCGTCCTTGACATGATGGGCAGAGTGGCGTTAGGCAGTTAGCTGCTACTGCTCGAGCAGATGGTGATCGACGCTTTTGCCAGCTGCATGGTATGGGATAACACTTTCTTTATCAGGGGGTCTTCTAGGTCTGCAACCGCGGACATCGCCTAGCATCTTGAGGACGAGCTACATGTCTGGAGGGGCGAAGTGTCATGGGTGTTGGTCCATGTGCCACCTATGGCCTGTGTGAACAGCGGCTGTGGATACTTTAGCTCATGAACAGTACTCACAGCACTGTAGCACGTGGTGCAGTCTAGCTATCGATTGTAGATTAGATATTTGAGAATTGATTAGGGTTTATTGGAGATCTGTGTCCATCTATTAGGGGTCAGCCTCTCTATATAAGAAGAGCATTGTGTCAATTGTCACCAAACAAGAAATATCAGATCAGTCTCATGACTATCTATCCCCTGAAGTGTGGTTGCCAGTCTTGGCTTGATCGTGCTCAATATAACTTTATTTGTGACCCATCCGTATGATGATTGTTGTGAATTACTGTATTGTTATGTCTTGGTGAGAAAATAAAAGGAGGCCGGTGAGGTTGTCACCTATGTTGCCCGGCAGCAATAAATATAGCCTTTGAATTGGATTTATCAATAGTTATCTCATAGTCATGGTGAAAAATGTACTTATGTGTATGGGGAATGCGATGCTATTAGTTACCAACACAAATAATAGACTAATGCTTGTCTTCAATCAGCCGATAAATTGACAATCGTTAAATATGAAAACTGGCAATAGGGCCAATCAGTTGTTTACAGCTTGAACACTATTTAACTCCCCATGTCACACTAATGCATAAGGTGAAAATTTTACTCATTTGGATTTTGGATAGGGGATGAGATGCTAGTAGTTACTGAGCCTGTCTGTCTAAAATCAACTAACAGATTGTTGATAATTAGCTGTGAAAACTGGCTATATGGCCTTATTCTTGTTTTTTATTTTATCAGTTTGGTCGTTCTTATGCAATGCTTGATAGAATTACAACAACCGTTTGCGCTATACTATGCCTTAAAAGAAAATGGAATGGCTGAAAAATTGGATGTGTTATAATATGTGGAAATGCAGCTTGTCAATTTCATGGGCCCAATGGGCTGTGTATACAAGTACAAGGGAGAAGGGAAAAATGCAAAAAAAACCCTATACAAAGGGAGAAGGGAAAATGCAAAAAAACCCTATACAAGTATCTAATCTAACAACCCTCAAACTCATGGTGGAACAACAACATTGAATTTGGAGGGATGCGGATCATGCTGCACTCTAGTCTGTGCATTGGTGAAGAAGTCGGCGAGAGCTGAAGATCCGAAGGCACATGGCGAAGATTAACCACTTGATCTTGCACTTGGGAACGAACGTAGTGAGCATCAACGATGATGTGCTTGGTAAGCTCATGCTTCACGGGATCACGAGCAATGCTGATGACGGCATGGCGCTAGTGTTGTCAGAAGAGACGGTCGTCAGAGTAGAAACAGTCAACCCCGGTCGGCAGCAAGCCATCGAAGCCAAGTCACCTCAGCCGTCACACGAGCTGAACCTGCTTGCTGAGCCTACATCCCATGCAAGACAAAAGAGTATCATGCTGAAATCGAGTCAAGAACATCACACACGACGAGAGAAGAAAGGCAAGAACCACAAGTGTCAAAGGCGGTGATGCCAAAGGGCACTGCTCGTGGAAGCGGCGACAGTGGTACAAACAATGTGGATGGTGGTGGTGGAAGACTGGCAAGTGGAAGTAGCTGAAGCGGAGGGGAGAGACAACCAGTCAAGCTCCCAAAGACGCGGGGAGGCATGGTGCGCTTGCCAGCTTCGACTAGTGCGCCAGTATGACAATCTGGGATAGAACAAGCATCACGCTCAAAGAACAAGACGATATCTGTGATCCTTGAGCTGATCGACAGATTCGAGCTACATAGTAAGGCTAGGAACATGGGAGACAGTAGGCACATGGAATCTAGAGTTAAGAGTGCCCAGACTAGAAACTTGAAGGGAAGTATCATCAACCATCCAAACGGAAAGAGAAGGAGCGGGTCACAGAGGACCAAGGTGAGTAGTATTGAGTGTCATGTGGAAGTAGTTGAAAGGAAGCCACGGTGATAGTAGTGCTGCTCGTGGTCATTGACTATTGTGAGCAAAGGCGTCTAGTCCTCGTAGACGTCGGTGATGGCAACGGCGTAGGTACCAAGAAGAGGTCGGGGTGGAAGTGGGAGGCGCGCAGTGTGGCCGTAGGGGCATGCGGGCGCACACACGATGGTGTGTGGCGCAACACTTTACTTGTGGACAGAGAATGGCATGGTGGCACCATGTGGACCCTAGTGGAGGCAGGTGACAGGTGACAACTGCACGGGATGGTATGGCGACGCTATGCACGGGCCGGGAGGTCGAACAACGGCGCATGCGGGGAGGCCGGGTGGCGGCGTGCATGCTGGATCGAGGCTAGGGCAGCATAATTGGGGCCGTGGAGGCATGGGGGAGGCCGAGCAGCGGGAGTGGGGCTAGGCAACGAGGCCCGGGGCTGGGCTGAGAGGGAAGGAGAGGAGAGAAGGTGGCGCTGCCGGAGGGGACCTCTAGTGATGGCGGCGCTTGGTCGGCGACGGCGGCTACACTGTGGATGGAGAGGGAAACCCTACCCCTAACCTAGGCCGTGTGATACCATGTTCGAATTGGTGGAGATGCAGCCTGTCTATTCCATGGGCCCAATGGGCAATATATACAAGTACAAGGGAGAGATGCAAAGAAACCCCTATACAAGTATCTAATCTAACAAGATGGAGATAACAGAAATAATAGCTAGTATATGTTAATGGACACTTTATTCAGTCCACATTGATTTAAGTATACAAAGTCTAAATCTGTTTATTAATTGAACTTATAGATCATTTTATTAAGGGCATTAAAGCTTGCTTTCAGGGTCCTGTTTCTGGTTTTCGGGGGATATTGAGAACATTCATTTCAGCATTCATTGCTTCATATGAAATTTCTTATCAGGTAACGTAAGTTTGAGGTTTTTTTACTTGTATTTGAATTGAGGTCCTGACCTAGGCAAATCAGAGAAAGATGATTAACTGGTTTTTTATATTTCTTATGTGCAGACAGAAGACAGTTCTCTTGACATGATTTTAAATATTCTATGTGAAGTTTATGATGGAGAGGTTTGAATACAAATCTTGTCTTATGGTTATTAATGTGTTCATGTATGTGCACAATATAAATCTTTTTTCTGTGTTTTAATGCTTTAGGAATCACTCTGTATGCAATTTTGGGACAAAGATAGTTTTGTTGATGGTCCAATAAGATCTATTCTTCATATGGTGGAAAAAGAGTATCCTTTTCAAATATCAGGGTTGATTCGCTTCTTATCAGCTGTTTGTCATGGGGCTTGGCCTGCTCAATGTGTGTATGTATCCATTTTTCTGTGTTAATTCTACTTCTCTATGCATTTTGCGCAGTTCTGATGGTCCATTCTGCTATGCTTTTGTGATTGTAATATTTGGCTCTACTGAAACAGCAGGTATTTGTAGTGCCTGATGGCCTGGATATGGTTTATTTTTTAACATGATTAGAAAAATGGATTGTGCATTTTGCGTATTTGAGAAAAACCATTTGCGTATTTTGAGTGATGACCGCTATACCAAAGTAGTTTTAGTCAGTCTAATTTTCAGTTGTTGCAAAGCTCTCCTCTTTTCTCTCTCTAAAACTTTTGATATTATCGGTTGGTCAAACATATACTCTCGCCAATTGTATAATATAGAATTGCTTTTGAGCAGCATACAGTCACATCCTTTGTCTACCTTCCCCTGCCGTTCTCAGGCCTCAAGGACCAGCCTGTCGGCTGCAGCTCCTTATCCGGTTGACAATTTAAGCTGGTCAATGAGATCTGATACTTATGATCTTCAGAGTCCTAATTAGATTAAATCCCTTCGGCTATTTGAGATTTCTTAGATGTAAATCTTTCCATTTTCCAGGATGCGAAATGGGGTTTAATTGAATCACTTAGAGACAGAGTTAGTTTTGTAATTGCTTCACCATCTCTTTAAGGCCAAACTTTCCATGAAATAAGGCAAGCAAATTTAGCCAATTACCGTTGTTTTCCCTGGTGCAACGCTTAGTGACTGAGGAACCTTGGCCGTCATCTTCTACAGCTGGCAGTCAGTACTCACTTGCTAATTTTTTAAGCCAATGGTGTTCCTAGCTAAAACAAGAGTCAACATATGTATCTTAATTAGCTATGTCTCCATATCGTGGTACAAGCATTATAATCTAGACTAGATAAAAATCTTAGAAAGCGGTATCCTGTTCGGAGCCCAATTAGTGGAATGACTAATTTGCTATCAAAATATCTTGTGCATGGCTGCAACCATACAATCTCCAACCCCCTTGTACTATGCGCACATTTCTATCATGTCCTTAGTTATTCTCATCTAACTTTCCCCATTTGAGCCCTCTCTTACTCTCTCACTGTGGGCTGTTGACACTGCCTTATATCAACTTTTCCATTGAGGCGCAGAATGATAGCGCTTTGAGGCCTTTAAAGCAGCACTATGCTGTTACAGTCGACTATGCTTCTGCGAAGCCGCCGAGGCATTGACCAGAGTGTCCTAGTTGGCAATGGCAAAATGAGGTTGTGAGGAGGAAGCAGTCAGGCTGGGACTGGCTGCAATTGATGCCTCTGAATTGCCATGTGGAGCGCATGGCCAGTGCTAAATTGCTGCATAATGAGAGTTTCAATATACCAAAATTAGTGGTTTGGCTGGTTATTCAATTTTGAGCCAGATTTTGTGATATCACCATATCTTAGCCTGGAACTTTAATTGAACATTTTGTGTTTGAACATGCTTGGAATATGTTAAAACATTTGTTTTTTTAAAAAACCTGTTGTAAGTTTATTTAGGAATGCCTGAAATTTGGAATATTTGTGTTAAAGCATCGAACTTGCATGAAACTTTAAAACATGACACTGATACCTGAAACCTCGTAAGAGTGCTAACTGACTGATTCTCGGTCCAATAATATGCTGTTGTGCAGCAGCATATTAATAATTGTATGACCTATTCAGTAGTGTGTATATTGTTATGTCAACCTTTTTTGGTTGCACAGCAAAAATGTAAGATTATCATACTCATTAGCCTTTTGATTGGCAGTTTGGCACATGCTAGTTCATTTGTTCTAGTGTTCGTTTTTTATCACTTGCAATCTGATTCTTCTAATCTATAATCTATTGTGGGGCCTTCTTGGTTGTAGATATAATTACCTAGAGAGGATGAATGGGGTAACAACATTGTATTCAATCCCTAGTACTGTTGCTGAGAGTGTGAACTACTGTGATCAAATTGAAAATCGTCATCCAATCAACATGTCTGGTATTGAAGGCATTACAATTCCCAGTGGAAGCCATGGTTACATTTTGAAATTTCTTGAAGATGATGTTGCACTAGTTCGCTGGGAGGTAAAAGACCACCTCTGTGCCACCATATTTAGCAGTATGAATGTGCTGTGTTATGTACAGCGTTTCCCCAAGTATCCCTTGTCTGATGAATGGTGAAGTACTGAAATCAGTTTTATGTGGTGCTTAATTATGCACTGATAATTTTATAATGGTAGAAAATTCTATATGCTCCTTCTAAATTGGTTGTTTATAGAGCTATCTTTGGCATCCATTAGCTTCCTATTTCTGTTTTATATTCCTTTTCTTTGAAATTGTTCATGTTGCTAGTAAATTGTGCATGCAATTTTTTTGACGGAAATTTGTGCATGTATAGAAATCCTGGCCTATGAGGCCAAATACTGTTATCAATAATGAATAGCATGCATAGCTATGAGCAGCAAAAACATCTCTCTCTCTCTCTCTCTCTCTGACACACACACATATCTAATCAACATGTTATGCTGTGCAGATTCCATGAATTCATTATTACATTTTGTTTGGTTTTACAGGGTAATTAGGATTAGTCATGTATTGTTACTTCAAATTTGTGTTCCACATCACCAACTGAACACGTATTGGTGTATAACCCAGATGAGGCCGACCACTTTTATTGGACCTTTAATTGTTAGACTAAGCTGAATTTGATCAAGCCTGCATGTATAGTAAGGAAAAAAAAATCATTTGTATCTTTCCAGGCTTGGGATTTTGAGGATCCTACAAAACTAGTTCATGAAATATAACAAATGGAAAATATTTTTTAACTGTTGCTGTAGTTCTATGAACTATTATTTTACCTTTAGGTTGTCATGGATGAGAACCTGTATAATCAGAGTCTAGTTCATTTTCTACTCCCTCCACTTCTCGAAAACATGTCGTTTTAGACATATCCTATGTCAAAGTTTATAAACTCTATCCGTGAATATCTTTTGAACTATTTGAATTTGGCACATGAAAGTCATACATATAAATTCCTCTAGAAAAACACTTACATAATATCATATTGTTTTGCATATTCTATAAATAAATTGCATGGTTAATCAGTGGTCAAAGTTGCATTCGGCCGTGTTAATGTCCAAAACAAGAAGTTTTCAAGAACTGGAGGGAGTATAACAGGTTAGAACTGGCAATGGCAGACTTATTTCATGTCCTGTCCTTATATGCGTACCTTTTTATGACCTGCTTGCCATTTAGAATCACCAAAGTACTAAACAAATGAGTCCTTTCTGTCTTCTTGTTTAAATATTAGTTCTCTTTAGTCCATTCACTCTAAAGTTACTAAACAATGTCAAGAACTTTATGATGTATCTGGTGATGTACGTGTGTATGTATCGGTCTATGTGGGTTTTCCTATGTGTATGGGCTTTCCTATTATGCCCCTTGTATGTGTGTGTATATACTGGCCTCAGATGAAATGTGGCTTTATTGTAGGTAAAATTGTGGGTTTTCCTTCTATGCCCCTTGTACGTGTATATATGCTGGTCTATCGGCTTTAGATGAATACAAGCTGCCTTCATAACTGTGTCAAGAAGTTTAAATTTAGCTTTTATAATTTGATTTGATGTTGAACCAACTTAGTATATTGTTATTGTTATGTTTGATCCCTTTTATTCTAACTAGTCATTAAAGTTTTCAAGCATTTCCTCTCCATGAGCTCTGCAATCCTCTAGTGTTGCATTAACACTGAATACTATATTATTTTTCTTATTCCTAAAGTATTTCTTAAAATTTGTACTCTTGCTTTCTGTATGACTTTGGTATTGGTTCCAGAACGTGTCTGCTTGTAGTGCTGTCAAAATTAAACTCTATGCCTAGATGGGAAGAACATCTGGACAAGTAATTAGTAATAATGGATCTATAAATTACAAAATGAGGCAGTATACATCATCTGAATTATTTTTAGTCCGCAAACCCCTTTTCCCTAAAGTTTTTTTTTGTTGCATTGTGAAATGCTGGAAAATAGTAGTTTCCGTTGCAATGTTAATTCTTTTAATTGATTGTCGAATCATTTGACTAACATTAACTATGTTTATCTAGTTCCCACATTCTGGTGTTTTCTTTCTGCTTGTAACTTTGGCACAAGATCTCCATTCACATAATTATGAGGAAGCCTGTGATATAATTAACTTGCTGCATCGAATGGTATCATCCAACAAGGTGATCACCCTTTCTATGGCCTACACCTCGATTAGTAGCTGCCACATTATATTTGCTATAATGTCTTTATCTGTACCTATTAGTTCTGTTTAATTTAGTGCAGCTTCTTTACATTGCTTTTAATGGTGATAAAATCAAATTTTAGACTTGAATATGCATTTATTATTTTATATAGGATCTATGCTTTGCTTTGCTGCACGCTGACAAGTCGTTGGCTGTTCAAACTTCAAAGAACTTGGGGCAAATCGAAAAACATGTCAGGTTTGAAACTCATTTACCATAGAATAAGTCTACTTTTGCCCTTGAAGTTTAGCGGTTCGTTTACAAATCCTTTGATCTACACTACTAGGTATTGTGCTCTTACGCTTACAAATGGGAGGCCTGTTAGGTTCGACCAGCACTATACTTGCTGAATCCACACCTGACTAGGTCGGCGCGCTGGTCTAGGGCCGGCTGGCCAAGGAGAGGGAAGTGTTTGGTTACCAAATAAGAAGGATTAGGATAAACATGAGTTGGTTGGGTTGTTTCCTTTAAGTATTTTCATGTTTACAGTGAGGCTATATTAGCTACGTCAAGGAAAGCAATAAAGCAGATTATTCTGTTCTCTCTCTCTCATTCTCTTTTCCTCACGCCACATAGAGCAACACCGCCGCTGTTTTGCGCCACCACCATTGGCTGGCGCTATCATGTCGCCAGTCAAAGCCACCAATTGGAAGAAAAGATCATTATCGTGCATGTACCATCTTGGTATCATAACCTGTCATCAGTGGCACCATGTCCAACAATGATGGTAACCGATCTGACGAGGAGAGGTTCCAACGGATCCTCCGAAAACTCGAAGACATGTTGATAGTCCAGGACGGACGCTCGACACAATTCGCCACTATCACCACGCGCCTTGACCATCACGACTCATGCATCGCCAAAATTGAATATCTGGTCCATGCGTTGGTGGAGTTGACGAGAAAGGGAAGGGCTTGGAAGAGTCGGTCTATGTCCCTTCAGGCCGGCGCAACATCAACGGCAGTAGTGGCGGCATGCCGACCACTGCCGAGGGTCGGAGTGGCAGTGGCGGCCATCTCGCCACTCCCGATGGACATCCTCCCAAACCTTAGCAATGTGAGTTTGCGATCTATGAAGGCGCCGACGATCTGCTGCCCTGGACTCATGTGAATTATTTTTTCGGGGGGCAGCACACGACTGACAATTACAAGGTCAGCATGGAGGTGTATCACCTGCATGGGAGGCGCAACAATGGTACATGCTTTTGGAGGAAGAAACGGGCGTTCCTACATGAGCGCGCTTCAAGGAACTCGTCAACCTTTGTTTTGGGCCGCCGACCCGCATCAATCTCCTCACGGAGATCAAGAATCTTTGTCAATACAGGACCGTGGCGCAATACCAGAAGGAATTCGAGGCACTGCTGCCCTGGTCCAATCTTCGTCAAGATCAGAAGATCGAGATGTTCATGGTGGGCTCAAGGAGCGCATTGCAATTGCCGTGGATCTTGCTGCACATAGACGCTCGCCATGGCTATGAGCCTAGCCCGGGTGCACGAACGACTGCAATCCATGAAATGGATGGCGCGCGCAGCACGACCAAGCCGATCGCTAGGAGGGGCGGCGCTAAGGACGTGGCTTAGCCTCAAAGTGATCCCAGATTTGGAGGCCATTAACGGAGAGCCGGAGGGTGTGGACCAGTTATACATCTCCCTACTTGCACTCACGAGCTGTTTGTGGAGGAGTGTGGGTTAGGTTTAGCCAGCACCATATGTGCTGAACCCACGCCTAACCAGGTTGGCTCGCTGGTCTAGGGCCTGCTGGCCAAGGAGGGGGAAGTGTTTGGTTACCAAATAAGAAGGATTAGGATAAACATGACTCGGTTGGGTTGTTTCCTTATTTAAAGTATTTCCATGTTTAGCGTGAGGTTATATTAGCCGTTATAAGGAAAGCAATAAAGAATTAAGTAGCAGATTATTCTGTAGCTCCCATATCTCTATCGTTCTCTCTTCCTCACGCCACGTACAGCAGCGCCGCTGCTGCTATGCTCTACGGCTACAACCACCGTCTGCTAGCGCCATCACGTCGCCAACCAAAGCCACCAATCCAAAGATCTAGGCACAATTACTACCTTCGTAATCGTGCACATACCAAAGCTGCCTAGATGTTTCTTCATGTCACCTTATGTTTCACCCTATTCTGTGATTATATTACAGTTTAGGGTGTTAGCTAGAGAAACTGCTGTAGTTTATGGGCTAAACTATACTTCTTTTCGGCAAAATCACCTGCAAAGCAGTCTTAGAGGGCTATTTAGACAATTTTATATAGTTTAGGGGGCACACAACCCAGGTCAAGGGAGTATGCAGGCGAGCCAACACTATGCTTCAGGGTCAAAAGTAGACACTTTCCTTTTCAATATAATGCTTTGAAATGAACAAAACTTTACCCTTTTCAGGATCGATGTTGTTAAGATATTTTTCACAACCATTTTAAAATGCGTGCAAGATGTTCGTAACACCGGCTTAATGTCAAAAACCCTTGGTATGCTAGCAGAGATGCTCAAGTGGTAAGTTGCATTACCTCTTGTTTAAGTGTTCTGTTCATGAAAGGTGCCCTTTTTATTAGTTTTTTAACTGTATATATTTCTATTTAAAATATGTTGGTTAATCAGTTGCTATTTGCTACTTTGATATATGTTTAGTGTTCCATACCATGTGTTTGATGTGGCATTGGAGTGCAGCATCTTCACTCCACAATCAAATGGTCCATCAAGGTAATTTTACTTCTATTCTTTTGAAACAAAATATTTATTGTCATTAGTCATAAGTACTATAGCACACAAATTG
Organism: Raddia distichophylla; assembly: GCA_005191435.1. NCBI lineage: Eukaryota > Viridiplantae > Streptophyta > Magnoliopsida > Poales > Poaceae > Raddia > Raddia distichophylla. The sequence continues at coordinate 32,426 of SPJY01029912.1, read as the reverse complement.
TTCCTAGGCACAAATTTAGTTGCACCTTCTATTCTGTAAATGAAAAAGGATTTTCCTTCCATTCATATTGGCTTTCATCACTGCATCTTTGTTTTTCAGAGTCAGTGCATCTATTTATTGAATAATCGGAATAACCTTATTTGGTATTGCTGTAATGGGATGCCCATTGTTATATTTCCAGTGGTAGTCTAGTGTTTCCAGTTCCCTGTTGAAGTTCCAAGTCTATAATTAATGTTTGCGCATTCCTGTTGTAGATTTCAATATTTAATATTTTTTAGAAGATGAACCACCCAAATATTACAAGCACAGTTTCCTCTTTGCAGTGATTGGTTACTTTCTGGTGAGTTAGCTAGAATGCTTTTTGCAGCCTCTGAGGAAAATGGAGACTGCTCTTTACTTGCAACTTCAGGCATGTATTTCTGCAAATTAACTCATTTTCTTATAAGCCCTGTGTTTATTACTTTTCAATATCATATTTTTCCTATTATGTTAGCCTTTCTTATTTTTTTTAAGCAAACGCTCAATTTTTAAACAAAATCAGAAAAAATAGGCCTTTTGAAATTACAGGAATAAACCTTTGACAACAGTTCGATTGTTGACAGGGAGTTGTCATTTTAGTTGTTGACCAGTCAACGTGGTTGAAATGTAGGCTTGAAATTCTACAAGCCATGTCTTTCCCACGTGAACAAGTCAACAATTGAAATGTTGGCTCTGACTCGTCGACAGCAGTATATTCCTGTCAGTTTTCAAAACGACTATATTTTGTGTATTTTATAAGACATTGATTTTTTAATCAAAGCTATAGATTTTAATTGTGGTTATGCTTATTGATTTTTTTTATTTTATTCTATTTTTGTACTTCTGGGGTATACATATTGATAAATCTTTGTCTGATGATTTTGAACCTTGAGATTCGGTAGAAAAATAGAATAGGCAAAATCCTTCTGAAGTATTATATGTATATATGCAATTATTTATTTATGATTACTAAAACGATTGCCAGGCTTACCACAAAACCATTTCCTGGTCCTTCTAAAGCATGATATGAGTGTTCACATGTGAAAGTACCTTGTTAACACGGATGAAAGCAATTTACGGAATTCAGATGCATTCTAGGACATGAGTTAACTATTTAAATTGATAAATCTGAATGATGTTGAGAAAAATATCCAGCATTTTGTTTTTTTAAGTGATCCACCATTTTGTTTTTTAAAATGATCTATCATTAAGCTCTTAAATTCCAAAGTACCCAGACAATTCAGTTACATTTTTTTGCAACGCTAATTGTTTTTTGCTCATGTAATGCTTCAACTAAAAATGCAATGTTTTACATAGTGGGTAGTGGAATTGTAGCGGTGTGTTTTTTTTTATGAAGATACTAAGATTGCCTATATTGGGGATATAACAGATGCTACATGCTTAGTATGGAACATTGAAACTATAAAAATATACCTAGGCTTTAACTATAAATCTCAGGCATAATTTGCATAGTAACATCCAAAATATAATGTCCAAACATGTTAAAAATTAGGATAACATCAACATCATGAAAGCCATAGAGTTATGCTATCAATCTTCATCTTTGTTGAAGAAATTGGGAAATCAACATCCCCTTCAATGAATTGTGGAATATGGAGGTTTATAAATATGTGGGAATATGGAAGCCTAATCAATGTAATGAAAAATGTTAGTATTATTGTATAGAGGATAATAGGTGCATCAACACGGTATTTGTCTATATTGCACAAAACCAAAAGAACAACCGATATGTAGTGGTTAAGATACCTTGGCCACTATAATGTGACATTTAGGTCATGTTTGGGTGGCTGCTTCTCACTCTACCAGGCTACTGACAGTCCTCGCATGTTGGGATGCTTGCATGATGGCTGATAAAACCTGTCTGGCCACGTGCAAAAAACCTGATCTAACAAGGCTCAAGGGAAACATAGTTCATGGACATTTCTAGGGACCTTGGCTTGCATGATGCAATTGTGATGTAGCTCGTATGTAAAAAGACTAGAGAGCTGGATCTCCTTGTGGTGATGGGGCAAATGGGCGATGGCTCAGATGCGCATCGATGGTGGTGTAGACAGAGCTTGTAGATCTCGTGCCTTGGCTAAGTGGCGTGGCCTAACTTGGGGACAATATTGTGGCGCATGTGGTGGGCTTAGGCAAGACATGGCTGACGATGTTGGTGTGGGCCGAGCTCGGGGACAACATTCCTGCGCATGGGGCGGGCCATGGCACACGGGCGATGACGGTGGTGTTGGCTGAGTTTGGGGTTGACTGCGTGGCTCATGGGTGATGTCTGTGGTGGCGTGATTGAGCTTGGTGAGTTGTAATGGTGATGCACGGGGATGGTACACTTAAGCTGTTTGAAGAATTGTCTCAAGTCAGATGCAAAGACAGTTGCAAGCAACCAAACAAATGATACAGTCCCTGGGTTTTCATATCTTGTACAGGCTAGGCTGGATTCATTTGGCAAGCAAACAGCCTCTAAAATCATTTAACTATATTCTATCAACTGGATGACTATGGTTTGTTGAAATAATATATGCACGGATATTTGATTTCTTGGCTTATTAGGGAGTGCTTAGGGCCTTGTTCTTTTCTGCGTATCGTTGTGTTGGCGTATTACCGTAGCAAATTTGAGAGCCCTCGAAAAGAGGTCTAAATTTTTGTAAAAAAAAAAATAAAATATAGTTTTAGGATCTTTGGAACGACTACTAAAAGCCACGAAAAAATCACTACAAATTATCACAACATATAGGCTATATAAAAATAAAAAATTTGATACGGTAATACACAACGGCACGATACACTGAAAAGAACAAGGCCTAGTATTGAGCATCACTTTCCTGTATGTTACTGCTGCTATTGTTATTATTGGAAGTGGTGACCTAATGAACAGCTATGCTTTTGCAGTGCTTGATTTTGCCATTCAAGTTCTGTTGAAAGGATCTGCAGCTGATGATTTCATATCTTCATTCATTGTATTTGCAATCCAATACATCGTAGTTAATCATATCAGCTGGAAATATAAGAAGTATAGTCGCTGGAAAACAACCCTGAAGGTGCAATTCTTTTTATATAATTTGTTTGATCTTGCTGAAGATAACCACTTTAGTGTAGATTACTAACCAAAGTTTTGCCCCCTTTTTCATTGATTTGTCTTTCTGAAAGACCATTGATTTGTCTTAAGAATTATTTCGAATTTCTTTAGCTTATTTTATATTTTTATTACTAGTTAGGAGTAGGACAACATTTCTCTTCACTACGTATCTAGAAATATATTAGCTTTCTTTAACTTGTGTCTATTTATTATTGATATTTATAATCGATGAAATTGAATTTGAAATTTTTTCATTGAATTGTAAATGGCAAGGTATTTGAATTGGTGAAGAGCAGTATTCAAGTGAAACCATTCTCGTCAAAGCTTGGTAGCATCATTTCAGAATTTCTGTTATATGATTATTCTATTCACAGTGTTCTATGGCAGATTTTGACCATGTCAACACAATTAATGGAAGTAAGCATATTCTTTCTTGCGTATGTACCTCCTTAGCCTGAATACCCTTTATGTGACAAAAGTGATGAAATATTTTCAGCATTCGTATGGCAGCTACTATGGTCTTAAGGATATTGAAGACATACAACTTGTTCTTTGTTGTGTACTTGATATTATATATTACATGCTATGCAACACACCAGAGGTAAAACAATTCTTACATTGTTATGATATTTTCACCATTTATTTTACAAGCTAAAATTGTCTAATCGATATTTTACATTTTTTTTAAAAATCTGAATGCCTTTTGTTAGATCCCTTTTCATGTATCTATCCTGTCATCACACATTACTGATCACTAAGAATTGAACTAGACAGCAATGCTATTGTAGAACTTCTTCCATTAATGTCTTTGCCTCAAGTTTGTGCCCTTTATAGTGTTGTACTAAACACTAATCTTGACAAATTTTAGAAATAGCACTTGTATTGATATGAGGCCAAGGGCCGGTATATATAGCGTACATGAAAAGCCTAAATAAGGCAGGAAAGCCCATATAAGGGCAAAGGATCTAATCTATCCCAATATGATAAAGGGCTCCTAATATATGTCTTAACACCCCCCTCAAATGCAAGGCATATACAATAGCATTTGAAATAGAATAACAAAAAGAAAATTACCCCCCTCAAATGCAAGGTGTATGCAATAACATTGCATTTGAAAGAGATAGACTAAAAACACAAATCTATAAAGCACCCTTCCTTAAATGCAAGGCGAATACAAAAGCATTGCATGTGAACATGAATGCAAAAATAAAATCGAAGTCCATGTCTTGCAAGAGATAGACTAAAAACAAAAATCTATAAAGCACCCTCCCTCAAATGCAAGGCGAATACAAAAGCATTGCATTTGAACAGGAATACAAAATAAAATCGAAGTCTATGTCTTGCAAATGTCATTGTAGTTGTTGTAGCGTGTAGTCATGTTGTGATAATATGACGAATCCAGAACTCCTATCCTTGGTCGTAAGATAGCCAAGAAAGCACACGGTACAAAGGCAAAGCCACAACAAAAAGGATAAAAGGAAATTAAGAATGTGACAACATATCTGAAAGTGTCAAATCAAGCTAAGGAGAAGCATGGCAGTGGAGATCAAAGCCTTGAAAGTCAATTGCGTAAAAGAAACACGTAATGACAAAAAAAGTGATATAAGAAAACTCAAGGAAAGAGCATGCACTGCATGCTATAAAAAATAAAATGATTTGACTGTTGTGGACTCGTACGATATATACATGAGCTGAGAGACAAAAGTATAGGATTTTGGTGGACATAGTGGGAGCTAGAACTAAAGACACCTGAAAAGAGACTCAAGGATAGACTCAAGATGCTGAAGACTGAAAGATACGTGCAGCAGCATGAGATCCTTGCAGCAACATACCAAAAGACATCGCCACAGTACTATAGTACTCTTGACACAAACAGTGGCACACCAACTGAGCTGGAGACACCACCACGAAGAGGGGCATGCAATAGAAGGCTCAAGGTAGAAGAGCCAGCTGCAGCCCGACGGTGGCCCACTTGAAGAACAGGGATCCAATGCAATGGCCAGGAGATGGGCAAAGAGCAAGCACAGATTAGCGGTGACCCCAAGCAGCAATGTAGATCCAGAAAATGCAGAGTAGAGGTGGCACAGATGAAGCCGATGATACAGGCCTGGGGTAGAGGATGCTGAGCTCGATAGCTCAATTAAATCCAAAGGTCAGGGCGGCGCCGGATAAGCAGGCGCAATGACAACGAGCGGCAACACAAAGTGGCCGTGCTGTGATGGAGAGCAGCGATGAGCGATCGTGTGCTGCAGTGGATGAACGGTCTCGCTGAAGATATCTGCGGCTTGAGGAAGACCAGAAGGCCAACGGGGTGGCCGCCCCTGGGAATAGAGATTGCCTCCTGGGGGCTGCAATAGCGGAAGACGAGTCGGTTGCTACAACTTTGGCAACGACGTCCGTTCCTGAGCAGTGACCAACGAGGAGACCAAGCTGGGCAGCGGGGTCTGTGCCAAGCAGAAACAACGGTGATGCTGGCCCGGGTTCCTGGAGGTAACAAGGGCAATTGACCCGGTTTGGTTGCAGCCCCACTGGTGCAGCACTCGAAGAGAGGGCGTTGCCCCCAGCGGCTTCGAGATGACGTCGGTGGATCTGACGTCCAAAGGAGAAGAGGTGGCAGCTCCGGCGGCTAGTAGACGAGCGGCAACTGGAGAGGCGGCGATCCAGATGGCAGCAGCGAGAACGAGTTGCGGGTGATATGTAGAAAACCACGATGATTATGAGCATCAAGGTAAAGCTACAGCTAGGCACGAAGAACCGCGACGGCTAGAGCGGGGAAGCGCGTGGTGAGGATCGGTGGCGGCTCGAGAAGTAAAATTCTAACCTAATGCTGTGATACCATGTTAGGAATAGCACTTGTATTCATATGAGGCCAATGGCCGGTATATATAGTGTACATGAAAAGCATAAATAAGGCAGGAAAGCCTAGATAATGACAAAGGATCTAATCTAATCCTAATATGATAAAGAACTAATATATCTCTAACAACGAACACATAGATTGTGTCAATGACGTTATGAATTCAACATTTACTTGAGAAGGCTGCTGAATTCACTTTGGGTTGTTTTTTTTAAGGCAGCATAGACCAAAATTTGTTCTATGCGCTACCATGAGAATTCTTCTTGAGAATCATTTTCTATATCTTGCAATGCAATATTAGACTTTGCACAGTATACTGTTTTAATAAACTATAGTAAAAATTTAAAAGGATCTTGTTGCATACCATATAAAATTTTAAGTAAATCTTTGAGATACAAACATAGTAACATGCATAACATTTAATACATCCATGTGACCTGTATAACATAATCTTAATTTATACTTTGCTGTGCTCTCATTACTGGGTTGATATCATTAGTTTTATGTTACATCAAACTATAGTTAGATATCAGTGCCATTTTATTGCCCTTGTAACTTGTAAGGATACCATAGGGCCCACTCTTTGGTCTAGCAAAGGGCTCTGCAGATTTTTTAACACCAGTCCGTTAGGATTTATGCCACATGCAGTGTTAGATATTTTAACACCAGGTCTATTTTAAAACGCTGGCGTTGTTTTTTCAGAATATGGAATAACATTGTTTTATTACACTGCTTTTCTGTTTCTCTCGACTCTTGTCTGTCCTTCAGGAGGCGGTGCCAAATTCACCTTTTGTTACTATGGTTTTGTCATCTTCGTTAAAGCCATTTCCTTTTGTCACAACTGTGATATCATCGATGTCCTTTCAGAATTCAGTAAGTGGAGATTTATTGTCCTGAATTAAATATTATGGCTTCATTAAGCGTAGCTGTTACTTCTGTCCATATTAGAATTTAGAAAGGATTCCAGGCTGTATAGGCAGTTTTATCTATCTGATGCCGGTGGGTTAATGTCATCATGGTGGGCTTTTGAGGGGCATGTGTTGGTTTTAGGCCTATTCTATCAGCTCACATGTACCACTTGCTTTCATCAAAACACTTACCTATAGCCTGACATATATCCTGGCAACATTCTGTTTGCTTCTACTACTGAAGGCAGAAAAGAAAGAAAAAGAGTAAAATAGTAAATGAAAGAATTTATACGATATATCTATCCATTTTCTCATGTTTCGTTGAACTTTACTGAACACCGGATATTTGTATTCATTTTTTACACAGCTTTAAAAACTAAGTTCATCATAAACATAGTTATGTACATGGTTTATAATTTGGATTTGTGCATGAGATATTTTTTACTTAGATGGCCTCATTCTGTCTAGAAATGCTCATTTGTTTTGTTTAATATGTTCTTTGTTATTGCGGTAATGTATTAGTCAATGGGATCAGAACCACTTTTGAAGGCCAAGTTGGTCAGAAGAACTCACAAACTACACCTTCTTTTTCCCTAGCAAGATGAATTACAATCCTTTAAACACATATTGTTCATGACACTTAATAATCATCTTTCTGGTCGTCCTGTATATCATCAATGCCTTTTTAGCTTTGAGAGCTGAGCAGCTGAGACTGAGGATGCTCATTTGTTTCCTAGGTTATACAAGTCTCTGCAGCTAGAACATTTTCAGTATTGTGCTTCACTGCTTGTAGAGCCCAACCTCAACTCATGGAAAATACTAGCTTTATTGTTGATGGTTCAGAGGTTAGCAGCTTTGCCTCACCTAGTACTGGTTCAATGTTTGTGGTGATTTGTGCCACTATTTTCTTTTTCTACCTTCCATGCTGACATAACTCTGTTTCTTCTGTTCTCTATTTTTCTTTCCTAATTGCTCTTAGATTTGGAAACTGCAAAAAAGTATTTCCCGCATTCTTGATGCGGAAATTAATGATTATTTGCTTGTGGCTATATTCAACCTTTTGACTTCAGCTGTTCGTTATCAGGTATTATTTTCATTCATAATGTTCTTTTTTTGTCTATGCTATATGTAACCTGTGACATAGTTAGCTGATCTTAGTCATTATTTTATCCTTTTGAGTGTAAAACGCCCATGCAATTTTTGTGTTTCAGACATGTATATTCATTTATACTGGTCACGGCTGTATTATCTCTGTATGTTTTAAAATGAGAAAATCACAAATTGCTGCGCTAGAAGTTGTAACGAAATCTCACGCCGTGGATGTTGAGAATTACTCTTTCGGTCCCTAGAAGTTGTCATTTTTATGGTAGCCCCAAAACTAGGAATGCCTAGGTGCCCATTAAGTGCTGAAATGGACGCCACATCTCTCTGACCATTAACAGCGCGGTGGCACACGCGGCGAAAGGTGCACGGGAGGCATCCATGGTAGGGGGGCCTGGGTGGAGGGAGGGAGGCTGCAAGTAGATAGATGGACAGGGAGGGGACATGGTGGTCAGATCTGGAGGGCACCGTCGTAGGTATGCTGACAGGGGCGTCGCGCCCCTGATGCCGATAGAGCGAGGTAATCGTGAGGAGAAGGAGATGATGAATTGGAGGCCACCTCAACGTTTATAGTACATGTGGCAAGTGACATCAGCGTTTAACTGACATGTTGAAGCCACCTTATCATTTAACGGCATTTAAAAGCAGCCCTAACGGATTTGGGGCAATGGTGCAAATAGATGCAAGTGGGGCTAAGTGAGAAAACACTACAAGTTCATGGAGTACCAGTGTAATTTTCCCTTTTTCGAATTTAGTTCCTTGAAGTTTATTATCTTGCTATCTTGACTTGTCTACGTATTTACAGACACCTGAATCACCAAACATTATTTATACTGTGGATCAACTTGAAATTTGTTTTTATTGCAGCCCACTCTTCTTATTTCGTTGACAGAGGAGCAGAGTACAAGGACACCAGATGATCTTAATAGTTCCATGAATAATAAGATCAATTGTTCTTCTGTTGTTGACACTGCAAAATGTACTGCTAGACTTGTTGAGCAAATCTTGCTTTATATTGGAAGGTCCACTGAGCTCATGAATAGGTAAATTATTTTACAATGTTTCTCACTGTGTTTTGTTACAATAATACAATATACACTGTTACCTTTGTTTGAGCTGAAAGTTGAGGGGCCTAATTTTCTTTTGATAGAAGCATGAAATTTTCTATCTCTTAGAAACATATATTATTCACTGCTTCATCTGACATAATTCCTTTACATTTTAAGTTTCTAAAAGAAAATAACTCAGGAGTGATAGTGCTTGCTTGCCATCCCAGGTTTGATTCCAGGATCAGACCCAGTGTGCCTCATTTAATAAGAGTACATGTATGCTTGTTGTGGGAAACCTCGTGATTGTGCTGAGAGGTGTTGATGCCTCCGCAAAGTACTAGCATTTGTAGGTGACGTGCACTCATGTGTTTGCATTGGTGGCCTCATTATTGTGTGCATTGGGAGTGTTGTAGCTAGGTCGTCTACTTTGTTCTTCTAACTTTTTTTATATACATTCAGTTGAACTGAATTATGCTATGATATTTAACATCAGTGTTATTCTTTGCAGATCTCCTTCTTTATTACTTAGTATTCTTGAACTACTGAAGGCATTATGGGAAAGTGGTGTTCAATTGATTTGCATTTTAGATAAGCTGAGAAGTTCTAAAACATTCTGGGAGAATTTATCACGGTGTATTCGTGCTACCTTTGATAGTTGCCCTATTGACAGTGATGACACTATTGATGAGAAATTTTCTCTGAGGTATGGTCACAATGCTTTAGTCCTTCATTGTATACTTGCTAATTGGATTGTCAATCCTGGATTTTAGTTAAATAAACATGTCTAAATAAACTCCTAACATATTTGGGCTAACATTGACAATGATGCTATTATCAATAGCATGAGCAATATTTATATTGCTATCTTTTATCTTAGCCACCAACACACCAGCCCCAATTTTAGAACTATGTGTAAAAAATAATTTAAGATAAGATCTCTTCATAGTATGGTTCACTAGGAATCACTACAAGGCAAGTCTTGCAATTGCAGGTATTATTGCCAAGGCAAAATCTTTCAGATTATGTCACATGAGTTGTTCTTGCAAGGAAATTTGCTTGCAGAAGGAAAAATTTCTATCCCTGTCCCAGATGGTTCAAAGGAGCCAAAAGAACCTTACAATGCACCCTGCCCGAACAACATAGTGCTCCAATGGTTTGATAGTACTATTGTGGAATTGATCAATCATTTGTCAAGTAATGGATACCAAAAGGAGCTTCATCGTGCCAAGGTATCACTGTTATTGTCTTCTGAAATGATTAAATGAAAAGTGGATAATGTCTTTTTTAAAATTTTTTTTTTGCACGTTTCCATGCTTGTTGGTTGTGTAACTTCTATAATACAGAATGGAGCCGGTGGCTTTTAAAAGTGGAATTTACTCTCATGCCTCAAAGTACTTTGCCAATTGCTCTAATGCCCCAAATTAATTTGCATTTGCTCATTTGCTCCAAAGTACTTGAGCTAATTGCTATTGTGCCCTTTTTTGAATATTTAGCAAAATTTTAGCAACTAAATGAGGGGAAAAGACTAAAATACCCCTCCATTTGCAAATGGAACCAAAAAAGGTATAATTTCAGTTCTACGTATTTTTTTTAGTCGAGAAATGGTTATTGCCAATGGATCGGCGGCGGTACCAGGAAACAGAGAGGAAGCTGGGAGTCATTAAGTAACCAGAACATCTGTGGTTTTTTTTAGTTGTAACGTGGTCATCGCAAACAGAGGGGTATTTGTCGCGACCCCAGGCTTTACCAAGATCTACTCATGAACGATTGCTAGTTCTAGAGATCAATGCTAGCAACTCATGAGCGACAATTGTCGAACATCATCACACAATCACATTTAACTATGAAAATAACATATTAATGCAAAAGTAATTGTAGCACAACCACTTATTACAATAGTTTGATTAGGACCATATAATATAGTTCAGAGTGTGGAAATCCAAATATGCAGCGGAATAAAGTATGACGCTGCCCTAATCCAACCCTTGAGCGATAGCTAATCTTGGTCGAAATCTGGCAGAGACTCCTCCTGAACCTAGGTAAACCGGACCCGATTCTTCTCTTGAATACAAATATATCCGTGGTTTATATAGTGAGTACACGGCTACCCAGCAAGAACCCTTATAATGAATTCAATGGTATAAAAAGAACAGGATGGCTATTTGCATAAACACCTATTCTAATCAAGTTAATTAAAGTGTTGTAAAAGCATTTGTTGAACAATTAATAATGAAAAGATTCCCAAAGTAACACACAGAGCTCGGCTTTCAAAGCCCCTTTGTAAAACTGCACGAGCCTCAAATAAATCAAACAAAACCAACCCATTAGGTTATTAACACATGAGACTACCATGTACGACTTTCCTCCTTTCCCATTACCATGGGAACGGCTATCATGATAGTTTCAACTCTGTAAGTGTAGCACACTTTACCCATAAGTCTAATGGTACTTTTATGTCTTATCTCTTTCTTTGGAACCCAGACTAAGTAACGATACAAGGCGATTCATTAGTTCCTTCCGTTAACACCGATACCTCTAAGGTTTTGATATCTCGGGTCCCCCTCTTGAGTCAATGGACCACAACCTGATTTTTTCAAAGTATCATGTGCTAACAGTTTTCCCTAACTGCTAAGCCAGGACTAGCACATGTTGTCCGACATGCTAGAGCTAGCACTTATGGTTGTGCTTGTATGGTTTTGCCGGATAAGCACGTGTCAAGAGTCCTTAGACTAAGGTGACTACCTCCACCACAATCCTCATTTCACAAAACCACCTGACTTGCCACCTTAAGTCAACACACATCACGTAGGTTTTAGTTTATTAGGTTATTAAAGTAACTCAGCACCTCCAATCATACCAAGTCACAAGAGTAATTAAATGATGAAAAACCTATCAACTAATAACCCACGAGCACTAGCATCTATGCACAAGGATAGGCTAATAAAATAACTATGGCAGCAATAAATAGGCTAAATTCATAAGATAGATGGCTCAGTGTGAATATAATAGGCTTCTAACCCTTCCCTTCATTTTATGCAAGAGAAAAATAAATAAAACAATTGACGGGTGAGTTTTTGCAAAATAGGAGAGCAAGATGCAATCTATCTTGTCTTGGTAGTACTTCGGGTCTTACGACCCTCCTTCGAACTGCTCCCAGAAAATCCCCGATCAACGCGAACACGGACGATCTACACGTAGATACAAATGAATAAGAACAGAAAAATAATCAACAGAACTTACACCTCAATAAAATATATATAACAATTCCTATAAGTTTTGGATAAATAGGCGGGGCTGAAGCGTGCGCGGGTGGGAGTGGCGGCGCTGCAGGACGCGTGGCATGCGGGGATTGGCAGCGGCGGATCTGGGTCGGGGCACGGTTGGTGAGGCGACCGGCAGCGACGGCGGCGGCGCAGCCCAACTCCGGTGAGCTATATCTCCTGCAAAACTCCACGAAAACCGATGATCTGGGTATCCATCTTGACCATCTTGACGAGCTCTACACAATGGAGGCATCTACACTAGGGTTTGGCTTAAACCTAATTTAAAATAGTTTAAACTGGGGTTTTGTATATAACAATTCCTTTTTATTTTATTTTTAGGGTTTTAAAATACAAGTGACATACGACAAAATAGAGGATGTCACAGTATTTTAGTCTTTCCTCATTTAGTTGTTGAAATTTGACCAAATATTTAAAATGGGGTACAATAGCAATTGGCTCAAGTATTTTGGGGCATATGAGCAAATGCAAAGTATTTTGGGGCATAAGAGCATTGTCAAAGTACTTTGGGGCATGAGCAAATTGCAAATTTCTCTTAACATTTATTGTGTGCGCGCGTTTGTACAATTCATCATACACTACTGTTTGCATTTTTAAAAAAATTTCTGGTTCATACTCATGCTTATAGATGTGGTTAGCTACATTGAAATGCATGTTGATGTCATTTTTCGTTTTTACAGGTAGCTTCTTGCCTATGCATAATTCGTGTAATGACAAAGTTGTCCACTGGTGATACTGGCAGCCTGTCTTTTTCTGTGGTTAAGAAGATCCAGCTTATTTATAGTGAAGTAAGGCATTCCTTTTTGACATATCTTTGTTATTGCATTATGTAACACTGATTTAATATGATACAGTTAAACAATGCTGACATACAGTGATACACATATAGATATATGTTAGAAAAAACGTACCATGAAAGATGGAGTATTGCTAATATTACATTTAACAAATGCAAGCACCTCCCTCTCCTTTGGCCAACTAGAGCTGCTGACATGCCTCCCTTCTCCTTGGGTTTGCAGATGTTACAACAACGTGCATTCTTAGCTTTGCTGTCACAATATGCTGTGCATGGCTGCAGGTACCCTTTTAAATTTCCTTTGATCTATGTTATGACTATTATTTTTGCATCGAAGTGATGCCATTTAATATCACTTCAATTGCTGAGTATAGAAATTGTATTTCTCCCTTATATAGCAAGTAAAATTGATTTATACCATCCCTTGTATGTTTTGGCTAGTCTAGATCATATTATACTTGTTGTTTCCCTGGAAGGTTGGATAAAATAGTTGTTCTTTTCCTTGAACCTCTAAGCTATTACTTTAGTGTTTGATTTTTTATATCCTTGAAATGCGCAGCGGCGAACAAGAACTTACAAATTTGGTCATTAATGATCTTTACTACCATATACATGGAGTACTTGAAGGTCGTCAGATTACTTCAGCTCCTTTTCAGGAGCTCTTACGTTTCCTCCTTGAGTTTAAAATTTTTGAACATAATCCTTTGGACCAACCGCAAAACACCTTCACAGCAGCTAATGACAATGTTTTGTTCAATGTCTCACGCATACGTGATGACCTTGGAGTTGAACGTTGGAATCATTCAGACTGGAAAACCTATAAAGAAGTAGTGGAAAAAATGCTGGATATTATGCAAAAAGCGAATCTGATGAAGTATCATGCTGATGCAAAGCTTTGCACATTGAGGTCCTTCATATCATTTCTTTCTGTATACACTGGAGCAGTAAGTTTGTGCACCCCTTGAGATCCTTGCATTTCTTATAATATTCATCTCTCAATATTATTTTCTACTTTGTTCTTTGATAATTACACTATAGGTCCCTTAACTTCAGTGTTAGCTTTCAAGGTCCATAAACCTGTGTTAGTGTGTAACTTAGGTCCAAGGCAGGGGCCTAAGTGACCTACTTATGCAAGTCTACGGACCCTCTAAGGTTAGCTGAAGCTTAGGCAATAGAAAGCCAGATGAGTTCAAGTTTGCCAATTGCTCTAATGCCCCAAATTAATTTGCATTTGCTCATTTGCTCCAAAGTACTTGAGCTAATTGCTATTGTGCCCTTTTTTGAATATTTAGCAAAATTTTAGCAACTAAATGAGGGGAAAAGACTAAAATACCCCTCCATTTGCAAATGGAACCAAAAAAGGTATAATTTCAGTTCTACGTACTGTTTTTATGCGAGAATTGGTATTGCAAATGGATCAGCGACGGTAGTAGGAAACAGAGAGGAAGCAGGGAGACGTTAAATAACTAGAACATCCTTTTTTTTTTAGTTGTAAGTTGTAACGTGGTCATTGCAAATGGAGGGGTATTTGTCGCGACCCTAGGCTTCATCAGGATCCACTCATGATCGATTGCTAGTCCCAGAGATCAATACTAGCAACTCATGGGCGACAATTGTCGAACATCATCACACAATCACATTTAACTATGAAAATAACATATTAATGCAAAAGTAATTGTAGCACAACCACTTATTACAATAGTTTGATTAAGATCATATAATATAGTTCAGAGTGCGGAATTCCAAATATGCAGCAGAATAAAGTATGACGATGCTCTAATCCAACCCTTGAGCGATAGCTAATCTTGGTCGAAATCCGGCGCAGAATCCTCCTGATCCTGTAGGCAAACCGGATCCGATTCTTCTCCTGAATACAAATATATCCGTGGTTTGTATAGTGAGTACACGGCTACCCAGCAAGAATCCTTATAATGAATGCAATAATATAACAAGAACAGGATGACTATTTGCATAAACACTTATTCTAATCAAGTTAGTTAAAGTGTTGTAAAAGCATTTTTTGAACAATTAATAATGAATAGATTCCTAAAGTAACACATAGAGCTCAGCTTCCAAAGTCCCTCTGTAGAACTGCACGAGCCTCGAATAACTCAAACAAAACCAACCCATTAGGTTATTGATTAACACATGAGACTACCATGTACGACCTTACTCTCCTCACATGACCGTAGGAACGGCTATCATGATAGTTTCAACTCTACAGAGTGTAGCACGCTTTACCCATAAGCCTAATGGTACTTTTATGTTTTAGCTCTTCCTTTGGAGTCCAGACCAAGTAACGATACAAGGTGATTCAGTAGTTCCTTCAGTTAACACCGATACCCACTCTAAGGTTTCGACATCTCGGGTCCCCCTCTTGAGCCAACGGACCGTAGCCCGATCTTTTCAAAGTATCGTGTGCTAACAGTTTTCCCTAACTACTAAGCCAGGACTAGCATATGTTGGCCGACATGCTAGAGCTCGCACTTATGGTTGTGCTTGTATGGTTTGGTCGGATAAGCACACGTCAAGGGTTCTTAGACCAAGGAGACTACCTCCACCACAATCCTCATTCCAAAAAACCACCCGACTTGCCACCTTTAGTCAACACACGCACGTAGGTTTTAATTGATTAGGTTATTAAAGTAACTTAGCACCTCCAATCATACCAAGTCACAAGAGTAATTAAATGATAAAAAAACCTATCAACTAATAACCTAGGAGCACTAGCATCTATTCATAAGGATAGGCTAGGAAAATAACGAAGGCAGCAATAAATAGGCTAAATTCACAGGGTAGATGACTCAGTGTGAATATAATAGGCTTCTAACCCTTCCTTTCATTTCATGCAAGAGAAAAGTAAATAAAACAATTAACGGATGAGTTTTGCAAAATAGAAGAGCAAGATGCAATCCATCTTGCCTTGGTAGTATTCCGGGTCTTGCGATCCTCCTTCGAACTACTCCTGGAAAATCCCCGAACAGCGCGAACACAGACGATCTACATATAGATGCAAATGCATAAGAACAGAAAAATAATCAACAGAACTTGCACCTCAATAAAATATATAAAATTCTAGGCTATTTATGAAATTAATGGCTTTGGAATCATTCAATTTGGAGTTCGGATGCTCTCTAAACAATTCCTAGAAGTTTTGGATAAATAGGAAATCACAGAAAAGATTAAACCGGTTTAAATTGGTTTAACCGGCCGAACCGACGGTGACTGCGCGGCGCGGAGGTGACGCGGCAACGATGCGGGCGTGAGTGGACGTGACGCGCGGCGTGGCATTGTTGGCTGGCGGCGACGGCCAGTACAGGCGCAACGTGTGGCCGCGGCGGGGCCAAAGCGCGTGTGCGCGCAGGCAGGAGCCCTGGCGCTGCAGGACGCGTGTTGCGTGGTGATTGGCGGCAGCGGATCCGGGGGGTGGCGCAGTTGGCGAGGAGACCGACGGCGGTGGCGTTGCCCAACTCTGGCGAGCTCTAACTTGCGCAAAACACGAAAACCGACGATCTGGGTATCTATCTTGACCGTCTCGACGAGCTCTACACAATGGAGGCATCTATACTAGGGTTTGGCTTAAACCTAATTTAAAATAGTTTAAACTAGGGTTTTGTATATAACAATTCCCTTTTATTTTATTTTTAGGTTTTTAAAATACAAGTGACATACGACAAAATAGAGGATGTCACAGTATTTTAGTCTTTTCTCCTCATTTAGGTTTGGGGCATAAGAGCATTGTCAATGTACTTTGGGAGATGAGAGCAAATTTCTCTTAACATTTATTGTGTGTGTGCGTATGTACAATTTATCATACACTACTGTTTGTTTTTTTTAAAAAAATTTCTGGTTCATACTCATGCTTATAGATGTGGTTAGCTACATTGAAATGCATGTTGATGTCATTTTTCGTTTTTACAGGTAGCTTCTTGCCTATGCATAATTCGTGTAATGACAAAGTTGTCCACTGGTGATACTGGCAGCCTGTCTTTTTCGGTGGTTAAGAAGATCCAGCTCATTTATAGTGAAGTAAGGCATTCCTTTTTGACATATCTTTGTTATTGCATTATGTAACACTGATTTAATATGATACAGTTAAACAATGCTGACATACAGTGATACACATATAGATATATGTTAGAAAAAACGTAACATGAAAGATGGAGTATTGCTAATATTACATTTAACAAATGCAAGCACCTCCCTGTCCTTTGGCCAACTAGAGTTTACTTTATGTACGCTGTTTTCAGCTGCTGACATGCCTCCCTTCTCCTTGGGTTTGCAGATGTTACAACAACGTGCATTCTTAGCTTTGCTGTCACAATATGCTGTGCATGGCTGCAGGTACCGTTTTAAATTTCGTTTGATCTATGTTATGATTATTATTTTTGCATCGAAGTGATGCCATTTAATATTACTTCAATTGCTGAGTGTAGAAATTGTATTTCTCCCTTATATAGCAAGTCAAATTGATTTATACCATCCCTTGTATGTTTTTGGCTAGTCTAGATCATATTATACTTGTTGTTTCCCTGGAAGGTTGGATAAAATAGTTGTCCTTTTCCTTGAACCTCTAAGCTATTACTTTAGTGTTTGATTTTTATATCCTTGAAATGCGCAGCGGTGAACAAGAACTTACAAATTTGGTCATTAATGATCTTTACTATCATATACATGGAGTACTTGAAGGTCGTCAGATTACTTCAGCTCCTTTTCAGGAGCTCTTACGTTTCCTCCTTGAGTTTAAAATTTTTGAACATAATCCTTTGGACCAACCGCAAAACACCTTCACAGCAGCTAATGACAATGTTTTGTTCAATGTCTCACGCATACGTGATGACCTTGGAGTTGAACGTTGGAATCATTCAGACTGGAAAACCTATAAAGAAGTAGTGGAAAAAATGCTGGATATTATGCAAAAAGCGAATCTGATGAAGTATCATGCTGATGCAAAGCTTTGCACATTGAGGTCCTTCATATCATTTCTTTCTGTATACACTGGAGCAGTAAGTTTGTGCACCCCTTGAGATCCTTGCATTTCTTATAATATTCATCTCTCAATATTATTTTCTACTTTGTTCTTTGATAATTACACTATAGGTCCCTAAACTTCAGTGTTAGCTTTCGAGGTCCATAAACCTGTGTTAGTGTGTAACTTAGGTCCAAGAAAGGGGCCTAAGTGGCTTACTTATGCAAGTCTGCGGACCCTCTAAGGTTAGCTGAAGCTTAGGCAATAGAAAGCCAGATGAGTTCAAGGTCCTCATGCAATATACTTCTGTACTTGTGATTTAATTCATCAACTATTCTTAAAACTTCTGTAGGCTTCCAATAAGAAGTTTGTTTTACCGGATGGTGGGATTTCCATAACAACTACACAATTGGCAGTTAAATATGCATGCAAGTCTTTCCAGTCAACTGTTGATTCGCTATTTCCTGATGTTGATACAAATGAGGTCTCATTCCCCCTCCTGTCTGGACAAGTGGAGTTATTGCTCACTCTTGCAAGGTTCTTATTTCATCAGTCTAAGCAAAACAGGAGCTCAAGTCGTGTCTATCCAGTTATTGTAATTCTTATGAAAACATTAGGTGCCAACACTTCCATTTTGGTTGATTGCATGTCATCCAGTCCTGCCCTTCTGAAACCTGTGAAGTCCCTCTTTGTCCTGCTCTTGTCTATATTTGGATTCATTTACAGCAAGGATGGGATAAAAAATGAATCAGATGATGTTAATCTGTCTGGCGAATCTTCCCTTTTAAGTATGAATTTGTTACCTGTACTATGCAAATTGGCAGAAAATAGAGAATATTCTGATCTTGCTGTTGCGTTGATGGACTTGATATTGAAGGGCTTTATACCTCCTACTGTATGGATGCCTATTCTTCAAAAGCATCTCCGTCTCCAGGTTATTCTGCATAAATGTCAGAACGAAGCCTTATTGTCTACTCAAGTTATATTGAATTTCCTCTTGACCTTGGGGCAAACAAAGGATGGTGCTAAAATTCTTCAATCTGCCAATATTTTTACTTTCTTAAAGGTACTTCTGAGTCAGTTGTCTCTGGATGACTCCTGTTTGAGAAATTCTTTGAGCACCCAAACAAAGGATGTAAATCACTGGGGTTTGAGTCTTGCTATTATCACCTCTCTGAACCATTGTATGGCTGATGACATTTCTCGTAACAATGTTGCAAACAGTACCATCAGCTTCCTTTCTGGACAAGCATCTTTCATGTCGTGTTATCTATCTGCACAAAGCATCAATACTCATCAGAGCGAAAAAAGGGCGCTGTTGCAAAAGTCGCAGACATCACTCCCAGCTCTCGGTCTAACTGAAAACATCCTCACACTTCTATGTAGTTTGGGAAAATATCATTTCCCACTGGACACTGGTATGAAGGAAGTGGATTCAGAATTAAGGGAGATTATTATCCACCTGCTTGCATTTATAAGCAGAGGAATTTCAAGGACCGGTGATCTCCTGAAGTGGAACACATCGTTTCTTTGCCCTCCTGTTGTTATAGAAGAAATGGTGCTTCATGAAGAGCCCCCAATTATTACAAGCAAATATGGATGGTTCAGATTTGCTGCTAGTACTTTGCCAACAGCAGTTGCTTCTAGTCATTCCAATGCATCAATATCCCTGGTGAACAAAGGCAAAAGTTCTGGTGATTCTGATTCTGTGAAGCAGAGTCGTTTCACAGAGATGTTAGCTGTCCAGATTTATAGAATTGCTTTCCTTATTATGAAGTTCCTCTGCAGTCAAGCAAAAGATGCTGTTAAAAGGGCAGAAGAACTGGAGTTTCTTGACCTTGCTCATTTTCCTGAACTTCCGATGCCGGATATTATTCATGGTCTGCAGGTAAATGTGATTATTGCTTTAGGCATAGAACCTTAGATGCTTTGCACAATGCTGTAATTTAAACTGAAACTAGTTGGGCTTGTTTTATATCATTTTAGGGAATGTTTAATTACAAATAATTACCTTGCTCAACATGACTTTTATTCTAGGAAAAAGTGTCGATTTGGTCCCTCAACTATGTCTGATGGACCACTTTGGTTCTTGAACCTCAATACCGGACTTGTGAGATCCCTCATGTAGCAAAACTGGGCTTGATCGATCCTTTAACCGGTCAAAACAGCATCATTAGATTTAAAAGAGGAGAGATTCGAGAGATAAAGTGAGATGAGATGGATGTCATGTGGCCATCAAGTCAACAAAAATCTTATATGGATGTCACACAAGTAAAAAAATCCTAAAACCGCCCATTGACCTAGTCAAAGGACTAATGTGGTTTGGTTTTGCTAAATAAGGGACATCACAAGTCCGGCATTGAGGTTTAGGGACCAAAGTGGTCCAGCGGACATAATTGAGGGACCTCACAAGTCCGGTATTGAGGTTTAGGGACCAAAGTGATCTGGCGGACATAATTGGGGGACCAAATCTATTTGCACTTTTTTTGTTTATTCTAAGGTTTAAAGAGATTTGTAGCTTGAAATTCTAGGGATTGTTTAATTACAGATAATTACATGTACTGCAGTAGAGTGAATGGCAGCCATAAGGCCCAGTGCAGTATTAATTCAAACTTACTGTAAAACTATTTGATGTGCATGCACCTGTTGGCTAGTAGCTTGTTGGCTGTTGCTGCTTAAAATCCAACTCTTAAGTGATAGAAAATTATATGCCCCAATTTTTTGTTTTAGTAAGAACCATGATCAAATCTATATCAGAACTATGGAACATTTTTTTGTCTGTAGACATCACTGATCTAAATCGTGGCCACTCATTTCAGGATCAAGTGGTTTCTATTGTGACTGAAGTATTGGAGGTAAATGGGATCAGCGCTCTCCATGCTGAGACAGAGAGGGTATGTCACCTTCTGTTGTTGATACTCGAAACATCACTATACATGGAATTGTGTGTATCCCAGTCATGTGGAATAAGGCCAGTGCTGGGTTGGTTTGAAGATTTCTCCAAGGGAATTAAGGCTTTGCTTCATGGTATGTTTCACTTATGGATTAAATGCTATAGTGTTTCAAAGGATAATTCTAGCAATTTTTATGGTTGAACAGTATGCTCCAGAATTTATTAACCTTGTTCTTTTCCTTTAATTTGCAGCTTTAGAGAAGCATTCTAGTTTTACACCATTGGTCCGACCGCTTACTCAAATTATCACACTGTGTCACTGTTGTATCCCGGGCTTGTGCGAACTAATATTCTCATGTAATTTCTGTAAAGTATAATCTCTTTGGTAGTGAATTTTGTTGGCTAATTTTCATAGGTGGTATCATTATTAGTTAACATGCCCTGAAAATCGAAACATGATATTAGATGATTGTGACGGCGGTTGCAGCCACTCGAGTGTAGCCTTCATAGTTGGTTGACCAAACTCTTGTACTAATCTTACCCGTTGATATTGTGTTTTGAATGCAACGTGGTGTTAGGCCATTTTTATTGGTGTGAACTAGGTAAATAGTGTTTGGGATACAAAAGATATCAAAATGAGGACACCATTGAAGATGCCTTAAGAAGAGGTATGGCAGCACCATGCAATCCAAAAATCACTTCCCACCATCAGCACACAAAGTATCTCACAATTTTTACCCACTAGGCGTAAAACTTGTTTATCGTGGGTCATACAAATGTCTATTTTCATATATTACAGTTTGCGCAAGTTATTTATCTCTCCATCCCAAAATATAAGGCGTAGTTTGACTTAAAAAAGTCAAACTTAGTAAACTTTGACTATGAATTAATTAAATTATATGCATCTTACTATACAAAAGTTGTACCAATATGTTTATATTTCAAAGCGCTTTTGATATAATATGCTCTTTGTAGAAATTCATAATATATAACAGAGAAATGTAATGGTTAAAATCAATTTTGAAAGATTTTTTCGAAGTCAAAATACGTTTTATATATTGGGATGGAGGGAGTATTGCTTTGGTCCCATTGGCATGCTTACTTGGGAGAAAGTACCTTTTAGTCCCTAAAATCCAAGACCAAGCGGACCTGAAAAACGAGCTAAACCATACTGTGCTGTTAACCATTTGTCCGATTTAGGGCAAATGGTGAACCGTGGTTTTCCACCGTTAACAGCTTGATTCAGTGAATTAGATAAGTAGTTTTGTTACTATAGATAAAATGCGAATGATAATTGCAGTGAAGCAGATGTATTTTTTACGACAAACAACATAAAATAATAATTTTTTATAATAGTAGAGATAATTGGAGACATGTCAAAATGGAGTTCAAAGGTTAAGTAGAGGGGCAATATGGACTAGTATTTTCTGGTCGAAATCTTAACCTCTGGATTGTTTGTCTTGTATCCTAACCTTTGGATAATTCGAGATACGAATACAGGATAAATACAGATCGATCTTGAGTCGTGTTCAGATAAAAAAGAACGTGGCATAATTATTTACTTTTATAGTAGTATCGATTAAGCTTCATTGTTTAATACAAAACTAATGATATGTTAATATTAAATCAAACATTATTCAGCTTATAGGTTTCCAACCAAACATGTTTCATATAGGAAATATGAATCGGATACGGATCGGATATTACACTTTTAATACCCTAACATATATACTTTCTGGATAGGCGGATTTAAATTTGGGTTCGAATCTAGGTATAACCGAGTATTTTTTTTTATTCAAATTGGGTTCTAAACGAGTGTGGTTCAATTTGGATGGAAATTTTCTGTCTCATTCACACCACTACGTCTAAACGATACTCGACGGCCAAAAAAAGGCAAAAAAAAGGGGGGATCCTTAGAACTTCGACAATAATTTCTAGAACTCAAATAATTTCTAGAAAATCTTAATGGTCCAGCATATAAAAGGGGTGTAGAAATATTTTGTACTATATCGGTAGTTGAGCTGGAAGACATCGACATAATATATTAGAGTCTGTTCCATCCTATAAGCTAATATAAGCGAGGAACAGCTCCGTGCTCAGTAGCTTGTGCAGGCGTAACTTAGAACCGGCTCTTTTCAAATTAACAGTTTAATGACTTATCTACGTTTTAAAAATACATGCTTTGAGTTTTCTAAGTCCGTTTTGAAGGTGGGTCCTAATGCTTTAAAATACAAGTCAAATAAAATGGATCCGAATATCGAGACTAATTTAAAAAGCTTTTGAAGTTTAGTTATTTCAGTCGTTCAGCAGTTTAGATCATCTGAAAAGAATAGGACCTTAGTCTTATTTCTTTTTATTTTTCAAAAATTCAAACTTACCGCGTGCAGATCGTTTCGTGAAACGTTCGACCGCTAGATTTACCCTATATATACCGTGAGGTCACTGTTCGTGAGAGGCATAGAACACTTTGAATTTTTTCCTTTCTATTTGTAGGTGGTCTCTAAAAGACATGAAAATAGCCAGATTCATTTACTATCTCAATCACTGTACATGTTCTAATGAATTCGTGGCGTTGGAATATTTTAATTATATATATGCTATAATAAAACTTTGATCACCTTTACTAGTGGTTTAAAAACTCGAAATTGATAATCAAAATCAGATTTGAGAATATTTATGCCGTGACTTCGGGATTTCTAAGAAATGACATCATTGCTTTTAAAATGATAATCAAATAATTATAAAAAAAACTGCACAAAACATGCATATATACACATTCTGGCCTGTTTACTTTATGAGTGAAATCCGTACTATTTTTTAATCTGAATTTCATCTCGTAAAGCGCGAAATACATCGATCATATACACGGTAAATTATGCTTAGCTATTTGCCTATACCACATCTTACATCTTATGAGAATAGCTTGTCTTCCTCGATCGTCTTCTTGTTCCTCATCACAAGGCACAAGAAGAAGCCTCATGGATGACCCCGCCTTGGTCGCCGGCTCCTTGTTTAGGGCCACCGGCAGGCGGCGCAGGCCATCGCGCTTCCACGCCAAAGCAAGCTAATTATGCTTTCCGTCGGAGCCTTCCTTAAGAGGTCTCCATGTCGCCAACAGCAACGGCGACTGAGCCGCCGCCTTAGACGATGTGGCATTCAGCTCTCGCGCATTTTTCGCGAGCAAATTATGCTCCCCGCCGGAGCCTTCGGTAGGATCTCTCCACGCTGCCGACAACAACGACGACTGAGACGCCGTTGTCACCGCCGCCGCGTCCAACGCATCCAGCTCCCGCACATTTGCTGGAAGAAAATTGTGCTTCGGGCGGGAGGGTTCCCTAGGATCTCTCCATGCCGCTGCCGACAACAACGACGGCGACGACGATGCATTCAGCTCCCATGCATTTGCAGCGAGAAAATTATGCTTTCCGCCGGAGCCTTCCTTAGGAGGTCTCCATGCCACCGTCCGCAACGACGGCGACGACGACGCCGGCGACATCGAGGCATTCGGCCCCCACGCCTTTGCAGGAGCAGGGAGGGAGGGGAGCAGCAGGCGCGGGAGGGAGGGCGAACTCGGGGAGGACGCCATGGCGATGGCTGCCGATCGATGGAGCTAGCTCAAGCTGGCCGGTGCCGCCGCCTCCGCCGCCGGTGGATCAAGCAAGAATCCCTCTGGTAGTTGCGCCGGAACGATGTGCTTTACTGCCGTTCTGTGCCGAACTGCTGATGGATGCAGCTGAGCTGATGGATGAGCTGAATTTATAGGGGAGGCTAGTAGGCCACCACGACCTGGTCGCCGTCGCCATCGCCATCGCCGGAAGGGAAGGTTAGTGTTGTTTGACCGCGATGCGGTCTGCGGATGTGTGTACGCGCGCGCGGGTGTGGTGTTGGTCGGAGATTTGATCCGGTCGTTGGCCCCTGCCCCTGGTCGTTGATGTACGCGATTGAGCGTGTATACGATCGAGCTTGTTCGCTCATGGTTCGCCAGAATGCTAATTTTGCCGGACGTCTTTGATAGGTCCAAACTTCACCGATTTGCCGATATTTTTGATGGATTTTAGTCATTAGTTCGCAATATTAAGATTTTTTTTAAAAAATATGACGTTCTACCGTCTTATTAAAAAATTTTCTTCGCGTTTTGCTTAATGAGCTACTCACCTACGTTTCGTTATGTTTGTACATTGAAATTAGGGTTGTCGACAATCACAAGTTAGCATTGGTTCAAGGGTTCGATAGGGCGAGAATAATCAGGTTGATGTTTTATTAAAAAAAATTCTTCGCGTTTTTCTTAATAAGCTACTCCCTCTGTTTCGTTACGTTTGTCAATAGCACACTATGCGCATTGAAAATGGGGCTGTCGACAATCACAAGTTAGCATTGGTTTCAAGGGTTCGATAGGGTAAGAATAATTAGGTCGAGCTTCACAAATCAAACCGCCCTTTAAATTCCATGAATGTATCGATTTGCCTTGAATAACCGATAGACGCACTTTGGCTTCCAAAACCACTTTAAATTCTTAACGTCCCCTGTCCCGGGGCACACTCCTCCGCATTTTTTGATCACTTGAATACGAAACGCATTAAATATTTTTCGCATTTCATATTTTCTAGATTTTAAATAAACATTTAAAGTTATGAAATTGAGGCAATTTTGATTTTGAAATTCAAATATTGACCCGGCTCCACTACGGAAAACATTTGAAGTTTTGATGGCCACAACATTTGTGGTCGCCGAGAGTACATAACTATTTTTGATGGTCAACAAAGAGTCGCTACATATCTCTCTCGACATCCGAAGAAACAGCCGTCGATAGATGATGTTAGCACCCCAACAGTGGACGATGCACAGATGGCGTCAGCTCTCTTGACTGCCGACTAAGTAGCGGTCAAAACCTAATCTATGAACGATAAATTGTTGTGTCATACTATAGGGAGGATGGGGTTGAGTACCGTGACATTGTTTATGAGATAATCGAATTAGTATTCGTTGGTAGCAAAGAGATTTCGGTGGACCGTAACCGACTCGATACTTGAAAAAATAAATTAGGGTAGAATATGATATGTCCTACTACATAATCGTACCTGATCCGTTTTCAACCCTACTAGCTAGTCCTGCAATATCATATTATCACAAGTTATAAATCTTGGACTTGCTAGACATTGTTTGATACATTCGCGCGTGAGTGTGAACCTAGCCGTACACATGTGTGATATGCATGCCTCGTACATGGAGATAGATCTTTTTTTTATAAAGACAGAATAGTTGCTATCTATTTAAATATTTAAAGGCGAGCGCCAGCATCCGGACGTCCGTTCGGACGCCCGCGTGCCGGACCACCCGTGTCCATTGGATCCCCAGCGCTGCATGGATCCAACGCACCCCCGTGTCTCCAGCGTGCATGCATGAAGCCGGTAGTTGTTAGTCGATCGATCGATTAAATTTCCAATTAAACTTCTGTTTTTTGTATAAAATTAAAACAGTGTTTAAAATGCGTGAAATAAATTTCATAATTCTTCTAAAATCGAGAGCAACCCATTTTAAATACTTTTAAATTTTTTGATTTTTTCACTTTTTCAGTTTTTTATGTGAAACTAGGAGAAGGCACTTATGAAACTTATATCTATACTATCGAAACTTGATCGTGTGCTGATGAAACTTGGCCGTGTGCTGATGAAATCTGATGAAACTTCGATGTAACCTAATGAAACTTGGATGAAACCTGTTGAAACTTGAAGTGACCTGATGAAACTTGAAGAAACTCGTATGAAACCTGTTGAAACTTGATGAAACTTGCTTTAAACCTGATGAAACTTGACAGTTCGTCAAGTTTAACGAATATGAAACCCAAGTTTCAGTAGGCCAAAACCAAGTTTCAGTTGGCCAAACCCAAGTTTCACCAGGTAAGTTTAAAGAGTTATATGGCAACATATATCTTGTTTTGTTCGTAAAAATACGAGGAACATGTTGGTGCAAACGGTTTGAGGATTGGAGCACCCAATCAGAAATTATGGTCGCCGAAAGAAAAAAAAAACCGTGGGCCCACCCTGCATGCAGCACAATGGCTTGATTTTTCCAGCGCGTCTGGCCGCGCCGGCGTACCGGGACAGAAGTGTTTTCGATATTTAAAAGAAGAAGGAAAATAAATTAGAGGGGTTCAAAGACCTCGAAGTAATAAGACTCTAATTTACAAGTTTGACACCCGCCGCCATTAAAAAACGGAAGTGATCTAACAAAAAAATTGAGGACAACACCTGGGAACACTCCAAACGTCTAAAGATCCATATGTTGCGCTTATGACAGGTATGTCAAAGGATGGCCAAGAGAAGTAAACTGGTTGCATCTCTTCATGGAGATAGACGCAGAGATGTCAGAGGATGGACTCTGTGTTGTATTAGGCGGGGTTGGTCTAGAGTTGGAGTCGGACTCTAGCTGGGCTTGCACTATATAAAGGGAGCAGCCCTGGTGTAAGCAGGACAACGACTAAATAATAGTAACATTGGCCTGAGGTGGTCAGCGGGCGGCATTTGGTTGTGACCAAGTCAACCGGTGTTCTGCGGTATTATGAATTGGGGAGGAGCGCCCATAATCAGAGCCCCGCAGATATAGGCAAAAGCTAAACTACGTTAACAAACATCGTATCTCCTGGTATCGTTCGTGATCTTGCTTTGGCGTAAATCCTAACACTTAGTGAGCTACTCCCTCCGTTTCGTTAAGAAAAATTCCTTCGTGTTTTGCTTAGTGAGTTGCTCTCTCCGTTTCGCTATGTTTATCCATAGCACACCATGAGCACTGAACAGAGAAGTAGTAGTTAAAAAAACTATGTGTAGAGACCATCATACCCTATTTAATAGCATGTTCTAACTAATTTTATTTTTGCTAAGAATTTAATTGAGGGGTAAACAGTGGAAACATCACAATCACTACAGCCTTGTTATTCGCAATAGAAAAATATATGAAACATATTTTCTTGAGGTTATGGACAAATATAGTGAAACGGACGTAGTAGTAAAAATGGGGAGAAATTGGGGATGTCGACATCACAAGTTAGTATTGGTTTCAAGGGTTCGATAGGGTGGGAATCATCAAGTCGAGCTTCACAAATCAAACTGCCCTATAACTCCATGCATGTATCGATTGCCTTGAATAACGGACAGACACACTTTGGCTTCCAAAACCACTTTAAATTCTTAACGTCCCCTGTCCTGGGGCGCACTCCTCTGCATATTTTGGTCACTTGAATACCAAACACATTAAATATTTTTCGAATTTCATATCTTCCCGATTTTAAATAAAAATTTTAAGTTATGAAATTGAGGCAATTTTGATTCCGAATTTGAAATATTGGCCAGGCTCCACTACGGAAAACAATTGAAGTTTTGATGGCCACAACATTTGTGGTTGCCAAGAGTACATAACTATTTTTGACGGACAACAAAGAGTCGTTGCATATCTCTCTCAACAGCCGAAGAAACAGCCGTCGAGAAATGATGTTAGCACCGCAACAGTGGACGATGAACAGATGGCGTCAGCTCTCTTTGACTGCTGACTAAGTAGCAATCGAAACCTAATCTACGAACCATAAAATAGTTGCATCTTATGCTATAGAGAGGATGGGGTTGAGTACCGCGACATTGTTTATGAGATAATCGAATTAGTATTCATTGGTAGCAAAGAGCTTTTGGTGGACCGTAACTGACTCGATACCCAAAAATTGGGGTTGTCGACAATCACAAGTTAGCATTGGTTTCAAGGGTTCAATAGGGTAAGAATAATCAGGTCGAGCTTCACAAATCAAACCACCCTTTAAATTCCATGAATGTATCGATTTTCCTTGGATAACTGATAGACGCACTTTGGCTTCCAAAACCACTTTAAATTCTTAACGTCCTCTGTCCCGGGGCGCACTCTGTGCATTTTTTTGTCACTTGAATACCAAACGCATTAAATATTTTTTGAATTTCATATTTTCCTATTTTAAATAAAAATTTTAAGTTATGAAATTTTGATTTTGAATTTGAAATATTGACCCGGCTCCACTACGGAAAACATTTGAAGTTTTGATGGCCACTGGTCGCCGAGAGTACATAACTAATTTTGACGGTCAACAAAAAGTCGCTGCATATCTCTCTCGACAGCCGAAGAAACGACCGTCGATGGATGATGTTAGCACCCCAACAGTGGACGATGCACAGACGGTGTCAGCTCTCTTGATTGCGGACTAAGTAGCGGT
This sequence comes from Raddia distichophylla, assembly GCA_005191435.1. NCBI lineage: Eukaryota > Viridiplantae > Streptophyta > Magnoliopsida > Poales > Poaceae > Raddia > Raddia distichophylla. Next base: position 3,233 of record SPJY01029912.1, on the reverse strand, counting down.
CAAAACCTAATCTATGAATGATAAATAGTTGTGTCATGCTATAGGGAGGATGGGGTTAAGTACCGCGACATTGTTTATGAGATAATCGAATTAGTATTCGTTGGTAGCAAAGAGCTTTCGGTGGACCGTAACCGACTCGATACCTGAAAAAATAAATTAGGGTACAACACGATATGTCCTACTACCTAACTGTACCTGATCCGTTTTCAACCCTACTAGCTAGTCCTGCAATATCATATTATCACAAGATATATATCTTGGACCTGCTAGACATTGTTTGATACATTCGCGCGGGAGTGTGAGCCTAGCCGTACGCATGTGTGATATGCATGCCTCGTACATGGAGATTGATCTTTTTTTTATAAGGACAGAATAGTTGTCATCTATTTAAATATTTAAAAGAAGAAGGAAAATAAATTACAGTGGTTCAAAGACCTCGAAGTAATAAGACACTAATTTACAAGTTTGACACCCGCCGCCATTAAAAGGCGGAAGTGATCTAATAAAGAAATTGAGGACAACACCGGGGAACACTCCAAACGTCTGAAGATCCATATGTTGCGCTCATGACAGGTATGTCAGTGGATGGCCAAGAGAAGTAAACTGGTCTCTTTAGAGGCCGAAGCATGCATCTCTACAAGGAGATAGACATAGAGATGTTAGAGGATGGACTCTATGTTGTATTAGGTGGGGTTGGTTTAGAGTTGGAGTCGGATTCTAGCCGGGCCTACACTATATAAGGGGGAGCAGCCCTGGTGTAAGTAGGACAACGACTAAATAATAGTAACATTGGCCTGAGGTGGTCAGCGGCCGGCATTTGGTCGTGACCAGGTCAACCGGTGTTCTGCGGTATTTTGCATTAGGGAGGAGCGCCCATAATCAGAGCCCCGCAGATGTAGGCAAAAGCTAAACTACGTTAACAAACATCGTGTATCCTGGTGTCGTTCGTGATATTACATTGGCGTAAATCCTAACACTTAGTGGGCTACTCCCTCCGTTTCGTTAAGAAAAATTCCTTCGCGTTTTGCTTAGTGAGTTACTCTCCCCGTTTCGCTATGTTTGTCCATAGCACACCATGAGCACTGGACAGAGAAGTAGTAGTTAAAATTACTATGTGTAAAGACCATCATACCCTATTTAATAGCATGTTCTAACTACTTTTCTTTTTGCTAAGAATTTAATAGAGGGGTAAACAGTGGAAACATGACAATCACTACAGTCTTAATATTCGCAATTGAAAAACATTATGAAACATATTTTCTTGAGGCTATGGACAAGGTATTAGTAAAAATGGGGAGAAATTAGGGATGTCAACAATCACAAGTTAGCATTGGTTTCAAGGGTTCGATAGGGTGAGAATCATCAGGTCGAGCTTCACAAATCAAACTGCCCTTTAAATTCTATGCATGTATCGATTTGCCTTGAATAACCGACACCGACAGACACACTTTGGCTTACAAAACCACTTTAAATTCTTAACGTCCCGTGTCCCGGGGCGCACTCCTCTGCATTTTTTGGTCACTTGAATACACGCATTAAATATTTTTTGAATTTCATATTTTCTTGATTTTAAATAAAAAATTTAAGTTATGAAATTGAGGCAATTTTGATTTCGAATTTGAAATATTGGCCCGGCGCCACTACGGAAAACCATTGAAGTTTTGATGGCCACAACATTTGTGTTTGCCGAGAGTACATAACTATTTTTTGCGAACAACAAATAGTCGTTGCATATCTCTCTCAACAGCCGAAGAAACGGCCATCGAGAGATGATGTTAGCACCCCAACAGTGGACGATGCACAGATGGCGTCAGCTCTCTTGACTGCCGACTAAGTAGCAGTCGAAACCTAATCTACGATCGATAAATAGTTGTATCTTATGCTATAGGGAGGATGGGGTTGAGTACCGCGACATTGTTTATGAGATAATCGATTTGTGGTTTAGAGTTGGAGTCGGACTCTATCCGGGTCTACACTATATAAAGCGGGGCAACCTTGTTGTAAACAGGATAACGACTACATAATAGTAGCATAGGCCTGAGAGGGTCAGCGGCCGGCATGTGGTCGTAACCAGGTCAGCCGATGTGTTGCGATATTATGAATTGGGGAGGAGCGTCCATAATCATCCCCGCAGATGTAGCCAAAAGCTGAACTGCGTTAACAAACATCGTGTCTGCTCGTGTCGCTCGTAATCTTACATTGATGTAAATCCTAACAAGTGATATCACAGTTTGGTTGGCGAGGTTGGCCATGCGAAAGATTTAAGTGAAGACACGAGGATCATGCATACATGGGCGCGGCGAAAAAGTCTCATCGGCACAAGGTGGAGCATGGCAGCGATCGACGATCCGATCGGTGGTGTCGGACATTTCGGGCAGGAGGTTCGAACCGTTCGAGGGGCTACCGTTGGTGAGTATCTACCAAGGACAGGTGATTGGAGACTGACAAAGTAACCGGCGAGGTCGGCAGACGACCATTTTCTGTGCCATGCCCTTCGTTGGTCGACCATTGTCTAACGACCCAAAATCCTAATTTCGGCTTACCTCCGTCGAAACCCTAGCCAGTTGAACTTCTGTCTCTTCCGGCCAAGACAAGTCCGTGGTCTAATCTTTTTTCGTATACCTAGGTCGGTCACAAGCAAACCACTTCTCTCTCTTTCCACTACCTTTTTCCTTTATCTCCATTGAACGAAACCCTAAACCCGGTCGATATCCTTTGCAACCGATCACATGTATCTCTTTTCCTTGCTGATCGAACAAACCCGATTCATGTCTTAGCCAAATTCATCCCGAGATCAACCAAGTGCATCGGCTATCCCAAAATGGTGAATCGTGGTTTTCCACCGTTAACAGCCGAATCAGTGAATTAGATAAGTAGTTTTGTTACTATAGATAAAATGATAATGATAATTGCAGTGAAGCAGACGTATTTTTTACGACAAACGACATAGAATAATATTTTTTTTTATAATAGTAGAGATAATTGGAGACATGTCAAAATGGCGTTCAAAGGTTAAATAGAGGGGCAATATGGACTCGTATTTTCCGTTCGAAATCTTAACCTCTGGATTGTTTGTCTTGTATCCTAACCTTTTGATTATTCGAGATACCAATACAGGATAAATACAGATCGATCTTGAGTCTTGTTCAGATAAAAAAGAACATGGCATAATTAAGGCCCTGTTCAAAACTAATACAAAACTAATGATATGTTAATATTAAGGCCCTGTTCTT